>PKML01043624.1:54531-71710 GCA_002933935.1 Eutrema yunnanense
AGGTAGTCCCACTTCAATCAAGTTGTACCATTATAAAAAATTGAAATTTTCTGGAATTCTCGCAGTTGGACCAGTTGAATCAAGTTGTCTCTAAACATTCCAATAAAAATATTTAACATACCAGTTGAAAATATTCAAACCAAAAAATATTCTATTTGTTTGAACTAGCCGAAGCAAAAGCAGTTCAAACCAAACTAGCCGAAGCAAAAAATAACCAAACCAAACTAGCCGAAGCAAAATATAACCAAACCAAACTAAATTATCTATTTGTTTGACCACCCCCAAAACAAACAAACTAAAACATCTACTTCTTTCCCGTCTTCTTTGATTGCTTTTCTTCACCTTCACCTTCACCTTCACCTTCACCTTCACCTTCACCTTCACCTTCACCTTCTTGGATTGTTTTCCCCTTCTTGGCATATGGACTCGAAAAATACTTTGACTTCTCTCTCTTCCTCTTCTCCCTAAGCTCGACAACAATCATTTTAGACTGGACACTCTTCCGAGCAGTACACTTGAAACGATGACCATTTATCCTACGATCCGAATTCAGTGGTCCTTCTGGTGGTGGTGGTGAGGATTGTTGTAGTGGTGGTGGTTGTGGTGAGGAGTGTTCTGGTGGTGGTGGTGAGGAGTGTTGTAGTGGTGGTGGTTGTGGTGAGGAGTGTTCTGGTGGTGGTGGTGAGGAGTTTTGTAGTGGTGGTGAGAAGTGTTCTGGTGGTGGTGGTGAGGAGTGTTGTAGTGGTGGTGAGGAGTGTGGTGGTTGTGGTGAGGAGTGTTCTGGTGATGGTGGTGAGGAGGAGGCTGGTGGAAGTACTAATTCTTCAAGAACTTTCACCCTTTCATCCATGTGACCAAGCTTCTCGAGGATCTCCTTTAAACCATTCTCCATCGACGCCTGTAGGTCCAACAATGATGTAGCTGAGGCTGAGGCTGAGGCTATGGGAGTTTCCTCTGTAGGGACATTAACCCGAGAAGCAATGTCTAACTCATAGAGATCTTTCCAAAATATCTTATTCTTCTTCACGGTTAGATGATCCATCCAACCCTCAACAAAGTCATCCCTCATCCCTATCCCATCATCAAAACCAAGATCCAAGATGCGCACCATAAGATCTTCTTCATCCGAGTCAGGCCCCAAGATGCTAAAAATAGCCTGTCAATATCAACCAATACAATACAACTTACTACCCTCAAACCTAACCAAACTTCATATCAAATTGGTAAGAATATGCAAGAAACACTAACCTCACTACTACTGCCAATCGCTTCATTTATGTCATCTAATGGAATACCTTTCATGCAAATTTCACTGAACTTGTGCTTGCACATCATTGGACAGTCTTTCTCAGCTGTTACAGCAACTCGAAATTTGCGTCCCAGATTTGGAATACACTCGAATGCAAGAATCTACACATATAGACACAAATTAATACACTCAAATACTTTAATACTTTAAAACTAATAACTGACACTTACCTGTAGAGGAAGAAGGAAACCAGCAAAACTACAGACTGCTCCTTTTGGTTTCACGCAGCCTTCGAACTTCTTCATCACGCGCCGGATCTCCATTATAGTGTCATCGAATGTGTAGCGTCCCCATGGAAACTTTTTACATAGCTTCAAATCCCCAACCACTCTAAGCAAGAAGGGATCTATGTTGCAATCAGATTTAGACTTCGCCTTCAATACTTTGGATAAGAAAAACAGGAGTGCAATCTTCTTCCGGTCTATAGAGCTCTCCTTCATTGAGCTTCCACATCTGAGACTTTTTTGAGTTTGGTCCTTCCAAACATCCTTTCCACAAACTTCAAACTCCCCAAATTCTTATAATCATTTGGGTAATCATGGCAGTCAAGTCCACTTAAAAGCGCATGCTCTCTCAAAGAATACCGAATAGGTACTCCGTTAACCACAAACCAACACTCGCTTTGCTTTTCAGTAGAAGCTGTGTGAAGGAGTAGCATCCACAAACCTTGATTCATGTGGTTTGGCTCCTTAGCCATGTGAAAGATGTGCTTAAACTGAGGATGCGATCTGAACCAATTAACCTCTTCTGAAAGTGTCTCTATCACTTCGACAACACGCAAAACAGAACACCTTGATCCTATCTTACAAGTCTTCCCGTATTCGGTTGGACTGAAGTAAAGTTTCACAGGTCGCATTGGTTGGCTGTCATCAACGGAATCCTGAAAAGACAATAATATCTTCTACGTTATCTAACCTCACCTGGAATGCTCCATAACCCGTAATAAACCTATTGGGATCTCAATTATACATACCTCCACTTCTTGCGCTTCTTCCCCGTCATTTAAGTTTTCTTCTTCTTCTCCATCACCATCATTTGCCGGCCCTGTTGAATCTTCTCTCATTTCAACATCTTCCTCGGGTTCTTTGTCGGCTTCTTCACGAGTTTCGGGTCCCGTCGCTTCGTCTTCCGCTCTTCGTTTGGAGGTTTCTTCTCCGTCACCATCATTTGTCGGGCCTGTTGAATCTTCTCTCATTTCAACATCTTCCTCTGGTTCATTATCGGCTTCTTCACGAGGTCCGGGTCCTGTCGCTTCGTCTTCTCTGCCTCTGGCTCGACGCCGGCATACTCGATTGGAGGTTTCATACTCGACACCGGCATTTCGCACCTTCGCCATAATTCTCAATTCCAACAAGGGTCGCCGGAATTCGAATCGGGAATTTAATTTAGGTTTACGAAGAGAAAGGAGGAGCAGAGTTCAAAGGAGAGGGAAGAGGAAATAATTTTTTTAATCCATAAATCGATTTTGAAAGAACGCAATATATCGATATATCGATTAAAACATGGTTGGGCTCGGGTTATTGGGTGGGCTTCAAATCGGGTGGGTATGACTCTGGTTTTATTGTTATTAATGAGTCAAGTGAGGACACCAAATGAATTTCCACGGTTTTGCTTATTAAAAAAAAATCAAAACAAAATTGTTTATTAGAGTTATGGCATATGAGCATAATTTTTTTCCAATTTCTGGCATTTCAGCCTCTCGCTCACAGAACGCCCATTAATTCCACCAGAATTCGACAACTTGTTACAAGAATTTGCTGAACCTTTTCCAGACGAGCTACATGCAGGTTTACCGCCTCTTCGTGGTATCCAACATCACATCGATCTTATTCCAGACGTTGTGCTACCTAATCGTGCTCACTATCGTATGAGCCCCAAAGAACATGAGGAACTACGACGACAAGTAGAAGATTTGTTGGTTAAGGGATATATTCGAGAGATTCTTAGTCCATGTGATGTCCCGGATTTGCTTATACCTAAGAAAGATGGCTCTTGACGTTTGTGTGTGGACAGTCGAGCAATTAATAAATTCACTACGCGCTATCGCTTCCCTATACCGCGTCTTGATGATTTATATGATCAAATTGGTAAGGCAACGATTTTTACCAAATTAGATCTCAAAAGTGGGTACCATCAAATTCGAATCCGACCGGGTGATGAGTGGAAAACTGCGTTCAAAACTCACGAAGGATTGTTTGAATGGTTAGTAATGCCTTTCGGTCTCTCCAATGCTCCAAGCACGTTTATGCGTGTCATGAATCAAGCCTTGCGTTCTTTTATTGGGAAATTTGTTGTCGTCTATTTCGACGACATTCTCATCTTCAGTACCTCCTTAGAGGAGCACATCGCCCATCTTCGAGAAGTTTTGTTAATTATTCGCAGAGACCAGTTGTTCATAGCATTGAAGAAATGTGAGTTTGGCGTCTCGGAAGTTATGTTTTAGGGGTATGTTGTCTCTGCGGCTTGCTTGCGTGTGGATCCACAAAAATTTGCTGCTATCTCCTCTTAGCCGACGCCAACCACAATATTTGAAATTCGGAGTTTTCACAGGTTAGCATCCTTTTATAGGAGGTTTGTGCATAACTTTAGTGAAATAACAGCCCCTATAACAGACTGTATGAAGCAAATCTCGTTCTCATGGACTCCTGCAGCAACCCGAGCTTTCGATTTGATCAAAGATAAGCTCACTACCGCCCCTATTTTGGTTCTCCCTGATTTTAACATTCCTTTTGAGTTACATTGTTATGCCTCTAAATTGGGTATTGGTGTTGTTTTGAGTCAACAAGGGAGGCTTATCGCCTTTTATAGTGAAAAATTAGCAAGAGCTCGTGCTCGTTATAGCACCTACGACGTGGAGTTCTATGCCATTGTTCAATCTATCAAACATTGGTGTCATTATTTAGCGCATAGAGAATTTGTGCTATTCACTGATCATGTGGCTTTGAAATACTTGGGTAATCAAGATAAAATATCCGCTCGCCATGCTTCGTGGACAACATATCCTCAACAATTCACGTTTGTGATTAAGCATCAATCGGGCAAACTTAACAAAGTTACGGATGCTTTGAGTCGTCACCATTCTTTAGTGGCCACGCTTCATGTCTCAGTTCCATGATTCAAATGTTTGACTGATTTATATCCAGCTAATCTATTTTTCTCATCCATATGGACAGATCTTTCTCATGGAGTTGGTGGCGATTACACACTTGTTGACAAGTTTATCTTTCGAGATAATCGTTTGTGTGTTCCTGATTGTAGTCTTCGATTACAAATCATCACAGAACTCCATGGAGAATGACATGTTGGTCGTGACAGAACTCTAAAGTTAGTAGCTGAGACATATTCTTGGCCTACGTTGCGACGTGGTGTTGAACGTTATGTGGCTAGTTGCACAGTTTGTCAAAAATCCAAGGGTCAAGCATCTAATGCAGGTCTTTATTTACCATGACCAATTCCAACACAACCTTGGACAAATTTAAGCATGGACTTTGTTCTTGGACTTCCTCAAACTAAACGGGGTAATGATTCCATATTTGTGGTGGTAGATCGTTTTTCCAAAATGGCTCATTTCATCCCTTGTAAAAAGACAACTGATGCCGTTAAAGTCGCTCAGCTTTTCTTTTGGGAATTTTATCAACTTCACGGCCTACCTATTTCTATTGTGTCTGACCGTGACTCTCGATTCATTAGTCATTTTTGGCGATCCCTTTGAAAACTTCTCAAGACAAATTTAAACTTGAGTTATGCATATCACCCTCAAACGGATGGTCAGACGGAGGTGAGTAATCATGCTTTGGGAAACATGTTACAGTGCTTAGTTGGTGATAACATTTGTTCTTGGGATTCTCGCTTGTGCCAAGCAGAATTTGCACATAATCATGCTCATAATCGCAGTCTCGGCTTCAGTCCTTTTAAAGTCGTATATGGGATTGTTCCACGAGGTCCTTTGGCGTTGACCACTGTCCCTAATCCAGCTGAATTCCATGGTCGAGCTGTGGAAATCGTTGATGAACATACACAGATTCATGCTTGCGCTCGTGATAACTTGGTAGTTTCTTCGATGAAATACAAGAAATCAGCAGATAAGCACCGTCGTGAAGTACATTTTCAGGTCGGAGATTTTGTCTGGGCCATTCTCACCAAAGAACGATTTCCAACAGGACAGTATAACAAATTGAAATCTCGAAAGATTGGGCATGTCGAGATTCTCGAAAACATTAATGCAAATGCTTATCGTCTTCGTCTTCGTCTTCCACCTCACATTCACATTGCTGATGTATTCAACGTGAAACATCTTTTCAAGTATGAACCAGATGATGCTGATCTCACACGATTCATGGACGAATCTCTCGCACCGGAGGGGACCTGATGTAGCGTACATCTTCTCCTTCTAGAATTAGGATTTATGTTAGAGTTTTCCTTTTATTTCAGCATTCCTTATTTACTTTGGATTTCCTTTTTGTTCTAGTTTTCTATTTCTCTTAGGATTATGATACTCGTTCCCGAGCTTATAAATAGGATACTAGTCTTTTGTTATTCTGCAACTTTGATTTTGATTAATAAAACTTTCATAAAACTTTTTGAAAGAAAACTCTAGATCCTTATTTCCGGGCATTCTTTGAGAATTCAACGGAATTAAGAAGGCTTGGCTAACGGGTATTCTCAGAATTCAACGTTAACCTCGCGTATCGATACTTCTGCTCCGTCATCAGCCCCCTCACACAACTACAAAGAAGTGCTTTGCCATGCTCAGCCGGACGGGTCTCAACGACTGACGCCATGGGAGCGACATTCTTTACAGGTCCTACTGCGGTTTTCCCGCATTTTTGTACCTCATCACACTAACATTTCTCCGCATTCAATAATTTATTTAACACACAATAACATGCATCTCACAAAACAAGGAACACACGATAAATTATCAATTTATAACTTATATTCTTGAGATACTAATTCCTTCAATTTCTTATGTACATATATTTATTTAATTATATCTATAATTATTTATACACTCAACAAACAAATACATATTATTTATAAAGTATATAACCCGCATGTATATTTGGCTTAACCCTAGACTAAGCAATTAACGGGATATATATGTATATATGAAGAAAAACACGAACTCGTTCCTCACCTTAGCAAATCGGAAAGAAATCTCAGAACTGACTGAAATGGGATTCTGGTTCAACAACAAACTCAGACTGCATTGGTTCACAATTAATAAAACCCGATTTAAATTAGATGGTATTTCCGGATAAATATACAAACCCAAAAAAATTCGGTTATTAATTAAACCCACAACAATTCATTAATTCTGATTTAATTAGCTAATCCCAAAATAATCCTAAGTCTCACGTTAAATTTCCAAATCATCAGACCAAACAAATTTCGATTAAACCAATTAAAGATCCCATTTGCATACTGATCCCACAAAACGACAACAACATCTCGTGTAATAAACTGCTCCAACCATTAAACCCACAAAGCCGGTCCATCCAATTAAACCACCACATTAAACCAAGTCCCAAATCAGATTAAACCAAGCACAATAATTAACAACAACATCATCATCTCTTAGGCCGATTACCTCAAGAGAACAGACGGCGATGATGAACAGAGATGACAACGGCAGCAAGAACGGCGGCTACAACGGCCGTGGTTTCCGACCAGCAACAACCGGTGGTCCAAATCTGGCAAAGACATAGAAGGTTAGGTTCGTGCACTATAAGAAAACTGTCAATTTCCAACGAAATTTTACGTCGATTTAAATTCGTCGTAAATTCCCAACGATTCTACGACGAATTATGTGGTCGATGCAATTTCGTCGTAAATGTTGGTCGTCGTAACTGACCAACGAATTTACGACGATCTTACGACGCGTTTACGACGATCTTACGACGCGTTTACGACGATCTTACGACGCTTTTACGACGAATTTACGAACTTATAATTTGATAATTCGATGTAAATTCGTCGTAATGTTAAAACGACTTAGCAACGATATACCAACGAGGTAATTGGCGTCGTAATTCCGATGTAACATTACAACTATTTTACGACGGATTGTTTACGACGATTTTAATGTCGCAATATTTACGACGATTTTACGACGTATATCGAGTTACGACGAATTAGGATTCGTCGCTAATCCGTGTCAAAACTTGTTTTACATCGATTTTACGACGTATATGTCTGTCGTAAATTGGATGTTTTCTTGTAGTGGGGTCTCAACCAAAATAGAGGCTAAACTATCGGATCTTAACTCGTGGTACCATTTCCGGCGGATCTAGTTCTCGGCGGTGAGGCTCGCGGACAAGGTCTGCTCTGTTGGGGCTCGCGGCGGCTCGACAAATCAGACCTACGGTGGTCCCAAAGCAAAACGAGATTAGGTTCATCTCACTTGGATCGAGGCAGAAGAATACCATCAGAGTAAGCTCGCGAGTTTACCTTTCCGGCGATGCGATTCCGTCGACGGCGGCAAAGGGTTCTGATAGGCTCAAATGTAATACCCTTAAGTACTAACAACTTTGCCGATTGTAATACTTAGGGGACGAATCCACAGAGACTCAAGAATCACACAATAGATTTTAAGGGTTGAATTAAGCTAAGTGATCAATGTAATTGAAAGCAATAACGTAGATTAAACTTGTTGTAAATTCGATGGAGGAAATATAGGTTCAGGGTATTTCTCAGGAAATCAATGAATGCAGACAAACTAACTAGTCAGGGTTCAGGTTATGCACGGTTCTTGAACTCAAATCACTAAGCTATAATTAACCAACTGTCGTTGCGAGAATTATCTAAGTCTAAATCCCAGAATCCCAAATCTCTTTGCAAATCCTAAAGATCTAAACCAGCTTTAAATTTCAGGCTTGATATGTTATCAAAACAACTAAACCAAATCTCTTTGCGGATAGCTATTTTGCTCACCCTAAGTTCTGTCAGATTATCAATTGCACTGTCGTGCCTAATTGATTAACCTAAGATCTAAGTTCCAGATTCGTCAACTTAGAATTAGCTTTGAGAACAACCTATGGTGAATAACTAATTCAGATTATGAACCCTAATCAACCAATTAACCTAACATTCAAAGAGATCCTTTATGAGAACCCTAAACCTAAAGGAGATCTACTCAAACATGATCAATGGAACAAAAATCATAGATGAATAGAATTGCATAAAAGAAATCAATAAGAAACAAGGGTTCAGAGTTGTCTCCCAAAAACCCTGGAACAAATCTCTCTCCCAGTATCAAGAATAAAATAAAGCCTAGCCAACAAAAGTGGCCGAAAACCCTAATTTATAACCTAAAACATGTTTTGGGGCTTCTAGTAATTATTAAAGTCTTCTGGACCAAGGTGCAAACTTCAAACTTGTAAAAAGTCATGTTTCCTTCTTCCTGAAGTCGGTATCGGTCGACACCATTAGTGGTATCGATCGATACCAAGCTTGCGTGTCAACTCTTCTGCTCGCCAGACTGGACTGTCTTCATGAAAACTGGCATAACGTTTGATCGCACCGTTGTAATGGCCTCAAACCACTTCCAAATGAAAGCTAATCCATTGATCTGTCTTGTATCCAAATTTGAGCTCAATCCATTGGTGGGAAGTTCTTTAACGAATGCCAAACTTCTGACGTCTCTGCATGACTCTGCATCTCCATATGCTCATGTTCACCCAAAACGGCTCATTTTCTCCCAAAGTCACCTAAAACCTGTAAAGACTCCAAAAACACTAGAAAGAATCTATAAATAAGACCTATATCATGGTTAGAAATGGGTAAAAACCATGATATATCAGGTTCACCGGAGAGAGAGAGAGGCTCCTCGGCGGCGCTAGGGTTCTCTGTTCCCAAGGGTTGACGGCTAGGGTTTTCTGGATTTATTCTCAATGCACGTCCTCTCCTTCTATACACTCTCTTAATGACTCAGGATTGGTTTTGATCCGTCTCGGGTGTGTGCTCGATGACTTGGGCCTCGTGGTCCGTAACTGGGCTCGGGATGTTACAATTGGTCTTCCAAACAAAGAGGATTCTGCTAATTTCATCCCTCTGTTAGGCTCATTGGGCTTTACTGTAGCTGCTGCGGAGGTAAGCTCCTCGAGCACAAGTAACAAAAGCAGACTCCAATTATTTTAAATTAAAAAATTAAAAAAGCTTCTGTTACAGACTCTTAATGCTTTCTATTTTATTTTTATGAAGAAAGAATTATAAATTAATCAATAGTATGTAACAGTTTCTCATACTAATATGAGAAGTAAATATATAAAATTATTTCTCGAATACAATTGTAATTGCAAAGGTTTACTAATATAAGGAGTAAATATCTACCATTTACTAAGCCGTATGAGTTGCGTTAAAACAACACATCTATACTAAGGAATTAAGGACCTAATAATACAGAGCAACAAAAATTTAAAAACACCAACTAATTGCATAAATTGACAACATAAGGCATGTAAAAGTATGTATCATTCCCTAAACAAACACATAAATGAACATAAATTTAAGAAAAAAAAATTACCTAAAAATAAAAAATTCACATATATTACGCTAATAGAGGCAAATCCATTAACTATGATACTAATAAAATTAAAATAATACTATTAGACAATAAAAGAGTTTAGAAAAATGGCCACCACGCCCGTGCGTAACGCGGATCACACCCTAGTAGTTTATAAAAGGATTGAAATTTTGAAATTAGGTAGTTGGTATTTGAGACCAACCATAAAAGCTTATTTGAAGATAAGGGGTGTTCAATCCGGCAAAACCAAACCAATCCAAACCGAAGCGAAATAGGCTATATGGTCTGAGTTCAGTTATACCATATACACCGTATATGGATATCATTTTATAGAAACCGTAGGATTCGGATATGGTTTGATAATAAAAAGATCAAACCGAATAAACTGAGAAAAATCAATAACTAAAATATAGTAATATATATTAGTATAGTTATATGTAAACTATGTAATATAAATGATCATTTATATATGTAAATGATTTTATTGATATTATATTGATATATGAAGCTTTAATACTAATAGTTAATTACTTTGTTTGATGTTAAAGTGATTTTGTTCTTCTTTTGGTTTCACTAATTTTAATAATAACGACTTTTTTTTTGGAAAATTGATTCCCAGCTACACGAAGTATACGATAATGCATGGCTACACATCCGAAGTAAAACAATGTTCTAAAAACTACATCAACAATTGATATAACATAGCCAGCTACACGAAGTATACGATAATGCATGGCTACACATCCAAATTAAACCAATGTTTTATAAACTAAATCAACAATTGATATAGCATATCCAACTACACAATAACCAACCGAACAAACATGAGTCATATGTGTAACACTATAACTATATATTTCCGGTGAACCATTCATCGAGCTCCGGCGTTGACTCGAATTTTAAACAATAAAACCCACCCAAATTTAACCCAACCCGACTTAATCCGACCCGAATATTACCACCCGTGCTACGCACGGACACAAATATATATATATATATATATATATATATATATGTATGTATTCCTTTTTTTCCCTTTTTTCCTTTTTTTTGTTGTTGTTGAAAACCTACTAATTTTTTTGCTAACTCTTATTTATTCGGTGATATTAGAGGAAGTGGCCTTAAACTTATTTGTTATCTTTTAAAAAGATGATTTTTTTTTTGTCAACAGCCTAAATACATAGAACGGTTCGGAAATCCAAACCGGGGGTACCGAGTTTACAAAAGTAATATCCAATGGGTAGACACGAGCACTTCTTGCTAGCTTGTCTGCCTTTGTGTTGTTCGCGCGTGGAATGAGAGAAATTGAGAAAAAAGAAAACGTCTCCTTACTCTTCACGAATTCCTCCAAGTGCAATGCAAAAGCCGGCATATCCTCGGGTGTAGACACCATCTTCACCAACTCGGAGCAGTCTGTTGCAAAAGCTATTGCCGTCTTCTGGTTTGCAATCAAACAATGCATGACCAAGATGAGTGCTTCCAATTCTGTATGTAGGGGGGAGATGCTTCTTCACAGATTTCTTGCTCCTATTATAGTCCCTTCGACGCCTTCCTAAAAGCAATACCAACCTATTCCGGAGAAGCTATCGGTCTCCTTCCAAGATCCATCAATATTGCACCGCCAGCCTTCGTAAGTCGGAGTCACCTGAGTAGGGACAAATTTTTGGATTATCACATCAGGATCACTACTCTGTGCCGTTTCCCAGATTATTGCATCAGTTTCCGCCTGCTTCAGTATTTCTTGTGGATCTCTGTCCACATTTGAAAAAACCTTATCATTTCTTGCTATCCAAATATACCACGCAATCCAAGGAAAGCTAGTATCCGAATTATCTGGAGAAAGTCTCCAAAAAAGATGATCATAATTAACAAAGACCGATGACATTGAAAAAACACCCAGAGGCGTTGGTATCGTAGAAAGTGCCCATGTTTGTAATGCCGGAGGACATTCGAAAAGGACATGATTGATAGTTTCATTTTGCGATCCACACGTCGCACATTGTGTATCACAGTCAATTCCTCTACTTCGCAAATTGGATGAGACCGCAAGACATCTTGATAAAGCTTGCCAGATAAAATATCGTAATTTTGGAGAACACTTCAGCTTCCATGTGTGAGCTTGTAGCTTCGTCACATCCGGACCATATGATATAGTGGGACCGATATTTGGGCTTGTTTTTTAAATTTGATAACCCGACTTCACGTCTGTGTAGTGCCATCCAATAATGTGTGGTTTGTATGTGCTACTTATAGGCAGACCCCGAATAATGGTCACATCTGTCGGATCAATAATCGCGTTCAACAACGCCGTATTCCACGTCTGTGTCACTGGGTCAATAAGGTGATTGACATTTAAATTCGGTTAATAGTTGTACCCCTTACATGTTGCTGACCTCGTCTGAGAAAATGGTACCCACAGGTCGTTCCATACTGAGATAGAACAGCATGATCCAACTCTTTTAATTAGCCTTTTCTTGACCAGAGGTCTAGCTTAGATTATACTCCTCCATCCGTATGATGGGGAGTAAGATCGTATAGGGTCTAAAGGGTCTGTGTTCCGAAAATATCGACCCTTGAAAACCCGCGCAAACAAAGAATATGGTTTATCCATTAATCTCCATAATTGTTTGGCCAATAATGATGGGTTAAAATCCTCGACCCCCGAAAACCCATGCCCCCCTCCGATTTACTTCGACATAATTTCTTCCATGCTATCCAATGCATTCCTTTGGATTCTCCATTTGAACTCCACCAGAACCGTGCCGCCGCACTAGTTAGTTTTGCGGTTTTGGATTTGGGTAATCAAAAACACGACATAACGAAAGTTGGCATTGCTGTTACCACTGATTTAATTAAAACCTCCTTTCTCCCTTTGGATAAAAACCTTGAAGTCCATCCATTAATTCGATTGTGTTGTCTCTCTGCGACAAAATTAAAGATCTTACTTTTGGCTCCGCCGACACTTTCCGGAAGGCCTAGATATGAACCCATGCCGCCGATGCTAGAAATTCCTAGTATATGTTTAACCTCATTTTGTACTGTCTCATTTACCGTGTGACTGAATTGTAATGAAGATTTACCGAAATTAATTTGCTGCCCAGACACTAACCCGTATTGTTCTAGTATATGCAAAATAATTTCACATTCTTGTTTGGTAGCCTTGCAGAAGAATAAACTGTCATCAATGAAGAGTAGATGTGATACTGATGGGCTTGTTCTCGCAACCTTTAACCCCGTAAGTAATTTCTCTCTTTTCGCCTTCTGGATATTTGCTATTAATACCTCCGTACAGAGTATGAATAGATAAGGTGACAAGGGGTCCCCTTGACGAAGCCCTCGCTTCGGAATTATCTGTCCTTTGTGTTGACCATTGATAAGAACTTTATACTCTACTGATGTAATAGACCACATCATCTATGTAATCCATTTTTCTGAAAAACCGAACTTTCTCAAAAGATGTTCAATAAAAGACCATTCCACCCGATCATACGCTTTGCTCATATCCATTTTTATCGCCATAAATTTACCCTTACATAACTTATTAGTTCGGAGACCATGAAACATCTCTTGAGCAATCAGAATATTATCCAAAATTAATCTACCTACCACAAAGGCTGATTGAGTCTCCCAAATGAGGTTCGGTAGCAGTCGCTTTAACCTTTGACATAAAACCTTTGAAATGATTTTATATCCCACATTACAAAGATCTATGGGCCTTAAATACGTCATCCGACTTAGTCTTTCCGTCTTCCGGATTAGAAAAATATTTGTCGTATTTAGCTGTTGGTCAAAAACACCAGTCTCTCGGAAACCGTTTACCAGTCCTACTATATATGCCTTCACTATTTGCCAAGATCGTTGGAAAAATAGTGTTGTCATTCCGTCAGGGCCCGAGGCTTTTTCTGGGTGCATCATAAAAAGTGCCAAATGTACTTCCTCTTTGGTTGCCCTTGCCGTGAGGACGTCATTGTTCTGCTCCGAAACTATAGACTGAATTTCGCCCAGAGCCTCCTCGAAGTCCGTTGGGGACGTAGAGGTAAATAGATCGTCAAAATAATTTACCGCCACTTGTTCCACCTCTTTTTCTGATGTGACCCACAATACTGATGCATTATGCAACCCGACAATCCGGTTCCTTGCCCTCCTTTGCATTACTTGCGCATGGTAAAATTTCGAATTTTTATCCCCCACTATTAGCCATAGAGTGCGACTTTTCTGTTGCCAGAAATACTCCTCATCCCGATATGCTTCTTTTAATTTTCCTGTAATATCTATCAGTTCCTCTTTAGTCCTAGTATCATCATTTTGGATCTCTTCTAGTGCCCGTTGTAACTCATTGATCTTCTCTTTGCCGTAAGGTAAATTATTTTTCCGCCATCTCGATATCTCCCGCTGACAATTCCTAATTTTTTGGACAAAAGATGGTCTGTGTCCCCCTGGATTAATCTCACATACCTTAGCAATCGAGTCCATCAAAACGTCTTGCCCAATCCAGCGTTTATCACACCGAAATTGTCCACATTTCTGAGGAATTTTGTCCTCGATTGTGGCAACGATTGGTCTATGGTCCGACCCAATCATTGCCAAATGTTTGACATATGAATGTGAGAACATTCCATGCCAGTCTCCATTAGCTAAAGCCCGATCTAGCCGACAACGAACGGTCTTCTTGTTTCGTTTTCCTCTCCAAGACATGGTGTTTCCTGAACATGGAAATTCCAAGAAAGCACATGTTTGTATCATGAGTTTAAAGGAGATGAAGGTTGATGCGTGCCTTAAGTTTCCTCCTTGTTTCTCATCATTACCGGTTATTTCATTTAAATCACCAATTATAAATCATGGATCCAAGCGGGATAAACTTGTTCGTGTTAGTCGTTCCCACACCTGATCCCACAATTTCGGTACCGGGTCACCATAAATAAACGATAAAAAAACTTTTTTTCCTTGAACGAGCGCTTCAATATCTATTATCCGATTATTTGAAAAAATTATATTAACATGATAAGAATTATCATAAAATAAGGCAAGTCCACCACTCGCACCGCGCGGTTCCACCGTGTGCAATTTATCATAACCGAAATGGGGTTGAAACTTCTGCACAAAAGAAAAATCTTGTTTGGTTTATGAAATAAACAAAAACTCTGGTTTATGTTTCATCCAAACCTCCCGAAGATAGCTTATTGTATAATTGCTGCCGAGCCCCTGACAATTCCAACTCAAAATCTGCATTATTTAAACGTGTTTGATATACCGAAACCACTTATCGGGTTAGAGGCGCCCAACAGATCCCCAAAAATGAGGTTTTCACCGTTCCCATATTTCTTGTTTCGAAACCGTTTACAACCCAAAGAACCGAAGAAATCCTGGACACCCACCAGATCCACCCATCTCCAAGTCAGATCTTGGCTAGAATCAACCTTAAAATATTCCTTTATTTTCTTGAACTTGAAGACCAACCATTGAATTTCAAAAAACACTGAAAACTCAATCTCTAAAATCAGAGATAGGACTCCCTCTTCATCACCACCGATGTCCTCACTGAAAACCCAGTGACACTGTAAGAAAAATAATTGGTTAAGAATGAAAGACAATTGTTTCCCTTGTATTTCCAATACAATACCAATTGATCGATTATTTGGTAGTAAGAAATGGGTGTCAAGATTATTATTATTAATAAGATCGAGCCTCTGCAACTCCCATATACACTTGTTTACCCTGCTGATCCTCTGTATAATCTCCGCCATATGAGTACAATATTTCTCACTATTACACATCCGGAAATTATCATCCATGATCCGAGCTTGATTCCATGTATCTTCCCCGAAACATACTACCCTGAAATTTCGTGATGCTACTTCCAAATTCCACTGATCAGATTCCAGATTTGAGTCTGTATACATCACACTTCCAAATTCCACTGATCAGATTCCAAATTCCAAATTTCGTGGCATTTTGTGGTGGATAATCGCGAGGAGGGAGAATATTATTTTTGAGTGATGATTGTACACATGGTGATCTCGTTGAAATGGCACAAGATGATTACTTGCTGGAAAATAAATCAGAGTTGGTGGAGTTAAATTATCCATTACCGGATAAAATGTTGCAACAAATGGCTCCGGATACCCCTCATATGCATGTCACAAATTATAGACAAGTTTGGAGGTTGATCGAGTTAAGTAGAACGAATGTTGTACGTCTTTATGTCTCGAGTCGATTCAAGATGGATACTAGGAATAATGACAATGTGGATGGACATGCGGATGGGGATTGTGATGAATATGCCGACGAAGATTTGGATGATGAAGATGCAGATGCAGATGATGAAGATGCATATGAAGATGCAGAAGAATGTAAGCCCAAAGATGCAGATGGGAATTATGATGCGAATAATGGTAATGCATTTTATTATGACAGTGAGGATTACAATGTGTATGGCAAAGTGAAAGATGAGGATGATATATGTTTTGATGTTAATGGTTTTGAAGCAGGTTGTGTTGGTCAAGGAGGAAGATTCAATACGACATGGTCCGACAATATCTATGTTAAAGCGAGTTTTGCTAGCAAAGATGAGTTGATATTAAAGTTGCAATTAACGTCGGTAATGTTAAAATTTGCATTTAAAGGGCTTGAATGTGTAGAGCGGGAAGGGCGTCTCAGGTACGTGACAAAATAATTGTCACCATTCATGAACTTTGTGCAGGTGCGGTACATGACAAAAATTAAATTAAAAGAAAAAGCAGGTGCGGTACGTTTTGTGCATGAAACGCACATGGGTAGAAGGTTTGCAGGTGGGTGTGTTTTATTAAATGTTCAAAGTTGACTAATTTTTTTTTTTTTTACGAATAATACACAAAATTGGACAATATATAAACGCATACTCGATGACTTCAGTTACACAAATCTCTTCGTGAGAAAAAAGTTACAAATCTCTTACAAATTTTTTCTACTCTTCCACGAGTTGATAAAAAAAAACTCTTCCACTATTTTTCTAACAAGACAAGGGGTAAATATTTCTTTTATCCAATTTGAATTATTAAGTAAATATTTATTTACTATAACTTTACATATGAAACGTAATGAATTCAATATTTTCTTGAGATAATATAATAGGAATCTTGATTTTGAATATCTGAATTGTTTAGTTAAGTGTAACAAAATTAATTTATTTTACATTTAGATATTATAATTTTAAATTAATTCCAAAAAATGGTGGTATGTAAAAACTATGTCGAAATTTTGATTTAGTGTTAATTTTTTAGCATTATTCATTAATGTATTTTCAAACATGTAATGAATAGCATTATTGTTTTGTGTCTTTTAATTTATATTTTGTACTTACATTTTTA
>PKML01043624.1:77233-103439 GCA_002933935.1 Eutrema yunnanense
ATCTTCTACGTTATCTAACCTCACCTGGAATGCTCCATAACCCGTAATAAACCTATTGGGATCTCAATTATACATACCTCCACTTCTTGCGCTTCTTCCCCGTCATTTAAGTTTTCTTCTTCTTCTCCATCACCATCATTTGCCGGCCCTGTTGAATCTTCTCTCATTTCAACATCTTCCTCGGGTTCTTTGTCGGCTTCTTCACGAGTTTCGGGTCCCGTCGCTTCGTCTTCCGCTCTTCGTTTGGAGGTTTCTTCTCCGTCACCATCATTTGTCGGGCCTGTTGAATCTTCTCTCATTTCAACATCTTCCTCTGGTTCATTATCGGCTTCTTCACGAGGTCCGGGTCCTGTCGCTTCGTCTTCTCTGCCTCTGGCTCGACGCCGGCATACTAGATTGGAGGTTTGGGTCCTCGGATTCACCATGCATAGTTTTGAATCGTCTTTCTTGTAAACGCCAAAACCACCAAGACATGAATTGGAACATAATCTGTCACATGGGGTTTCTCTACAAGAATATATTACTAGACAATCTTTTAAGTTTACTTACAAGTTTCACCTAAAACGATATATGACAAGCTGAAGATACACCTTGACTTGTCAAACTAGCCTCACACGTTCATGGATCTATACACGATCCAAGAACCTCTCAAGAAGAACCCTTTAGTCTCTTAGCTTTTGCTTTCTTACAAGAAACCTAAAACCTCTTTTGCTAAGAATTCTCTTTCATTGTGTTAAAACGCATACACCACTTAAACACACCTATTTATACTCAATAGGTTCGTTGCTAACCCTACCCGATTTGAACCTTGTGGATAAAGGAAAATCTCCAAGGATAAGTTATATTTCTTTATTCTTCTCCTAAGAATAAAGAATCTCCTCATAGCTGTGATATCCTCTCCAACATGCGTCCAGCTCAGCTACCACCTCTTGGCTCGTCTATGTCAGCTACTCAGCTCAATCAAGAAGTCCAATCCAGCTCACAACTTCTGCTCCACATCATCAGTCGCCTAGAAGTGATCCCTTGTATCACTTTGTGAGATACTTTAACTGGTACAACGACTGCTTCAAAAGCCGCATCTTCAATCTCCCCCTTTTTACCTTAGTGTGTCTCTCAAGGACCTGCATCAACCACTCATCCCACACAAGCATGCAAGCAACAAAAAATCTCATTGACTCCCCCAGAATCCTTGATTCGGTCACTCCCCCACAATTCAAAGCTCTTTCTCCTAGCCACTTTCATCTCCCCTAGCTTGTGAGCACACACAAATTAAAAACACATTTTGAAGACTTGGTTTCATTTTCTTTTTCTTTTGAAGTGTGTCACAAACTGATATGATCATGGACGTGACGCTCCGGTGGAGGTTCAAGAAGACGCGATGGTCATTCCCGAAGGACCAATCACACGGTCTAAGGCACGGCAACTAGCGGGAGCGGTTCGGAACTTACTCACGGATGCAAGGATCGAGGAGGACCAACGTACACAACCTGTCCTCACCTCATTGTCTTCGAACTCTCTATGAGGTTTGGCCGTTTGTGTAAGTCGTTTGTACTCTTTTTCCTGTATACGGTTTTGTCCCAATTGGGTTTTCCGTATAGAGGTTTTAACGAGGCAACCGAGTTACACTGCCTAACAGTCAGATTTCTTGAGAGTTCCGCGGGGGGATTTTCCGAGGGAAATTCCGAGGGATTTATTCCCGAGGGACTTTTCGAGTGACTTTCCCGGGGGAATTCTCCGCGGGGATTTTCTGGCGGAATCCCAAGAGTTGTTCAAACTTGTATTTAATTTTCTGTAATTTTCTAGGTAGTCTCTCTCTCATTTTTTAGGAGACTCTTTTACTTTCCCTTTTGAATTTTTCTTTTTCTTCTTCTCTCCCTCATTTTCGAAACCTTAAGCAATTTTATCAAAGTATTTTTTTCAGAGATTTCATCTCTTGTTTCACGATTTCTTGATAGTTAGTCAATGAAATTTTCCTTTGGTTTATCGAGAGTAATTCCGCAACTTCTCGACGCAACCTTCGATCCGTCGTTCGTGTGAGTTCTTCTCGGAATTAAGGCATAAGGATTTTCGGGATTCATCTCCCACGCCTTATCATCTTCTTCCCCGGATTCTCCCAACAACGCAGCCACCCCCTCGTTTCAAGTGTTCTTCGTCGGAATTGGGTATAGGGATTTTTGAGATTTCTCCCACGCCTTGTCATCTTTTCCCGTGGATTCCTTGAAGTCGTGGATCTATCCCTCTCAACCGTACTAGAGCAAGCCGGTCCTTAGACGAATCGTGTCAAGTGGTATCAGAGACACTTGCTCCAAAATCGGTGAGATCTATCCTTTTAAACTGTTCATCGTCTTTGCAATTTCTGGGTTTAAAATTTTTGTTGTTTCTGTTTTGTTTCAATTTTTATTAATTCGAAACCTTATCAAAAAAATCAAAAAAAAAATATCTAAGTAGATCTTTGTCTTATCGTATTTGTCATAATTTTTAAAATTCAAAATTCAAAAAAAAAAAATTCGTTTTGAGTTTTTCGGAAATCACTGTTTTTGTGGTCATATTGGGAAAAATTTGAATTGATCATACACTCACTTGTTGTTGTTTGATTCTGTGCGAGGTACAATATGTCGGAAGAAAGTGAATCAGCTTCATCACGGTCTAGGAGAGAGGGAGATGCTGCGATGAATCAAAAAGTTGATGGCGTTAATCAAAAAGTCGACGATATTGCACAACTCCTACGCGAGATGCGAGATCAAATGGCGACACTAGGGGTTCGTACGCCGAGACGTAATGAGAGAAATCAAGGTGCTGAACCGAGAGACAATAGAGCCGAGGATGTGAGATCCGAGCAGAGTGTAGGACATGGAAGTTGTCACGCACCGGCGAGACCGAGGAGAAACCGGCCGCGACAAGATGAATCGGAAGGCAATCCATTTTATGACCAAGGATACTCATCCGAGGGAAACCGTAACCGACATCCACGACCTCAAAGGCGTAACAACGATGATCTTGGCGGAATGAAACTTCGCATTCCCCCGTTCTACGGAAAGAACGATCCGGACGCCTTCCTCGAATGGGAAAAGAAATTCGAACTCGTTTTCGATTGCCAAAACTTTTCCGAATACAAAAAAATCAGGTTAGCCGCTACTGAGTTTCATGAATATGCTATTGACTGGTGGGATCAAATTGTGACAAACAGGAGACGCAACGGCGAGAATCCTGTGGAGACATGGACGGAGATGATCGCGCTTATGCGACGGCGGTTCGTACCGCTACACTACCATTGGGAACTTCACCAACGTTTGAGACGTCTAGGTCAAGGAAGTAAAGGCGTGGAGGACTATTTCCAGGAGATGGAAAAGGTAATGCTAAAGGCTGATGTTGACGAGCCGAGTGATGCCACGATGGCACGGTTCTTAGCCGGCATGAACCGCAATTTACAAGACCGAATGGAAATGCAAACGTATGCGACTTTGGAGGAAATGTTGCAAAAGGCTGTCGTAGTGGAACAGCAACTCAAGAGAAAAGGCGTGTCACGACAACCTTACGCTTCAAGCTCTAAGCCGAGCTTCACCAAAGGAGAAAAGCCGAATTATCCCCCATAGACCGATTTTAAGCCTAAGGCGGATTTCAAACCGCAATCTTCCGGTCATGACTACAAGGGTAAGGGTGATTCGAATCCTATGCGTAATCGTCATATTGAATGTTTTAAGTGCAGAGGCAAAGGACATTACGCGAACAAGTGCCCGAACGCCCGCGCGATGATGTTGCTAGAAAACGGTGAAATCGTGACCAACGATGAAGAAGAGACCGAGACCACTCCAATCTTTGACGATTATGAAGAGCATGCGGTTGACGGGGAACTCTTAGTGGCGAGACGTGTCCTTCTTGCCCAGGAACCGGTCATTGAAAACGAACAACGCGAAAACCTCTTCCATACCCGTTGCATGGTTAAAAGCAAGGTATGTAGTCTAATTATTGACGGTGGAAGTTGTACTAACGTTGCTAGCACTACCTTAGTGGATAAGCTAGGTATGGAGACCAGGAAGCATCCACAGCCTTACAACCTTCGATGGTTGAACAATCAAAGACAGCTCAAAGTTACCCGACAAGTTTTGGTTCCTTTGACAATCGGCCGCTACGAAGACGAAATAGTGTGCGATGTTCTCCCTATGGAAGCTGGTAATATCCTTCTTGGACGACCGTGGCAGTACGACCATAGAGCCATTCATGACGGATTTACGAACAAGCATTCCTTTGAGCATCACGGCCGGAAAATCACTCTTGCTCCGTTATCGCCGCACGAGGTATATCTCGATCAACTTAAACTCGAAAAGAGTCACGGCAAAAGCAAGGTAAGTGATCCCTCGTCTTCTCATTCTGATAATACCGAGAGTATAGGTACTAAGACACGTGAGAGAACACTCGTGAATGAATCGTTATTTATTAAACCGAGTGAACTAAAACATGCTCTCGTTTCTCGGCAATCTTTTATGCTATTAGTTTTTAGGGATGCTCTTTCGAGTATGACTAATCCCGAGCCGGATATTCCGAGTAGTGTTTCATCTCTTTTGCAGGGGTATGCTGATGTGTTCCCGGATGATGGACCAAGTGGTTTGCCACCACTCCGTGGAATCGAGCATCAAATCGACTTTGTCCCCGGCGCTACTCTTCCGAACCGGCCGGCGTATCATACAAATCCCGTAGAAACTAAGGAACTACAACGCCAAGTAGATGAGCTGATGTCTAAAGGACATATACGGGAAAGTATGAGCCCATGTGCTGTACCCGTATTACTAGTGCCGAAGAAAGACGGTACTTGGCGGATGTGTGTCGATTGCCGCGCGATAAACAACATAACGGTAAAGTATCGTCATCCGATCCCGAGGTTAGAAGATATGTTAGACGAGCTTTATGGGTCTAGTGTGTTTACTAAGATCGATCTTAAGAGTGGTTATCACCAAATCCGGATGAAGGAAGGTGATGAGTGGAAAACAGCTTTTAAAGCCAAACACGGTCTATACGAGTGGTTAGTTATGCCGTTTGGTTTGACGAATGCTCCTAGCACATTTATGCGTTTGATGAACCATGTTCTTAGGTCGTATATAGGCGTCTTTGTAGTTGTCTACTTTGACGATATTCTGATTTATAGTAAAAACCTAGACGAACATGTGGAACACTTGCGATTGGTGTTAGATGTGCTTAGGAAGGAACAGTTATTTGGAAATTTGAAGAAATGTTCTTTTTGTTCAGATAACGTTGTCTTTTTAGGTTTTGTGGTTAGTTCTCAGGGCATACAGGTTGACGAGAACAAGATAAAGGCGATCCGCGATTGGCCGAGCCCTAAGACCGTTAGCGAGGTCCGAAGTTTTCACGGTTTGGCAGGATTTTATCGATGATTCATTCGTGATTTTAGTACGATTGCCGCACCACTTACCGAGGTTATCAAGAAGGACGTGGGATTTCGATGAGAACAAGCTCAAGAGGATGCGTTCCAATTACTGAAAAACAAACTCACTCACGCCCCTTTACTTATTTTACCCGATTTTATGAAAGCTTTCGAGATTGAATGTGATGCTTCTGGTATTGGTATAGGTGCTGTACTTATGCAAGAGAAGAAACTCGTGGCTTTCTTCAGCGAGAAACTTGGAGGAGCGACGCTCAATTATCCGACTTACGACAAGGAACTCTATGCGTTGGTCCGAGCTCTCCAAACGTGGCAGCATTACCTATGGCCGAAGGAGTTCATCATTCATACCAACCATCAATCTCTCAAGCACTTGAAAGGCCAGCAAAAGTTGAATAAGAGGCATGCACGTTGGGTCGAATTCATCGAGACGTTTCCGTACGTAATTCAGTACAACCAAGGTAAGGAAAACGTCGTTGCTGACGCGTTGTCTCAGAGGTACACTCTAATCTCGACACTTGATGCTAAGATACTTGGGTTTGAGATGATCAAGGACGCTTATGCAACCGATTCCGATTTCCAGGAAGTGTTTCTCTCTTGTTCTAAATTCGCTTTTGGAAAGTACTTTCAAAGCGACGGTTTCTTGTTTTACGAGAACCGTCTTTGTATTCCTAATTCTTTTTTGTGAGATTTGCTTATTAGGGAAGCACATGGCGGTGGACTTATGGGACATTTTGGCGTTGCCAAAACACTTCATATCGTGCAAGATCATTTCTTTTGGCCGCATATGAAACGCGATGTGGAACGTGTTTGCAACCGGTGCACGACTTGTAAGTATGCGAAATCTAAACGTCAAAACCAAGGTCTGTATACCCCTTTACCTATTCCTAGTGCTCCTTGGACAGATATTTCTATGGATTTTGTGTTAGGATTGCCTAAGTCTAGGAAGGGTAATGATTCGATTTTTGTGGTAGTCGATAGGTTCTCTAAGATGGCGCATTTTATTCCGTGTCATAAAACTGATGATGCATCGAACATAGCTGAATTATTCTTTAGGGAAATTATTCGCATGCATGGAATGCCTAGGACTATAGTTTCGGACAGAGATAAAAAGTTTCTTAGCTATTTTTGGAAGACTCTTTGGGCTAAGTTAGGAACGAAACTTTGTTTCTCTACGACTTGTCATCCGCAAACGGACGGACAAACCGAGGTGGTCAATAGGACCTTAGGATCTCTTTTGCAGACTGTCATTAAGAAGAATCTTAGATCGTGGGAAGATTGTTTGCCTCATGTAGAATTTGCTTATAATCATGCACAACATTCTACGACTTTGTTTTCTCCTTTTGAACTCGTTTATGGTTTTAATCCGCTTACTCCTCTCGATTTAACTCCTTTACCTTTGAGTGAACATGTGAGTATGGACGGTAAGAAACGGGCCGAGATGGTCAAACAGATGCACGAGAAGGCGAAAGCAAACATCGAACGTAAGACGGAGCAATACCGCAAACATGCAAACAAGGGGCGAAACAAGAAGGTTTTTGAACCCGGCGATCTTGTTTGGATTTATCTAAGGAAAGAACGGTTCCCAGAGGAAAGAAAGTCGAAACTCTTGCTGAGATTCGATGGGCCGTTCACCGTGGTGGAAAAGATCAACGACAATTCCTACAAACTCGATCTCCAAGGTAAGTATTCGATAAGTTCAAGTTTTAATGTTGCTGATATTATTCCTTATGTTGCAGATGAAATCGATTTGAGGGCAAATCCTTTTCAAGAGGAGGGGGATGATATGATCATGGACGTGACGGCTTCGGTGGAGGTTCAAGAAGACGCGATGGTCATTCCTGAAGGACCAATCACACGGTCTAAGGCACGGTAACTAGCGGGAGCAGTTCGGAACTTACTCACGGATGCAAGGATCGAGGAGGACCAACGTACACAACCCGTCCTCACCTCATTGTCTTCGAACTCTCTATGAGGTTTGGCCGTTTGTGTAAGTCGTTTGTACTCTTTTTCCTGTATACGGTTTTGTCCCAATTGAGTTTTCCGTATAGAGGTTTTAACGAGGCAACCGGCTTACACCGCCTAACGGTCAGATTTCTTGAGAGTTCCGCGGGGGGATTTATTCCCGAGGGATTTTTCGAGGGACTTTCCCGGGGGAATTCTCTGCGGGGATTTTCTGGCGGAATCCCAAGAGTTGTTCAAACTTGTATTTAATTTTCTGTAATTTTCTAGGTAGTCTCTCTCTCATTTTCGAGGAGACTCTTTGACTTTCCCTTTTGAATTTTTCTTTATCTTCTTCTCTCCCTCATTGTCGAAACCTTAAGCAATTTTATCAAAGTATTTTTTTCAGAGATTTCATCTCTTGTTTCACGATTTCTTGATGGTTAGTCAATGAAATTTTCCTTTGGTTTATCGAGAGTAATTCCGCAAATTCTCGACGCAACCTTCGATCCGTCGTTCGTGTGAGTTCTTCTCAGAATTAGGGCATAAGGATTTTCGGGATTCATCTCCCACGCCTTATCATCTTCTTCCCCGGATTCTCCCAACAACGCAGCCACCCCCTCGTTTCAAGTGTTCTTCGTCGGAATTGGGTCTAGGGATTTTTGGGAATTCGCCCACGCCTTAGCATCTTTTCCCGTGGATCCCTTGAAGTCGTGGATCTATCCCTCTCAACCGTACTAGAGCAAGCCGGTCCTTAGACGAATCGTGTCACAAACTAACACAACACTTGAAGCAATATGCATACTTAGCTTGGCACGACTATCTCGACTTCAGTGGTTAGTATTCAATTGAACCATCTCTCTGAAGTTAATTTGTATTTCACGGGGTTTCCTCCCTTTAGTCAGATCTTCATATTGCTTGCAAGCAAAGTGTTCATGCTTGCAAGCATTTGTGAAAACATAAAAGGCAAAGGATAAAAACAACAAACAAAAATAAAATAAATAAAAGCAAAAGAAAAGTTGATTTTTGATTTTGTTTTTCTTTAATTAATTTGTTCTCTTGAGTTTCATCATTTCGATTCCAGATTTTTTTCGTTTCCTCGATCTTCCCTTTGGGTCCTCGGATTCACCAGGCATAGTTTTGAATCGTCTTTCTTGTAAACGCCAAAGCCACCAAGACATGAATTGGAACATAATCTGTCACATGGGATTTCTCTACAAGAATATATTACTAGACAATCTTTTAAGTTTACTTACAAGTTTCACCTAAAACGATATATGACAAGCTGAAGATACACATTGACTTGTCAAACTAGCCTCACACGTTCATGGATCTATACACGATCCAAGAACCTCTCAAGAAGAACCCTTTAGTCTCTTAGCTTTTGCTTTCTTACAAGAAACCTAAAACCCATTTTGCTAAGAATTCTCTTTCATTGTGTTAAAACGCATACACCACTTATACACACCTATCTATACTCAATAGGTTCGTTGCTAACCCTACCCGATTTCAACCTTGTGGATAAAGGAAAATCTCCAAGGATATGTTATATTTCTTTATTCTTCTCCTAAGAATAAAGAATCTCCTCATAGCTGTGATATCCTCTCCAACATGCGTCCAGCTCAGCTACCACCTCTTGGCTCGTCTATGTCAGTTACTCAGCTCAATCCAGAAGTCCAATCCAGCTCACAACTTCTGCTCCACATCATCAGTCGCCTAGAAGTGATCCCTTGTATCACTTTGTGAGATACTTTAACTGGTACAACGACTGCTTCAAAAGCCGCATCTTCAATCTCCCCCTTTTTACCTTAGTGTGTCTCTCAAGGACCTGCATCAACCACTCATTCCACACAAGCATGCAAGCAACAAAAAATCTCATTGACTCCCCCATAATCCTTGATTCGGTCACTCCCCCACAATTCAAAGCTCTTTCTCCTAGCCACTTTCATCTCTCCTAGCTTGTGAGCACACACAAATTAAAAACACATTTTGAAGACTTGGTTTCATTTTCTTTTT
Source organism: Eutrema yunnanense (assembly GCA_002933935.1). NCBI lineage: Eukaryota > Viridiplantae > Streptophyta > Magnoliopsida > Brassicales > Brassicaceae > Eutrema > Eutrema yunnanense. The sequence continues at coordinate 86,586 of PKML01043624.1, forward strand.
CTTTTGAAGTGTGTCACAAACTAACACATCACTTGAAGCAATATGCATACTTAGCTTGGCACGACTATCTCGACTTCAGTGGTTAGTATTCAATTGAACCATCTCTCTGAAGTTAATTTGAATTTCACGGGGTTTCCTGCCTTCAGTCAGATCTTCGATCACATCGGATATTTAATGATTCCGATGAACTCGATGTATCACTCCTTGTTATGAATTAGACTATCCAGTAGACTTCTTCGTTTCATCCAATTATGCTTGTTCTTAAACGTGCTGTGTATCACTCCCTGTTCTGAAATAGAACCAGACTGATCTTCTAAAATGATGTGGGCATCGAACCAACTAGCCCACCAGAAGTGAACCCAATGCTAGGAGATGGACCAGCCAGCCCATCCGAAGCCGACCGACGCCTTATAGAAGCTGTACTGGAGACTCCAAACAACAAAGGCACTCAGGGATCATTTTTCCATTGACAAAGTGACCATAATACACACTTTGGTAGAATCCCTCAGTCACATTTCAAGAAATCCAGAAACAAAGACTTTAGAAGCCTTCCACCCGAGGAGATCCTTACCGAAGTTGAACCGGAGAAACTATATGCCAAAGCAACTGAGGGAAGATGTTTTCACCGACCAATCAACCCCAAAGAAGACTTTGGTCGAGCCAAAATGCCTTTGACTCAACCCCAATTTCAAGATGCCATAAACATGTCACCCGATAATTGAGGAGCGGCGAAACCACCACCACTGCCGACCAAACCGACGAACCAAGCCAGAAGACCAGAGATTCACCGTCCAACAGACCCTGGAGAACCACTTGGTCGAGCCACATTACCTTTGGCCCGACCTAAATCAGGAGTTACACTATCCATTCTCTATGGCCCATCCGTTAAGGTATATGGACCAGAAACGATGAGTTTCCGCCCAAAACAACCAAGGCCTGATCCATTCACGAGCGACCCATCTAATGGAGCCTCTTATGGAGTCCACTAGCTAAAGACCCGACCTGGATAACCCCGGATCCACTTCAAGACGTCCAACTCTTCTCGCGAATCTGTTTGGAGCCAAATAAGGAAACCACGAGATGTGATCACACTAGCACCTTATCCTCACGTCAACTGGAGTCCACCAAAGCTACCTAGGAGTTAGAACCACCAGCTCATGTTAACACACGCCCATATCACTTCAAAATGACCAAGCCAGCTCATTGAAGACACTTTTCTTTTACAGAGAAGTTTACTTTTCTTCCACGGGAAAATATGATCATCGCTTATCTTCTCAAACTGATCTCGACCCTCCATCTTAATTAGAAGATCCTAGACGTCCAGAGATCAACGAAGCTCTAAAGACTACTCCCTTCGACTCAGCCGCATCTCAAGAAGCTTCGCCTTTAATGCCTAACGGCTAGTTCGACCATGGCGATTAGAAGATCAAGTTTTCCTTTCGATTTTATTCTGATTGATTCTTTGTTTTAATGTCTTTTTGACCGTTAGGTCTTGTTTAGCACGAGCTCTATATAAGGTCTTTTCATCCTTTGTAGACACACTTCTAATCAATAAGAAATTTCAGTTGTTTTGCTTCAAATATTTTGAGTTTTGAATCAATTATGTTCTTGCGAGTTTTAGGTTGTTTGTGGAATCAAACCACTTAGAGTTTGTGTAGAGTCTTACTTCCCTCGTTAGGAATAGCCATTGGGAATAAGGCTCTGGACTCGTTGATTGTGGAATCAATCAACAAACCGGTTACAATCCATCTCGATCTTCCCTTTGGGTTCTCAGATTCACCATGCATAGTTTTGAATCGTCATTCTTGTAAACGCCAAAGCCACCAAGACAATAACTGTAACACAATATGACATATAGGATTTATCTATAAGAATATATTACTAGCCAATCGGTTAAGTGCACTTACAAGTTTCACCTAAATCGATCTATGACAAGCTCAAGACGCACCTTGACTTGTCGAACTAGCCTCACACGTTCATGGATCTATACACGCTCCAAGAACCTCTCAAGACGAACCCCTTAGCCTCTTAGCTTTTGCTTTTTGACAAGAAACCCAAATTGCTAAGAATTCTCTCATTGTGTTAAAATGCATACACCGCTTAAACACACCTATTTATGCTCAATATGTTTGTGGCTAACCCTAGCCGATTTCCACCTTGGGGATAAAGGCAAATCTCCAAGGATATGTTATATTTCCTTATTCTTCTCCTAAGAATAAGGAATCTCCTTTTAGTTGTGACATCCTCTCCAATATGCGTCCAACTCAGATACCGCCTTTTGGCTCGTCCATGTCAGCTACTCAGCTCAATCCAGAAGTCCAATCCAGCTCACGAGTTCTGCTCCACGTCATCAGTCGCCTAGCAATGCTCCCTTGTATCACTTTGTGAGTTACTTCAACTGGTACAATGACTGCTTCAAAAGCTGCATCTTCATTTCTGACTTGAATTTCTTCCTCGACATAGCAGCCATGGACGACAAGGTTGTTCATCGCGTTTTCCAAGAGGGAGGACGAGATTTCTTCCAGCTGCAACCCTCTACTTCTTCTTTGTCTTCTTCGAGTCTTTAATCTCTTCTTCTTCATGTGGTACACTTCTCTCGGTTCAAAATTTCCGTTTTTCTAGATTTTAAAATTTCTAGAAAATCACAAACGGGAGAACATGATATTAATGTTTTGTAGGCTTTCGACCATGGCTAGTGAAGTCCATTCAAGAACTCAGAGAGAAGAAGGATGTCAATGTTACAATTAGTATAGGTGGACTTAGCGGCTTGGGTAAAACAAGGTAACTGATCTTTTAAGTTTAGGTTGAAAAATGTTATGGAAGGCAAGCTCGATTTCATGTTTTTGTTGCTGTTTTTGGGTGTACGAATCTTGGCAGAGAAAGTTGCATATGTAAGCAATTGTACTGTAATTTCCATGGAGGATTACCGTGATAGTATGGACGACGGAAATGAACTTGATACATTAGATTTTGATGCAATAGTCCATAACTGGGAGGTATTTTGATCCTTACCTTCGGTCTTTTCCCTGACAAATTTGTATTTGTAAGATTGATTGGAAATGCTAGTGTAGTGTTTAACTTGTGAAAAGTTTGAAGATTGACGTAGGTTGACTAACTCGTCTCTATCTATAAATAGGATTTGATCAAAGAAAAAGATACTCTTGTTTTGGTTTTTGATTTCAAACAAAAGAGGCGAGTCGATATGGAGTGGTAAGTCAGAAGATGGTAAAAACATCATCTGGAGTGGTAAGTCAGAAATGTGATTTTGGCTATGGTTTGTTGTAGGTGATTGTTGATGGGATGTATGCCCTCCATGCATGATTGCGCTCGTTACTGGATATTCAGGTTGCAGTGGTAAATTTTTCACATTCACTGCAGTTACTGGCCTAGCTGACGTACAACCATAACATACCGTGAATATGATTATCCTTTACTCTCTCTGTTGATTAGGTTGGTGGCGTTCATTATAGCCTTCTCTCTAAAGTACGTTATGATATTGGAGATTCGTGTTCGCTCAATTATCTTATCGACATCATTTTCCAGAAGTAACTTCTGTTGAACGTGGATTTCAACTAAGTTAATTAAATAACAAAAAGGGGATCAGAATCTCGTTTTATTAAGTATTTCAGCAAAGTACAAGGAAAAATTGGAGCTAGCAATCTCTTTGGTCTCGTGAACGAATTGTAGGATGGTCTTCCATGAATGAGGTGCCATTTAATTATAAATGTTTGAGTTTTGTTTTTATGATTCTATACTTTTTTTAATGAAAAAAGAGAGTACAACGTAATATAACCTACGTTGCACGGAATCGCCGGCGAAGCTCTGATTCCCGCTTCGGAATCAGAAGCGGTGCGGAATCGTTTGGAATCGCAACGGAATCGCGATTCCCAAAAAGGGGCGTTTGGAATCGCCGCGGAAACGCACGCTTCTGGGTTGGAATCAGAATGTATTGTAGATGGGAAGCGTTAGCTTGTTTTTTGTCGCCGGCGGTTTAAACTTTAAAACGAAGAAGATGAAGACGTGATTTTATTTTGGGCCTTTAGTTTATTTGTTGGCCCAACTACACTTTACCCAATTTGTCTAATAGACTAATAGTCTAATACACAATACGTTTTACCAGATATTTAATTAATTATATATGTTTATTTTATTAACTTTTGCATAAACCTAATAAAAGATACATAATTATCTATCAACCTATGACTTTGAACATTATTTTTATTTTCTATTGAGTTATAATATTTAAAATATGTATTGGAATTTTGTTGTTTAAGATTTTTTTTAATATAATTTTATGTTTGGTGTTTTATGATATATATATATATATATAATATGTAGAGATAATAAAACAAGGGCAAATTGCTGTTTTTAGCCCCAAAATTTCGTTTTTATGACAAAAATACACTGTCCTTTCAATCAAATGCTTCGCTACACTTTCGGGGGTGGAAAATTACAGTTCCCCCCTTATGACCAAACAAAAAACGCAAAACCGCTATTACCATTTTAACCTTCGCGACATGTCAGACTTCTATAGAGGTCTGACATTTAGACTCTAATAGAAGTCTGATTGATTTCTCTTACCAGACTTTTATCAGGCGTATTCGAGAAGTCTGATACAGATTAAAATCGTAAATTTAAATTTAAAATTTTTTTAAAAAAATTTAAAAAACTTTTTCTACAATAATTAAATATAGACGATTTTGATGTATAGAAATTAATATTTCATAAAATTGAATCAAATGAAACAAGGTTAGTTAATTATGCCTATACTTCAATAAATATCAAACTTCTCAAAGAAGTCTGATACNTTTTAACCTTCGCGACATGTCAGACTTCTATAGAGGTCTGACATTTAGACTCTAATAGAAGTCTGATTGATTTCTCTTACCAGACTTTTATCAGGCGTATTCGAGAAGTCTGATACAGATTAAAATCGTAAATTTAAATTTAAAATTTTTTTAAAAAAATTTAAAAAACTTTTTCTACAATAATTAAATATAGACGATTTTGATGTATAGAAATTAATATTTCATAAAATTGAATCAAATGAAACAAGGTTAGTTAATTATGCCTATACTTCAATAAATATCAAACTTCTCAAAGAAGTCTGATACAGATTTAATTAGTAAATTTAAATTTAAAAATTGTAAAAAATTATTTTTTAAAAAATTTCTTATACATAAATTAAATATAGACGATTTCGAAGTATTAAAATTAAATTTCATAAAATTGAATCAAATTAAAAACATGTAAGGCAAAGTAGGTTGTAAACCTCAAAACATGCTTTGTAATGGAAACATTTACATATAACTTTAGGGTTAGATTCATGGTTTACCAAATTTACATTTGAAATTTTAAATTTGCACATATGTGTTGTAATGTGCATATATTTCATGAATTTGATGCTTCCTAGAAGTTATGTTTTAATATTGTCACTCATAAGTGCTAAATATTAGATTTAGGGTTACTCAGACTTATCGGAGAAGTCTGAGAAAATCGGGATTTCTCAGACTTCTCAGAGATTACCAGACTTCAATTTTAACCTGATTTTTTAAAAGGCAATTGCAAAACTACCCTCTCGTTGACCATATGGGTTTCATCAGACTTCTAAAGCAGTCTGAGTATACAACTTAGATCTGAAATCGACGATATGCAAAAATTCGTACCTATATCCGTTTAGAGTTTGTTTTCACCCTCGTCGAGCACCCAGAACGTCTAATATCACCGAAATCCCGCAAGCCCAGTTGTGTTTTGCCGTTTTTATGCCATAATTTCCGATTTCGGTACGTTTGAATCGGAAAATCAGTGGGAAAATAGGAGAAATCGGAGAGAGAAGTCGCGAAAAGTGTTTACGAGCTCTATTCTTGAGCTTTAATGGCGGAAAAACGGGTTAGTTACTGCATTAACTCGACGACGATGGTGGTTGTCGTGGTTTCTCAGAATTCTTAGAGAATCGGGGTTTCTCATACTTCTCAAAGAAGTCTAAAACGTATTTAATTTAAAAATTTTAATTAAAAAATATTAAAAATTTAGTTTTTATAAATTTTTACTACATAAATTACACATACTCATTGTTGATGTATATAAATTAAAAGTACATAAAATGTAATCAAATTGAATCAATTGAGATGAATTTTGATCTAAACACAAGTTTGCGGTTTTTCATACTTTTCCGAGAAGTCTGAATTGCATTTAATATGAAAATTTAAATTAAAAAATAATTAAAAAAAAATTCATACAAATTTTTGATACATAAATTAAACATAATCATTGTAGATGTATATAAATTTAAATTACATAAAAGTTAGTCAAAATGAGTGAGTATGAGATAAATTTGGATTTAAAAACCTTGTAGGTAAAAGTTTACGGGGTCATTATTTGTTGGATTAGGGTTCAAAGTTTGCCCTTGGAGTGTAATTAAATATAAAAGAGTGTGAATATCGAGTTATATATTGCATTGTGCAAATAACAAAGAAAACAAGAGTTTTGTCTATGTTCGACATATAGGGTTAGATTGAGAGTTTCTAAATTTTTAATTCATAATGTTTTTTTTACATATACTGGTTAGTTTGTGACTAAGTTAAACGAGTTTGATGTTTGTTATAAGTTTTCTATATAATATGATGGTATTTAAGTAGTAATTATCAAGTTTATGGTGTATCAGACTGCCATTTCAGTTTGATCATGTCCATGGTTTATCAGACTTGAAATAAGTTACCCTACTTGTGATTTTACCCCATATATAAACTAAAGTTACCAACCCTAATATGTAAAAGTCATTATCGACTCTCTCTCTAAAACAGGAAGAATCTCTCTCTCTCTAAACTCTCTCAAACATCTCTCCGGAAACCCCTTGTCGCCACCGCCACCGCCGTCGTCAGTTTCTTCAGTCTGGTAATTACCTCTCATTTTTCGCCTTCTACTCTACTTTTTTCTGCAAATTTTTTTTAGATCTATACGAAATAAGACCATTTTTCATGTTCTTTGCATAGATCTAAACAAACAGATGGGTTATTTGCCTAGATCTAATTAATTCCGTTTTAGATCTACTTGAAAATTACTATATTAGAAGTATGAAAGTGAATTAGATTCGATACTAAGTCTGATACTTGAACTTATCTGAATTAGACTCGATAAGAAGTCTGAAATTATACTTTCATTTAATTAGACTCTGTTAGAAGTCTGAAATTTGACTTTGTACGAATTAGACTTCAAAAGAAGTCTGAAATTAGACTTTTCCGAATTAGACTCTTTTAGAAGTCTGAATTTTGACTTGATTTTAAATTAGACTTTATTAGAAATCTGGCTTTAGACTTGTTTTAATTTTTGCGAATGTTTTCTGGTACACAGGATGGGGCGATTCAGTCACCTTCCAACGTCGAGTAGTTCATGTTCAACAGGTCGACGTCGATCCGGATCATCCTACGAATTCCCCAAGAAATGCTTATGCGGTCTGGGGCCCGTCATGCGAACATCCACTACTGTCGATAATCCGGGAAAAAGATTCTTCGGATGTCGTAACTATGATGTAATGGCCTCTATATGTCATGTTGTTCATTTGTTTTTTTCTGCTTATTATAATTTGGGATCTTAATATGATTGTATAAATGTGGCTGTGTAGGATGGTGGTTACCATATAATGAAGTGGTGGGATGAGGCTATGACTGAGGAGTTTAACGATGTAAAGCTGTATGTTGACCAACATGGTCAACTAATTGATGGCATGTTCGTTTCTAATGCTCAAAGCGAGAAGTATTTGTCCACGTTGCTCGATGACGTCAAGGTAACGAAGGCAGAGATAGTTCAATTGAAGGAGTGGTTGACGGAGAAGCCATGTGGCCAGATAATGCATGGCGTCGCCGTTGTTACCGCTCCTCGCCGTTGTTACCGCTCCTTCAAGTCTTCCATAGAGGGTAAAAGATTCAAATTGAGCAATAATGTTTAGATCTTTGGGTTTGAGTTGTATTGTGTTTTGTAGATTTTTGGGATTCGTCCGATTGCGTCAGACTGCAAATAGAGTCTGACTATATTGCGTCAGACTGCAAATAGAGTCTGAATTTGAGTAGTCAGACTGCATATGACGTCTGACTTTAAGTTTTCAGACTGCTAATGGAGTCTGGTTGTGGTTGATGCAGGTTTTAGACATAATGGCAGAACGTGAATTCCCTCCAAGGATGTTCACAACCGGGTATGAGCCTCAACCAGACAAAAGCATACACTACTTCAGCGGTAAGAGAGATCTCATGGACGCTCTCCAAGAAGCGCTGGATGATGATGAGTTGGAAGAGCTTCGCAACTCAGCCTTTGGGGTTTTTGTGAAGTGGCATAAGCTGAACTTCGTATGGTGTTCAAGGATGGTGCACTACATGCTTACTATGCAACTAGAGGTAGATCAAAAGCATGAGCTTTGGTGTCTTCTTGGCCTTCAACCGGTGAGGTTTTCCCTCCATGAGTTTCAACAGATAACCGGACTCAATTGCGACTATGTTGAGAATCCGGAGTACCCGGAGGTTGAGTATACAACCGATATGAGAGCAATGTGGGAGCTTCTTGTGCTGGATTTCGAGGTAGGGCCAAGTTATTTTCAGTTACTGGACGCTTGCAACAGATGTCGAGGGTGGAAACGGCAAGATAGGATTTGGTTGGGCTACCTAGCCATCTACACGAGCTTCATTGAGGCTCAACACTGGTCAGTTTCCGCAAGGGCTTACATGACTAAGCTAATGCTGTCTCCAGGGGCGTTAGAAGCATACCCATGGGGAAGACTGGCCTTCAAAATCTTTGTAGACTCTGTCAAAACAGAGGCAACCAAAAAAATCCAAGATGACAAAAACTATCAGGTTGAGGGCTTCGATGAGGTCTTGAACGTCTAGGTATATTGGGCCTGTCCCGGGATTGCTACGCTTTATGGAATGCACTTGCAAGATAACCCAGCCCCACTGCTCTTGGCTTACAAAGGATCAAGGAATCGGAAGAAAGACGATTTAGAGTTGCGCAAGCAGGTATTTTACTGACCTTTTTTCCTTAAAATTCACCTTTGATTGCTCTATGTCAGACTGCAAATTCAGTCTGATAAGTTATCAGACTAATTTTGAAGTCTGAATTTTTCCTAGACTTAATTTGTAGTCTGAAAGTTGTTGCCAGACTGAATTTGCTGTCTGAAATATTGAAGTCAGACATTTTTTGAAGACTGAAACTTTGTACCATACGGGATATGCAGTCTGGTAAATTTTATTTATTCTTTACATACTAATATACATTTTGCTCGTTGACTTGTACTTGCAGACCTGCGTCAACAACTTCGTCGTCAAGGAGTTTGAGGACTTGTTCCCCCAGTGGAACGATGGTGAGGATGATGAGAAAGTTGTGAACATTGTGAAAGAAATGTTTGGTGAGTTTGAGCGCCCTTGGAGGTGAAGTTTTAAACACTGGAAGTCTGAAGGTGTGTTGGCCATTGTCAAGAAAGAGGTGCCCCTTATTAAGTCCGAGGTGGTTAAGTATGAGGGTGGTCTGAAGAAGGCCAAGGGAAAGGGTGTTAAGAGGAAGGTTGTTGATGATGTTGGTGAGGATGTTGATGATGATAAGAAGCAAGCAAAATCAGACGGTGATGATGGTGGTGAGGTTGTTTACTTGATCAAGTCGGTGGGTGAGAAGATGAATGAAATTTTTAATCTTGTTAAAGAAGGTTTTTAGCAGGTGAATGAGAAGATGATTGAACTTGAGAAGGAAGTTAGGTTGTTAAGGGGAGAAAAGAGGAGGAAATCTGGTGTTGAGAAGTCTGATGTTGGTGTTGAGAAGAAGTCTGATGATGAGAAGAAGTCTGATGGTGGTGCTGAGAAGAAGTCCGATGATGGTGGTAAGGTTGATGATGGTGGTGAGGCTAGGGCGGGGAAACGCAAAAAGGCTCCGCGGAAGAATAATACACCCAAAAAAATTGTTGTGAAGCCTCCTAAGCCTGCCGCGGTTGTTGAAGCTGCAGACCAAAAAGGACCTGAAAAAGAAGCTTCAGCGGTAGATGATGCAAAGGAAGCCCTGGCTGAAGACAACCCTGCCCAACCGTCTGAGGCCAAGATTCAGACTGTGGTGGATGTTGGGGTTAGTGTCCCAAACCCTCTACCAAAAAATGTTCAACAAATGAGAAGTAGTCGAGGATTTAAGGACAAAGCCGTTGCTTAATATGCAGTATAAGTGTGATATTTGTTTGTAAAAACCTGAACCTATGTGCAACTAAAAACTAGTTATTTCGTTTTGTTGTTGTGTTTGATGTGAACATGGTTATCTGGTATTAGACTGAGATTTAGGTCTGATTTTGGTATTATTTTAATATCTGTCAGACTTCTAAAGAAGTCTGATTGTGTTTTGAATTTATATTGCAGTCTCTAGGTGGCGTGGATAGTGTTAGATTATTTGTCTTCGACTTTTATTGCAGTCTGACGGAGGTGGTTTTTTTATTTTGTAAATGCAGAGTAGTGTCGTGGGCAGCGAACAGAGTGTTCTTATCGTCGATAAGGCGGCCACGGGCGTAAACTTCGATGCTGCATATATGTCGAAACAAGACACTAAGCAGGCAGCTGCTAGAGCTTATGTAAAGGCGAAGGCTCAAGAATTCAAACAGAAAGAGCAGGATAAGAAGGAGAGAAAGAGCTCAACCCAAGTGCAGATCACACCGAAATATGATCCTTGTGCTCCGGCAACCAGGATGGAAGTGAAGACACTTAATGATCACGTCAAAAAACTGCTGTATGTTGTCACACTCTACCTATATTCTAGAATAATTAGCTCGATGTCTAACACGAGTAATATATTTTGTAGGGGTTATCCGAAAAGGGATGTGAACACATCCATATCTTGGTACTACGATCTGCGCACCCCCCAGGAATGGCTGCATGACACGGTTAGTATATAATCTGGTCGGGTTTAATGATTTTCTGTTCTCAGACTTGATTTGCAGTTTGACATTGTTGTTATCTCTTTTAGACTTCATTCAGACTTCTTTAGAGGTCTGGTGTCAGACTTCTTTTCAAGTCTGGTGAAATAATTTCTTTTCTCAGACTTGTTTTGCAGTCTGACATTGCTGTTCTCTCTTTTAGAGTTTCTTTAGACTTCTGTTTAAGTCTACATTTTTTGCACAATGTTGACTGAATGCAGCAAATAGATGCTGGGATTGATCTGATGAGGCTTCGACAACACGAACACCCGAAATGGTTCTGGTCCGGGAGGCTGACCTTCATTGACACACTGCTGGGTAATTTGTGGAAGAAACATTATGATGATTTTGTGAAGAGCGGCGAAGGAGAAAATGTGATGCCCACAGCAAGGAGGTTGCCACCTGGTGTATGGGATTACCATACTGGTGAACCACCCTTATTCCTGAAATCAAACAAGACTTGGGGGCTGGAAATTGATTACATCTACACTGCCTTGCACGTTGGGGGAAATCATTGGATAGCTATTGTGATTTCTATCCCGGATAGGCACGTAACCATATGGGACTGCATCATTGGACGGAAAACCGATGAGGTGGTAGGAGCGGCAGTGGCACCTATATGTGAGATCTTTCCCTACGTGATGCATTTTTTGGCCCCAGTAGATGAAAGTTGGAATTATCCCCTTGAGAGATACACCTACACGATCGTAAGGAGCCCGGAACTTCCCCAAAACATCCAGATAGTGATTGTGAGGTGTTTTGTTTGAAGTTCATTGAGTTCCATTCTCTTGGGATGCCGTTTCCGAATTGGCTGTGTGATAAGAACATGAAGACTTGCAGAGAGAAGCTTGCGTATGAGATATTCACTAAGCTATGCCGAACAGGTGAAGAGGCTCGTACCGACACCGAGAATGAATTGCTAGACGTCTACGAATAGGTGAAGTAGAGTTCCTCTTTAACTTTTGGATTCCCGAGAACAATGGATTCTTGCATATATTTATCTTTTGTAGATGTAAGAAAAACTCATCCATCTTTTGGCTTACTTTCTGCGGGAATTTTTTGTGCCATGCCAATTGTGATGTCAAAAGCGTGTTGGGCATAGGTAGGTTATTTCTAGGGTAATTGGTTTAAAACTTCTATAGAAGTCACTAGACTTCTATTTCTATCTTTTGTAATGAATTTCTGTTATTAGACTTATATTGCAGTTTGGAAATGGTGTGATTTTTTTAAGACTTATTTAGACTTGACGAGATGCAGCAAACACATAAGTACTACAAATTAAGTTTTAGCCAACAACAATAACCAACGATTAACACAACAAGTTCTTAGACTTAGACAACTTAAAAACCGACTTGGAAACGAAATATTGTACTGAAAAGACACCAACAGACTCCTCTCAGACTTTCTTCAGACTTCACTGTCAGACTTCTAAATTGCATTCGTCAGTACATCATACTTCTACCAGATCTAATCCTTCTAAGGTTTGGTTACCTGTCTCCACCGAAAAAAACAGCAGCTTCTCATATACAGTAGATAGTTGAAAAAAATTATAAAACATGTGAGTGTAAGGTGATTTAGCTTACACTATTTGGTTTTTTGTGGCATGGTTGTTTGCAATTAGAACAAGTATATTGCTTGGGAAGCTTCTGTGGTTTATTGCCCTTTGTCTTGGCAATTTCTAGCCAAGTTTGCCACCCCGACTTCTGAGGTCTTCCAGGAGGACGAGGATTATGCGGGGGAAGGACATGTACGGTATCAGGAGCTTTCATAGTACAATTCTTCGGAAGGATGTTCATTGCGTATGCCTGAAACAGATAGTCCATACCGTATGATGGGCATGGCAACGTATATGGGTGTAGCTCAAGTTCTGGTGCAGCGCAGATTGCATGTGAGAAAGGTATCTTTTCGTAATCCCACACACCACATTCACACGTTCGGTTGTGCAAGTCGACCACACAATCCCTATGTCCTCCCTTAACAACGAATCGATACCCATCAACGCGTTCCACAGTCATGAAGTCCGCATAATATTCACGAATAGCCATCAAATATTCAACTCCTAGGCTAAATTTTGTTGTGAGACTCAATGCATCTAGTCGCCTTTTACAAAACCACGTCCCTAGCTTCTCTTGTATGAACTCCAAAAGGAAAGAGATAGGATATCATTTTCCCTTCTTGACTACGGAGTTTATAGTTTCGGCAATGTTGCTCGTCTTTATGTTGTACCTTTCTCCAACAAAGTGAACGCGGTTAACGCAAGTGAAAACAAGACTACAATAGAAGTTTGATAAAAAAAAAAACTGCAATAGAAGTCTGATAAAGACGAATCCGACTGCACAAGACGTCTGATAAGAAAAATGCATTTTCAGATTATACATGTCTCCATTGTAATGAATGTGTGACCATAGACTCAGATCCGCCTCCTCCAAGTATCTAGCAATGTCAGGATTTACCGCTCGTAAGGAGGCCATGTATCGGTTAAAATCGTACATCGTATATGCGTACGCCGCGTTTTTCACCAAGTACAAAAGATGTTTTTCCCTGAACTTTGTGACTACGTTATTTTGTACATGGTAATAACAAATCCCTCGCTTTGCCCAAGGAAGAACCTTTTCAATAGCATTCTTGATGGAGGTGTGCCTATCTGAGACTATGACCAGAGGATATTGGTCTGAAATGCAGTCTCTAAGCTTTGTGAAAAACCACTCCCACGAGGCATCATTCTCAGAGTCTACGATGCCAAAAGCCAACGGAAATATTTGAAAATTGGCATCTTGTGAGGCCGCCACTAGCATAACACCTCCATACGGCCCTGTAAGATGCATACCATCTACCACAATGACTCTTCTAAGATACTTAAATCCCTTTATGGAAGCTCCAAATGCTAGAAATAGATATTTAAATATATTCTCCTCATCTAGTTCTAGAGCAGTATGCGTTCCCGGGTTGGTTTGCTCGATTCCATGCAATAAAGCAGGCAGTCTCTCATAGCCATCTTCCGCTGATCCTCTCACCAACTTTTGAGCATGTAAAAACGCTCTGTATGCGGTTGTGTAGCTCATCTTAATCCCATACTTGCTTGTTCATTGATATTAAGACATGCTTTGGTGTAATCTTCTTAATTATTCCAAAGCATTTTAGAAACAACCAACCAATATAACGAGGAGTATGACGTTTTTTCTTAACTTTCTGGTCCAGCGCTGAACATGTGTGGGCTCTATTGTAGATCATCACCCAAAACTTGTTTGGTTCGTTCTTGACAGCCGCTCGAAGCTTCCAGTTGCATCCTTCCACAAGATATTTAGCGACAAACAGTCTCTTGTCAGACTTATCTACTGTAAATGCGTATTTTCTCATTATCGCCGTCAAATGCAGCTCTGATATAAGATCTTGCTTGCTATCAAAACACTTTCCGAGAAAGATGACGTCGGACCAATTTCTTCCTCGACCAGCAAATCGTTCAGCCACACGCTGCAACTCGTAAGTCTTATTATCTTCATCTTCTTTATCATCTTCATCTTCATCTCCCACTTTCCCATACATGCTATAATCTACACAATCATAGTAAGACTCAGCGTGTTTCTTGAAAACTTGCTCTGGCCCATCACCACCACCACCACCACCAACACCACCATCATCACCACCACCACAAATATAATCATCTGATACTGATTCCACATCTTCGTCTTCCCAGTCTATGTCTTCGTCATCTTCATCTTCATCTTTTACATCGTGATTCCCCGCATCTTGATATGCCAAACCGGATCGGCTCGAGACACAAAGACGGATTAAATGCGCACTAGCTAACTCGACCATGCTCCTTACTTGCCTATCATTTGTGACATAAATAGGAGGGCTATCCGGACCGATCTGTTGCAAGAGTGGTTCCGGTAACGGATATGATAACTTCACCAACTCGGTTTTCTTGTCCAGCATATAATCATCTTGTACCATCTCAACAAGTTCACAATATATCAAATCTGGTCTCTCACAACACATTCACCAAAATTAATAGGTAGATGCACCATTATCTGTTAAAACAATCATGGAAAAACCACATTAGCGATCTTAATGGAAATATCAGACTTCTTCGCGAAGTCTGATTCTATTAGCTACATTGCCAGAATTATTAAAAAAAATATTTAAAAATAATTACCGAACATAAGCATGTAAAACTAACGCATGAGGAACATATACAACTAACACACATATAAAAAAATTAAAATCAACGAAATTCATCACAAATATACAAAACAAAACGGTTTAAAAAAATTGTCAATCCAGACTGCCACAGAAGTCTGACAAACAGTACGTCAGACCTCTATGGTAGTCTGAAGAAGAGGGTATTTTTGCAATTAGAATGTTACAAAGCAGACTGCGGATGCCGTCTGACGAAAAGTTATTAAAGCAGACTTCTATCGCAGTCTGACAAAAAAGGTATTTTGGAATTGACCCAAACTTTGACTTTTTTGTTAGACTGCATTAGATGTTTGAGAAAAAGAAAAATGTATTTCTGCAATTGACCAAAATTTTGACTTTTTGTCAGTCTTCACGGAGAAGTCTGAAAAAATTATGGGGTAGTTTTGCAATTGACCAAAGTTTGACTTTCGTTCTCAGACTTCCAGGGAATCTCTCAGACTGCGATAGAAGTCTGACAGAAATTGGTGTATTTTTTTCGTTGACCAAAATCTTTGATATCAGACTTCTTCAGCAGTCTGAAAGATTTCATCATTTTCAGACTGCCATAGAAGTCTGCAAACTTTTAATTCCTATTCAGACTGCCAAAGAAGTCTGATACTTTTCCCTTATTTTGGTCAACTTTTGAAAAATTTCGGTCAATTACTACCAGTACCCTGTTTTTTTTTTAGACTTCTGATTCCGTCTGAAAAAACAGTCAACTTCCGGTCAAAGTCGCTCATTTTTTTTGGGTCCACCTTTGGGGCTTTGAGCTCGCTCCAATCGTCCTCCTCAAAACTAGTCTTACCATTGTTAGTCTCTTCGAATGCTAGAACGAGCTCTTGTTGAACCTTGGTATCCCGGATGCACAACTCAATAAATGTAGTGTCCTTGTCGACCGGCTTGTGAGAATCCATGAGAAGCTCATAGCCTTGACTCTCCTTGCTCAAAAACCCATGATCACTGTGCTTCTTTGTCAAAACCACTTCTAACCCATCTTCCACTCTCATTTCTTCAAGTAATTCATCGGCCAACTCGTCCATGGTTTCAATGTAGAAACATTGCCCGTCTATAGTGGGCTTCTGCATTACTTTGTTGATGTCAAACTCAAGCACTTCTCCTTTACCCAAATGGAGATCTATCTTGCCCTTCCTTACGTCGATTATCGCTCCCGCGGTTGCTAGGAACGGTCTACCAAAGATAAGAGGGTCTTTTGAATCCTCATCCATTTCAAGAACTACAAAGTCCGTGGGGACGATGAAATCCTTCACCACAATTAGTAGATCTTCAAGTAGACCAATAGGGACCCTCACGCTCCTATCTGCTAAAATTAGGGAGATGTTGCATGCTTTGTAGCGTGTGAAGCCTAATCTCTTAGCTACCGAGAATGGCATGAGGCTCACACTTGCTCCAAGATCACATAAGCAATGATTGAAAGCTAGAGGTCCAAGAGCACAAAGTAAGGTAAAGGATCCCGGGTCACCTAGCTTCTTGGATACCATCTTCTTTTGTATAATGGCACTACATTCATGAGCTAGAATGACCATGGATTCCATCTCCTTAGCTCTTTCATTAACAGCATCTTTCAAGAACTTGGCATATTGGGGGACAAGTAAGAATGCATCCACCAAAGGCATTGTGAGTTCCACTTTCTCCATTTGCCTATCAAAAATAGCTTTATACTTATCCATGAGTTGTTTCTTGAAACGACCGGGAAAAGGTAGCTTTGGGACATATGGCTTGGGGACGAA
>PKML01043625.1:9319-58521 GCA_002933935.1 Eutrema yunnanense
AAAAAATAACCCGACCTCCCTCGTTTGTAGCAAAGTAGCATATTTAGAACGCCAAACTGGATTCCCTTCGGAACCAGTTCGTAAATCTAAATTGCTCACCACTTTCCCTTGATAATAAAAAGAATACGGTCTCCGACCCGTTCGTCATAATCCCCGGTCTACTCTAAATTCCGGTTAACACGCTCTATTCACGGAAATCTCACCTCTCAACTCCTCGATTAACCTCTTAACAACCTTAGTGATCTCCTGGATCAACACAAGATTTTATTAAATTTCCCAAATTATCTTAAATTTTTCTAAAATTACTTGAAGTACTCAAATACGTGTCCCAAAGGTTATCCTTACCCGTCCCGAAGTATACTCTTAACCAAATAAATGGAAATTTAGGAAGTGATTTTAGTTTTCTAGATTTCCTGAACCCGTCATGTTATCTGAAATTATCGTACCGAATTTTATTTTCATGTTTTTCCATTTTGTTAGAAATCCTTTTTGTGCAGAATAAAAGTAGAAGGTACGCCAAAATATTTTCAAACTCGAAACAAAAAACTTGTTATAAAATTCATTTTTTAACATAAATTTGTGTTATATTTGATTTGGTTAGGCTTGTCTATTCCGTTTGTTATTTATCTATCTTACCCATTGGCTTAATGAACCGTTATCTTCTTAGAATGCACCTCTTACTTTCATACCTTGGAAAAAAATTGTTTTTGGGTATTTAAAACAATGTTTTGAAGCAATATTATAGAAGTTTACTTATACATATTACACTAATTAAAAATGATAACATGAGTGTTGATAGCTATCATTTTTGGCCTTTCTAAGACCACTTAGGTTTAAACCTTCTCAGAGCATTCCCCATCAATGCCATTGCTGCAATACTTGGAAACTGCTTCTCTAGCACAGTGCTCTTTGGATTAACTTCTTGCCCTCTTTTTCTCTCATGAGTCTGTGCAGCGTTTTTGTTATACCATCTCTGAATCCATGGGTCCATAAGCGTAAAGTCTTTGGCTTCTCCTCTTCCCATTCTCAAATTCTTGATATGTGATGTGAACGGTTCTTGATTTGTTCTTGATATGGGTTTGTTGATTCCGCATGTTAAGATCTTGTGGAAGAAGGCGTTCCTCGTCTTCCCTGATGGTCCTTCTTCAAGAACCACCATGCTCTTGGTTTCATTTCCGCCATAACTCGAGGCGTTTATCTTCTTCAGATGTTTGACATGTGATCTACTGTTGGTTTCATTGTCCAACCGTATACGCTTACACTCTTTGAACAACTTGGTGTTTTCGTTGAGAAAGTCTATCACATTCATATTTTTGGTAGCCAAACCGCTTGATTCACCTTCTTCCCCATCTATCAAATTTTCTCTTTCCGCAACCATAGGAGGTTCTTTGTTCATGTCAGGTATGTCAGGATTATGAAATAGATCAAGAGAGCCGCTCAACATTTTTCCATTTAGTTTCATGGAACCTGTTGACTCTTTCAATAGTTGACCATCTTCTGATAAGTTAATCTTCGTAGAGCATTTGGCATCTCGGTTACTAATATGAGCATGTGACTTAAATTCACTGCCTCTCTTAGTCCAACGACTCAACCACACAGATTCATAATCATGAACACAACTCTTACCCATAACATGTTCAGCCATTTGTACCTAAAAGTTATCGGTTGAAATAAAAAATGCATTATTAGAGACATAAATTGTAGGATCGTAAAAACCGATTCAAAAACTGCGATTGTAAACTGGAATAAACGATATAAAAGAAACAATGGAAATGATCTGAAAAACAGAACGCAGATGCGATATTTGAAATTTTTCTTTAACTCAATAAATTTTTCGTAGTGTGACGGTATAAAGCGATTTTTTAACCCCATGATACAACGGCGTTGAGACCGTTTCACAACACTCAAAAAAAGAATCTACGAACTATATTTTCGAGACACTTGCGGTTTAAAAGACAGAGAGATTACTGGATTTTTTTCGGTGTTTTTTGTTGTGAAAAACCGTGTGTAAATAATGAGACAAATGGCTTGTTTAAATAGCCAAGGAGGAGTAGTTCTTCGATCCACAAAAAGAGAACACGTAGGAGCGTTACGTAAGACTCAGTCTGAGCTTGACTCCCGCAGAAAGAGTGAGTAGTTGCAGGAATTAGTGGACAATATCTTTATCAAATTTGTTCAAAATTCAAACCAAAATATGTTAGATTTAGGCTATAACAATTAACCAAAAATAATATCTTTGGGCCATAGGCATGTTCACCAAGACCCAATATCCAAGCCGAAGCCAAACCCGAACCGAGCCGAGGCGTGCACGTGTGTGTGTGGTTGGGTCTATCTTCTTTTGCATACAATATAGTGTAGCGTTTCGAACTTAGACATAAGTTCTCTCCTTATTTATATTAGATATTTTCCTCCAAACTTCTAAGAGCATCTCCAATGGGAGTTTCTTAGAGAGATTATCTAATCAAAAAAAATAATACTAAAGAAATAAATAATATTATTTAATTAAGAAAGTCTCTAAAAAAAAGTAGAGATAGTCTCTTAAGTCTCTTATTTAAAAGACTATGAGGTGGGGTTCTAACCATTTTTAGAGACTCTTCTAATTAAAAATTAGTATATATTATTTTAATATATTTTTTTTATTAGATACTCTCATAAGAGACTTCCATTGAGGGTGTTGTGGTATAAATTACATAAGTTATAATTTTAGTCAACTTTCAAGCTACCCACTTTGGATCCTCATTTTTCATTCAATTAAAATTCAATTTTGACATATGAGTTTATCACGTCATAGTACTCATTGCAAAGTTTCCAACGTATCCATAATCCGGTCATTTTCGGTGAACGTCTTCATTCGAAAACTCGCCGGAAAATTGGCAAAAGTTATAGTGTCAAAATTGAGTTCCAACAATCTCCCACATGAATAGAAATGACTCTAAACATATAAAAATTCGGCAGACTCGGCGGGCTCTACTGATTATACTTACTAGACTGACTAGACATAAGGACTTTTCGAGAGTATAAACGAAAATTCATTGTGTCTAGATAGGTAGTATTTTTTAGCTTTGAACCACTTATTTTAATTTTTGTCGGGTTTACTTGACCAGAATGTGAACATGATGTCTTGAACCGCCCATGATTTGATGTAAACCGAGACAATATCTATAACACAACTTCATTTCTCGTAGAACAAAGTTTTTTATTGTGTTCATTTTGGCCTTTAATATGCTTGATTATTCGTGAGTGAACTTGGATAATATAGTCTTACTTTCATTCTCCTAGAAACGACATCATTTCACACTCATTATGTGATCTGCCATATGCTTTACCAGAAGTATCATGTCATACTCCATTATTACAAAGCTATGAATCATTAAAAGCCAATTATTAGCTTTATCACGTACAAGTCTCTTCAGATTTTCTTTTGAACCTACATTTTGGGATCTCCAGTGACGTAGATGGGGTTTCCATCAAACTTTCTCTTAATTCATAGGCTTTAAACCTATTCATCTTGATATTTTACAACTTGAACTCGTGAAAAACCTTTAGTAAATGGATCCACTAGATTGTCAACTGATTTGATATCATATATTGTGATTACACCACTTGAGATCAAAATTTTAATATTTTTATGACGTCTTCTTATATGACGATATTTATCATTATAAAGATTACTCAGTGACCGAGCTATAGCCGATTGATTATCACAGTGTACACGTAATGCCGACACCGGTTTCTCTCAGTCCCACATTGGTATATCTTCCAAAAAGTTATGAAGCCACTATGCTTTCTCTGCGGCTTTGTATAGCGTTATAAACTCATATTCCATGGTTGATCTGGCCAACAGAATTTGTTTGGAATATTTTCAAGACACTAGTGCACCGCCAAGCGTAAAGACATCCATTCTTGGACTTTGAGTTTTTGGAGTCATAAATCAAGATTGCGTCACTATATCCTTCGAAAAATGTTGATTCTTTACCATAGTGCAGTCGATAATCTTTGTATAACGTAAGTAGTTTAATACTATAGTTATAGTTTTCCCATGTTTATGTCTTTGATTACTTGTGTAGCGACTTAATACGTTTACTGAGTGCGCTAAACCGGATATAATACAATTTGTTAAGTACATCAGACTTTTGATCACTCTTGCATACTCTAGTTGTGAAACCGCTTGTTTTTAGTCAACTTAAGTTCAATGTCTACGAGAGTTTTTGTTGTCCCATTTGAGTAGCTTTTAAATATCTCAAGTATATTTTCAGAATAATGAGCTTAAGATAGGGTGATTCTTTCGGAAGTCCTAGTGATTTCAATCCCTATAACTACATATGCTAGTCCTATGTCTTTCATGTCAAAGTTTGTACTAAGAAAGTTCTTAGTTTCATTGATCATGTCTTTGTTACTTCCAATGATGAGCATGTCATCTACATACAGACATAGCAAAATATATCTGTGAGGAATACTTTTGATGTAAATGCACTTGTCACATTCATTGATGTTGAAGTTGTTTGACATCATTACGTTGCCAAATTTTCCATGCTACTTTTTAGAAGTTTTTTAAGTCCGTAAAATGACTTCACAAGTCTACAGACTTTGTGTTCTTATGTAGGGACAATAAACCCTTCAGGTTATTTCATGTAAATCTCATCTTCTAAATCTCTGTTTATAAAGGGAGTTTTTACGTCAATTTGATGGATTTCTAGTCTCTTAATGCGTCTATGCCTATCATCATTCTTATTCAATTGATTCTCGTTACCACAAAATAGGTGTCAAAGAAATTTATGCATTCTTTTTGTCGGAATCCTTGCACCACAACCCTAGCCTTGTAGTTATATATTGATTCATCGGGTTTCAACTTTGTTTTGAAACTCCATTTACACTTTAGTGCTTTAAACCTTTGAGGTAGATCATGTATCTCCCATGTATGGTTTTGCATAATAGAGTCGACCTTACTATTAACGGCTTTTTCCAAGAATGAGTGTTTGGTGTAGACATGGCTTATATGAATGTTCTTAGTTCATTACGTAGGAGAAAAACCATCATCAAATCATCGCCAAAAGTTTCTTCCTTACGATTTATTTTGCTACATCTAGGTTCATCTTCCACGTCTTTTGCGTCTTCATTTAATGAAGTTTCAGAAGTGCTCACCTCATTTGCAGAGGAGCCTGCATCTCGTTGTTCGCGTGTCAGCTTCAGATTTTCTTTACCCTCGCATGGAAACACATGTTCAAAGAAGGACGCATTTCTTGATTTCATTGTTGTGTTTACATGTATATTTGATATGTCTGATTTTTAAACCAGAAACCAATAAGCATTATTGTTGTTGTCAATATCCTATGAAGATACAGTACTTTTGCTAGGCTAAGCCACCCCCCCACCCCACCCCACCTTCCACCTTGGAGGTCGTACTGCTCCTCCGACTTGCTTTTCTAGTAGGTACTGAACATCTTCCTATCATCGCATATGTGGATCATGGCACATGTATCTTACCACCATTCCATTGGGTTATCTTCCACCATGTTGACTTCAAAGACCACCTCACACATGTCAACTTCCGTTAAGTTGGCTTGATTCTTCCCGTTGTCTTTGAGCTTGTTCTGCACACATCAGACTTGTGGCCAATCTTTCCACACTTGTGGCACTTTATCTTAAACTTATTCTCCGTGTAGAACCTTGCTTCTTGAAGTTCGTGGATGGAGCTCGGTTTCATAATGGACGTTGTCATTGCTTTGGTCTTTCCTTTGCCCTTGTCCTTGTGGATAGCAACATTTATGTTGTGTTAACGAGTCTAAAGGCCGTTTGTGGTACGGTTTCTATCCTCCATATGCAGCCTTGTGATAACTTCCTCGAGAGTCATTGCTTTCTTTTGTGTTTGAGCTAATTCTTGAAGTCCAACCAATCTGGAGGTAACTTCTTGATGAAACTGTTCAACGTGAAGATTTCACAGATGGAAATCTCCTCAACAATTATCTTGTGGCAGATCAACTAGAGAGTTTCGACTTGCTCCATAATTGGTTTGGAGTCCACCATCTTGAAGTCCAAAAACTTTGCAATTGCTAATTTCTGACATCCAACATCTTCATATTTGTATTTCTTCTCCAAAGATAGCCAAATTGCCTCAGAGGATTTAGCTTGACTGTACATTGTGTACAACAGGTAAAAAAAGCGGCCTAAAATCCACCTTTTGTACATAAAATCCCCATAGATCCAGGCTTCAACACTAGTGAAAGTGTAGGCACCAGTATTCTGATAACACCGTATTTTTACCCATTTTACCTATGATTTTAAGGCACTTTAACAATTGTTCTTATCGTTTTATATGTTTTTATTACGGTTTTCGTATATTAGTAGAGTCAAGACTCTTTTCAGGTTACTTAGGCAAAAGTGAAACAAATTATAGAAAACCAGATTTTCTGCTAAGAGTCAATATCAAAAATAGTACAAAAAATCCAAAAAAATGTTTTGTTCTTTGATTTATAATAAAATTATAAAAATAATAAAAACAGTTTTCTTATTTTTCTTAAAGTTTTAGATTTTTTTGCCATTAAACAAATTTTTTTTTAAAAAAAGTTTCCTTTTGTTTTTGATTTTTCTGTTTAAAAAAATATATTTCCTTTTTATAAATAATTTTCGTATAAAAACCTTCACAAATTTTTTTTTCTCTTTTAATTCAATTTATTTAATAAAAATCTTATAAATAAATCCAAAAAAAAAATACAAAAATATTTTTTCTTATTTTTTTGTTTTGAATTCAAATAAAAATATCGGAAAAAAAGAAAAGAAAAAAAATTCTCAAGGTAAAACGATTTTGAGGACAAAACCATTTGAAGATAAAGAGAATGATACAATATCAAAAATAGTGAATCAAAGGTCTTAAATTCATGGATTTATTATGAGAATCTCATCCTCATAATTTCACAAAAGCAAAGGATTCTCATTCAATGTCAAATGTTAAATTGGTGACAAGAAGACCATTATTTGATTTAGCTAATTATTCTGCTTTTATTTAAATTGAATTAATTATATTAATGTATTTATTGTAAAGATTATCTTGTAAGAGCTATAAAAAAAACTCATTGTTCTCATTGTAAAGAAAATTAAGTTTTGAGAATTAATAAAAATCAGAGAAGAAATTCTTTCTTTATTCAAGATGTGTTCTTGAATATTTTTGGATCTATGTCTCATGTGTGGATTCCTTGAGACTATGTTTGTGGACTCATCAGAATGGCTTTCACACCCTTGAGTGGCGTTCTTCGATCCTTCTATTTCACTGCCTAAAGATCTATATCCGAAGAGTTTGTGACAAGATCGAGATTCCCCCTTGAATCTTACATCAGCTCACCTTCTGATCCAGCCTAAATTTGGAGACATTAAAGAAGGACAACTACCTTTCCATTCCAAATTATTTGAGAACAATCCAACGGTCAATCAAAAGATACATGAAGATCAAGAAGTCTCGTCAAGCGTCAAACCAGAGGATCATAACAGCCCCTGGCCGCGTCCAGAAAGCCTCCGACTACGGCTGGAGAAGCTCGACCAGTGGCCAACTCCAAAACATCCCGAGAAACCAGTTTGCAAGCCCGTCTTAAACTCGTTCGAGTCTATCTTCGGAAAAAGCCTAAGAAAGACAAAAAGAGTGCAGAAGACCTATAAATATATTTGTTTAGTAGCCCTAATTCGTGTACTTCATTATTACTTTGAGCCACCAAACTCTTTACTTTTGTTCTTTGTTCTTAGTTTAGGGAGATAGAAATTTCTCTTGAACCCTTTTGTTTATTTCTTATTCTATTGATTATGCAATTCAGAAACTCGATTTTGTTTTGCATGATAATGTCCGAGTAGATTAGTAGTTGGGTTTAAGGGATCGATATATTCGATAAGGATTTCATGAGATAAACTTAGCCGTATTCTAGAACTCTTTCTTGTAGATTTGTTATTACTGCATGGATCTAGCGTCCTGAACTAGAAATTGATCCTAGTTATATTACAGCCACGAAAGTGCTGAATCTGACAATCAGAACTAATCTTTAGGGAGTGGATTTTGCTATAAGATACTTATAGAGTATTGTGAATGTTAATGAACTTGGATGTCTTGCATTATCTCATGTGTGGCTAGCACGAAAACTAACTAGTTAAGTAAATAGGTAATAGGTGTGTAGTGCTACGACAATAGGCTATACACAATTCCGTGTTCGACTTCGTGGAGTTTGCTAGAATCATTTTTACAAGAGCTTTGTTACCGTGCTTTGAATCGAACAGTCCCCGGAGATATCCCTCTCGACCCAACATCCGTTTTATTATTACTTTACAACCGATTTTTCCCTTTAAAACCCTTTTTCGTTTTAGACTTCCTTACTAATTCTCTTTATAAAGTTTCGCAGAAAAGCGTGCTCTCCATGTAGATCGACACCCTAAGTACTACATCGCACTAGTGTGCACTTGCAGGCGCCTATGGTTCTATAAATTTTATTATCTGAAGCTGGGCGACAAACCCGCAAGCATCATGTTCCCAACCGAAGGATATGTTTATCCTCCTTGGGAAACTTGTGAAATTTCAACGTTGTCAAGAAGAAATGCATCTTCTGCTGCCACATCTTGAACTTGTCCGGCATCAGTTTTTGGGTGACAAAACTCAATCATGATGGGATCGCAAAGTGGATTTCGGTGGGTATGGCCACTTCATGAAAACCACCTACGAACAAAGTTCAGCTTTTCGACTCATCGGTAACGTTGCCACCCGAGTTTCCATCAGACGCATCAACAATGGGTGTCTCCAATCTCCTTAGTAGCTCACAAATCCGCTATGAGAGTGGCTTAAAAATCCATTATCGTTTCAGAAAAAAACGTTTGTTTCTAAACGTTCGCCGTAGATGTTTGAATTATGGGTTTTTAAAACCATATTGAAAACACGTTTAAAACCCGTATAGAAAAACGTTTTTTGGAAATCATTTGAAACATTTTTAAAAACAACAATTCTCAATCCGATTGTATCGATAGACTAGAAGCGGATTTATTGAGTTAAGATTGTAAGACTACGAAAAACCGGATTCAAAAATTGCAATTGTAAATACGAATAAACGATATAAACCGAGCGTTTGAAAATGATTTGAAAAATAAAACGCAGATGCGAGATTTGATCTCTTTTCTTAACTCAATAAATTGCTCGTAGTGTAACAATATGAAGCGATTTTTGAATTACATGATACAACGGCGTTGAAACTGTTTCGCAGTACTCAAAAAACAGAATCTACGGACTACTATCTATGCTAAACCCTCGAGATATTTACGTTTTATAAGACTGAGAGATTGCTAGATTTTTCTATGTTTTTTTTGCTATGAAATATCGTGTGTAAAGAATGAGAAGGAAGGCTTGTATAAATAGCCAAAATGGAGCGGCTCTTCGATCCACAAAAAGAGAGCATGTGGGAGAGTTACGTGAGACTCTGTCTCAACTTGATTCGCGCGGAGAGATGGTAATGGCCAACATTAGTGGACAATATATTTGACTCTTAAGTCAAATCCTTTCAAAATTCAAACTAAAATATGTTGGATTTGGACCAAAATACTTAACTAAAATTTGCTCCAAAAAGAAAATTCTTGGGTCATAGAGCCATTCACCAAGACCCAAAACCAAGCCGAACCGAGGCGAGCCCTGGTTGGGTATATCATATCTTGCATACATTATGGTGTAGCTTTTTGAACTTAGACATAAATTCTCTCCTTATATATACTAGAGGATTTCTCTCTAAACTTCCAATATAGGATCAATTACACAAGTTATAATTTTAGTCTAACTTAAGTTGACTTTTCAAGCTTTCAAGCTACCTACTTTAGATCCTTATTTCTAATTCAATTTAAATTTGATTTTGACATATGAGTATATATCACATTATCGTACTTATTGCGAAGCTTCCAACGTGCCTATTTCAATAATATGTAAACATTGGCCTACGGTCACATTTTCTTAAAAATTATTAAATGGGCTTTTATTAAATACAAATAACTCAAATTTTAATAATCTTTGTTAGACACACAATACTTATGTATACTGCATTGTCTTTTTAAAAACATTTTTAACAATAAATTTAATTTAAATAAAAAAGATAAAAAAACATACAAAACCTTAAATAATTAAGACTAATAGTGTTGCTTTGTTTTAGAATTGATGACCAAATCGTTTATATTAACACCACATTTTGTTGAACGATTTTTCAAAGCTGTACAAAATCATTTTCATCGGCAAACTGTTTTCTTAATGAAAATATACAACTTTTTTTGGGATCAAACATGCAAATATACAATTTATTATCCAAAATTACTGCAAATTTTCTAAAAGAATAAAAAATAGATAATTTGTTAAAAACGTTTATTAACGTAAGCGTTTTTGTTTTCATATAAATTTGAGCATTTTTTACTCGCCTCCGGCTTCTATTAACGTAGGCACGGCTCTGAACACATCCATAATCCGGTTATTCCGGAGAACGTATTCACCAAAAAACTCGCTAGAAAATTGGCAAAAAGCCATAATATCAATATTAAATTCCAACATAAATCAAATTTCTCATGCCAATCATCATAAGATGTAAATCAGACAACAAATGCTCTTGGGTTTCTTTATGCTCACTGATCCATGTGTTTCAAACTTCAAAGTCTTCATCCTATATTTCCATTGGTTTGGTTCAAATCTCATCATGACAAGACAACACCCAATTTCACTCACATTAATATTCTCTCTGTTTTATAATAAGTGTTATTTTGACACTTTACACACAAATTAATAAAACATATTTAAAATTCAATTATATATTTCAAATATTTAATAACTCTTGGAATTCTTCATTAAAACTGATGTTAAATTAGGTATTTTGTGCCAAAATTTGCATTGAAAATTTAAAATGACACTTATTATGAAACAGAAAAAAATCTTTAAACGACACTTATTTTGAAACGGGAGGAGTATAAATTACTGAAAATAAACCGAATCATTTTTGTATGCATACTAATCGACGCAAAAAAAAAAAACAACTACAAAAACAAAGAATAATCACAAAAAATCAGTGCGTCGAGGAATTAAGCAATGCTTGAAACTGAAGCGTAAGATTGAAAGAAGTGTTACATTGGTCAGTGGCCGATGCGTGGAGGAATTAAACGAAACTCCAAGAAAAAGTTCGATAATGTCTCCAAGTAAATTTTTTTTTCTTTTTTGTGAAGTTTGAAGAAAGCGAAAAGAGAGCTCTTANGTCTGCAAAACAAGTCTGCATAACAAGTCTGCATAACAAGTCTGCAGATTTTTGTAAACTTAATAAGTCTGCAACATTGAAAAATAAATATGCA
The DNA here is from genome assembly GCA_002933935.1 of Eutrema yunnanense. Classification (NCBI taxonomy): domain Eukaryota; kingdom Viridiplantae; phylum Streptophyta; class Magnoliopsida; order Brassicales; family Brassicaceae; genus Eutrema; species Eutrema yunnanense. The sequence continues at coordinate 20,648 of PKML01043625.1, forward strand.
TAACAAGTCTGCATAACAAGTCTGTGCAGACTTAATCTGAAAAACGCGGTGGCATTTTTGTAAATAACTTAAACTTTTGCTTACGTGGAAATAATTTCGTAATGGCAGTTTCGTAATTACGTTATTCCTAACAAGCGAAAATAAGGGTAAAATGGGCCAAAAACAGACTTTTTCCTTCTCAGTTATTATGTGTCATTCTAGTCCTTACCCAATTTATAAGTGTCATTCTAGTTTTTTTCCCTTAATTAAAACTAGAATTTACATGCAAGACCCCACATGGTTATAGCACAGACGCCTCAGATCACACGATCTGCAATTACAAAGATAAACAAAATAAAGCCAAACTCAAACCAAGGATTACGAACCTACAATACCAAATTTCTTAAGAATCGACGCTGCTCAATAGAGATGTGGATGAAATTGAAGATACCGATAAAGATGGTTGAAATAAAGAGAACCAAGTGGTGCGATAAGACACCGTTGTGGGAGTATTACAGTGAGCCATTGACATTGGATCTAATCTACAACGAATAATTTGCTGAATTTCAGCAATAATACTTGTTGCAGGGCGAGCAATAGAGAAATGAAGTTGAGAGTTTCTCTCCTTCCATATGAGGTACACCGATGCTTGAAAAATGAGCTTCATAATGGTCTTGACATTTTTGTTCTGAGAAGGAGATCTCAGTCATATGAGAATGTCTTCAAAGATGCCAGGGGGACTAAGAGAAGCACTAGAGGTGAAAAATGTCCATACATCCTTGCTGAAAGCGCAATCAAAGAATAGATGTTGTCTACTTTCATCTTGATTGTTACACAATAAACAAAGTGAAGGAACCGATAGTTCCCAACTCCTCAACCTATCTCTTGTGTACATCATGTTCCGAGCCGTTACCCAACAAATGAAAGCGTGTTTTGGAATACGACCCTTGAACCATATCGTCTTATAACAATCAATAGTCTGATTATTTGGGTGTAGTGAATCCCAAGTCAAAGAGGAAGAGAAAGTCCGAGAAGGGGCTCTGTTCGGAATCTTCCATGAGTATATGTCATCAACCCCAACTTACGAAATCAGATCAGCTTGCGGCAAACATTGACGAATCAAAGTGACAATTGGGTTTCGGCTTCGACTTGAGGAAATCCACCACTCATCACCCCTTAGTGCATCTGCCACAAATGCATTCAAATGAAAACCTGAGTTACGAGGTCCGGCTTCTCCCGTTAACTCAATTAATGGCCCTAAATATGTCCAATTGTCGTTCCAAAAGCTGGCTGTTATACCTGAACCTATTTCACAAACAACAAAGGGACGAGCCAGATGACGAAGTTTGCAAAGTTGTTTCCAAATCCAACTACCTGAGTTCTGAGGGTCCAAGGTCAAAAAATTTATGTTTTTAATCAGATTCAATCTCACCCACAATACCCATAAGGAGCCAGCCGAAGAGAATAACAACCATATAAACTTTAAACCCAACACCTTATTCCAATCGCCAAGACGCTTTAATCCCAATCCTACGCTCTCCTTAGTCGTACATCAATAATCCCACGCAATTTTTGCTCAACGAGCTGAATTGGAGACACCTTTCCAGAGGAAAGAATTACACAACTGTTCCAAGCTCTCTATGCATTTATTTGGAAGAATGAAAATCGTAGCTCAGAAATTAATGGAGGAGTATATAACTGATTGGATTAACTGTAATCTACCAGCAAAATATAGTCGTTTAGCAGTCCAAGAGGAGAAGCGATTCCTTATCTTGTCAATCAAAGGCTGATAATCAGACCTAGGCAACTTCTGCGTGGTGAGAGGAACCCGAGATAACGGACCAGCAAAAAACCCTGAGATAAACCATATCTAGTGGAAAGCTCACTTGCCAACATGTTGTTATTGCCATCCAGATATAGGAAGGATTTTTCTCTATTAATAACTAGACCTGAGGCGATTTTGAACTCCTCAAGAATAGATTGGATGCCTTGAAGAGAACTCTCTCTCCCGTAAAAAAACACCAATACATCATCTGCAAAGCTCAAGTGTGTGACCAGAGGAGCCTGGCCCAGTGGATGAGGAATGAACCTGCCGCTAGAAACCCCCTTATCTAACTTCTTTGACAGAATGTCCATGGCCAACACAAATAGAAGAGAAGACATGAGATCGCCATGACGAAGTCCTTTCTTACCCTGGAAGAAGCCAAAAATTTCCCCATTTATAGCCATGCTAAACGATGGGGTAGATATGCATTCCTTTATCCAATTTATGAATTCCATTGGAATCTCAAAAGCTTCAAGGATATTGAGAATAAACTGCCAGGACAAATTATTGTAGGTTTTTGTTAGATCAATATGGAGACAACCTCTCGTAGTGTCTCCCTCCTTGTGAAAGTTTTCAACCAATTCAAATGTCGGAAGAACGTTTTCACAAAGCAAACGACCATTGAGAAACCCCACTTGATTTGCATAAACTGCCTCAGAAACAAACAACTTAAGCATGGTCTTTATAATGCGAGCAGTTATCTTATACATTGTTGTGCAACAAGCAACATGCCTGAACTGAGATAGCTTATCTGCTCCAGTCACTTTCGGAATGAGACAAATAGTTGTTGAATTAAATTTCCTGAGCAAATAACCCGTGACAAAGAACTCCCTTACTGCCTTCACTGTGTCCTCTCCCACTATCGGCCAAGTTTCTCTGAAAAATTCCACAGGAAAGCCATCAGGTCCCGGAGCCTTACTCCTAGGCATTGCAAAAACTATTCTAGTTATCTCCTCTGCCGATGGAATTTCCGTTAACATAGTTGCCAATGATTGAATACACCGAAAGGTATGCAAACTCCTTATGGTGTCTACTGAATAAGGCTATGTATATGTCGACTCTGAGCCCAACAAGTGAGTAAAGTAGGTCATGATCATATCTTTAATCTGAGCGGTATTCTCAATTATATTGTCATTAGCATCCCGGAGATAACAAATTTTGTTAAAGACTTGATGTGCAATCACGGCTCTATTTAAAAAAAGTTGTGTTTGCATCCCCTTCCTTTAACCACTTAATCCTAGATTTCTGTTTATAGAAAGACTCAAGAGCTTGAGAGAAGAAATCCCACTTCTTCCTAGCTATATGTTCCTCCCTGAACAGAGTATCTGATGGAGTTGTAAGAAGAGCTTTTTGAACCGATTCAAGCTGAGAAAAAGCATCCTTGGTACGCTGTTGAATATTTCCAAAGCCTTCTCTATTAGAGTCTTACATCTAACTTTCGCAGCATTAAGCCTTTGCCCCATAGAAAACATCTCTGAACCTACACAAGTATCATCCCTCCAAGCCTCCAATATCTAAGCAAGAAATTTAGGATGGGTGGATAGAAAAGAAAAATACTTGTTACTCTTCTTCCTTATCTCCACTGAAGAATCTAGAGAAACTAAACACGGAGCATGATCATAATCCCCTGGAGCGTCAAACATTGCCAAGGAATCCGGGAAAGAAGACATTTCGTTCTCATTCACTAGTGCTCTATCCAGCTTTCTTAACACCGGACTATCTGGATTATGATTATACCACGTAAAGAAGACCCCTCTACTAGGCATATCCATCAGCTCGTTGTTGGCCAAACATGAGTGAAATTCAGCCATACCCAGCAAAGGAAGAGTAACAGGAGTAAGAGAGTAGTGTTCCGATGCTGACAAAATCTGATTAAAGTCACCCATCATAATCCAAGGTCTAAACGAAACATGAGATGATTTCTGAATAAAAGTAATTTCCTCCCACAGCCTTCTCCTCAATCCTTTTGTGTTATGAGCATAGATAAATGCCACAGAGAAAGATAGATTCGAGGCTGGAACGTGAACTCTACACAACATTAAATGCTCTGATTTTTTAAAGGTAATGACTGAGATTGATGGATCCCAAACCACCAAAATTGTTCCATTTTCCGAGACCGAATAATTACAGTCGAATCTCCAGCCCGGAAGAGCTGAAGCCAAAATATTTCGAGCACAATCCTCCTTCACGTGCGACTCCAAAATACCACCCAAAATCGGTTTATTAATACCAACCCAATTTCTGACAGCTCCTTGGCGAGATTAGCTATTTAAGCCCCTGCCATTCTAACATAAAACCTTCATTATATACACCAAAAAGAAGGAGAAAGCCTAGCTTTCAGAGGTTGGTCCCGCCTCTTAAGGCGCAACCTCGAACATGGGAGGAGGATGAGACATTAGCAGTGGCATCTCTAGTAGCCTGCCTCTGTTTCTGCTTACCTTTCTTCTTTGCTGATTTTGAAATGAACAAAAACTCTTGTTGTGATGTGTCGGAAGAAGAATCTGGATCAATACCGAGAGAAGCCTCCACAATACTCGACTGATGCACCGCTGCCTGAGCCTCATTGGGAGGGATCCACATTTTCTGAGCCTCAGACTCCACCACACAATTCTATTCATTACTAGAACCAGCAGTTTATGTGGAATGTCTAGAGATCCCTTTTTCATACCACTTATGACTTTACTTGCCTCCTTAGCCAAGACCGTAAGAAGAGGAGTCTCTATTGACGGGAATGATGTTGTCTTAGGAGGAGAACTTTTCGCTCTCGACCTAGATCGCGATCTTGCCCTCGATCTAGCTCTAGCTCTGTGTCTTGTCTTCTTGGAAACTACCTTTTCTGAAACTATACGAACTTTGTTGTTTTCTGATCCCAAAGTAGCCAAGTCAGGAGGTGAAGAGTGAGAAACTTGAGATTTTGGAAGAGTAACAGATGCTTGAGGAGATACTGATTTTTTGGGAGGTGATTTCTTCATCAACGGTTTTGGACACCTGTTCAGGAGATGACCAAACTTGTTACAATTAACACATTTCGGAGGGAGCCTAGGGTACGAGACTTCTACCCTTGCCTAGTTCCCTAGCGAGTCCTTGACAATCACAGTCTCCGGAGAAGTGCTATTTAGTATTATTTCCACTTTCACATTCGTTTCCCCTAAGTTTACTGTATCCAAACGTGATTTATATGTGTGAAGAGGTTCACCGATTGCACTAGCAATAACACTGATCCTAGCGAGTGAATACAGAATAGGAGGAACATTCTTTAAAATAGCCCAAGTCGGAGCCGATTCTAATTTCGGGAGCTCGAGAGCTCCTGTTGCCGACCAAGGGGATACCACAAAAGCGCAATTTCCCGCCTGCCAAAAACCCACTTGCAGCACCCACTCTTTTGTAAGAATGGAATGAAAATTAGACAAGCAAAATCTGAGATTTTCCGCATCGAGATGTTACCGAGTTTTCCCTAAATTGGGTTAAGATCTGCATAAACAACTGATGCCGGAGGAAGGAGACCGTGAAACTGAGTGACGATATGACCTTTCCAAAGTTCAGAAGCATGGAGGAGCACTGATTCCGGCGCTTGCACAATCGGCATACCATCTTAACGAAGCTTTGAACCTCGACTCATACGAAAGAGTGGAGGTTGAAGGAATCGAAGTCGGAACTGAGGAAGAAGCAGGATTCGAGGAGAGAGGGTAAAACGAGACCATATCTGATTTAGTAACTGAAGCCGGATCTGGAGGGTCGACGGATGGAGGGATCTGAACCACCGGAGGCACCATGGGGCTCACCACAAAGGAAGAGGAGGGAGGAAAATGAACCAGCCGACGACTTGAAGATGACGACGAAAGAAGATCTCGCGATCTCCTTTTCTCTTTTTCTCTCGGGCACACTTATCGAGACCAGTTTTTGATCGTTTTTTGAAGTTGTAGCTTCTATTTGTAAAGGAACAATGGAATTACGTTTTAACCGTGATTCCATAAGTATTTTACTAATCAAAAATTTTATGAAATAGAAAGTAAAATGTAAAAACATAGACTTGCAATTTTGTTTATAAAAAAAATACAAGAAAACATCTATTAAACAAAAAAAATAAGTTTCAGATAAATTATTTATGAAAATATCTTACTATTAATTGAGAAGTCACTTAAGTAACCCCGTTGATTCTCAGCCAATCACAAATATGACGTCAATGCCACCTGTATTAACGTTATAATTTGATTGGCTGTTGAATCTCCTTTTTTTTTTCTTTTCTAACCCGGTTTGAAAGAATGCGGATTCAATTTTACCCGGTTTTAAACTCTCGGATCTAACAGATATTTTACGAAAACACCCTAAAGGAAAATTAAGCGACAAGATCCTATGAAGATGGAGGCGGCGAGATGGATGGAGATATGAGGAACGTGTTGTTGTTGATGATACAGAGAAGATCGATTCTTTGACCCTCGAAATTTTTGGGAACTATCGTGTTTGGGCTTTAGATGGAGAAGCAGATTTGTATTAGTGTTCGTTGGAGGCAGTTTGGGGGAGAGCAATCGAAAATCTCTGATGATTGTATCTTTTGTTATTTCACACTCGATGCAGGTTTGTTTTTTTAGTAGGTTTGTTATTTGACTGAAACGAATTTGAGTAGGATTGTTATTTTATTGAACCCTCGATGAGGGTGAAATAACAAACCTGCATCGCCGAATTTGAGTAGGATTGTTGATTGATTGAAACGAATTTCACTCTCGATGCAGGTTTGGTACTGTAGCAGCGGCTAATGGTTTCGCGAACATATCTATTTACTGCTAAACAAACGCAATAAGGCATTGTTCATAGGGTTCGTGAGATTGTTGGTCCTGATCTCTCTAACAAGCTTGAGTTCAATACGGTTAGTGTCAAAGAAAGCTTTGATTTTGTACGTAACTTTTGGCTATTTTAGGAATTGAGAATGTATATACGCTTGTTCTCTATTTCTCGGTGGTTCTTTGTTTGATCTCGACCTTGCTGAGATTGGCTGAGTGGAACCTTGCAAGCTAGAGTTCAATTCATGTATAGAAGAAATTAATCATTATGTTGGTATGATGGGTACCTATAGCTAACGTAGGAAGGATCATGAAGAACAACCATTCAACCATTTTCGTAACTATATTTTTTTAGCTCATATTAAACTTAATTTACCAGGGTCACATCTGAGCTCATTTTCTGTTTGTCGCAAAAATTCCTGCACTCGTGAAGCTATCTCCAAAAGAAGAGTTGCCAATGTCAGCTGAAATTCAGTATGTACTTAGGGAAAAAGGCCGATTCCTATACGTACTATTCCAAATGGTGCGGATTTGTACCTGACAAATTCAAGTGTCCAATTTCATACCCAGATTTTTCAAAATTTGAAAATTCATACCTGGACTATTTTTTTGGGGCGAAAACAGACATTGACCAACTCCCTGTTAGTCAAAGCCGTAACACCGTTAACGATGAGAACGCCCGTGCCACGTGGCTGCCCCGTTGTCATGGAAACATAAAACGACGTCGTTTTGTTTTTTAAAATTTGTGATTTGGGAAACATAAAACGACGTCGTTTTATGCAAAGATTAAAAAAAAAATTAAGACATTAAAATCTTCTTCTTCGTCGACCAGTTGGGGAAGAACACAGAAACTAGGGTTTTGGATTGAAGTGAAAGTCTACTGCTGGGATCTCAAAATCGAAGAGAATTTTGAAGTTGGGGGTGAAAGACTACTGCTGGAATCTCAAATTCCCAAAAAAATGAGGTAAATTGAAAGTGTTAGGGTTTTGGATTTTGGTTTCGATTATGGTATTGTTTATTTCTTGTAAAAATTTTAATGGGTTTGAATTGTTTAATCGAATGCAATACTATATTTCTTGTTTTCCAATGATGATTCAGATTGTACGATGGAAAGTTTGTGAAATTCGAAGACGGAACGGTTTATTGAGCATGTCCAAAGCTTTCTAAAGCAATTACACGAGTCTAATTTTGAATGTGGAAAACCACAAACAATGCTTTATTTGAAGAAGATGCAATACATATATAACTTAATAACACACTTTTTTTGTTTCAGTATCATTCTTCTTCTCTTTGTCCCTTTGAGCAACAAGAGAAAGTAGCCATATTTGTTTTATTAAGATGAGCAAGGAGCAAAACAAGTTATACGGAAATTTATTACTGGTATTATTAAAATCTGAAAGTAGCTTTCACATTGAATACAACGAAAGCAAAAGACATTTGATTTTTCCCCAAAATACAGAAGCAAAAATCTATAACTACACTGGCCAGTTATTTCATCTTGGCTCAGGTCATCGCGCTATACTCTTTGTCGATCCATCATTTCTGATAAAGCAGTCTAAAACACGACGCTCATCACAATGATAGCTACTCACAGCCAAACATAACAGAACCAATCACAGTGAATCGGACGCAGACCTGAGTGGCATGGATGATGATGATGATGATTTTGATTCAGAGACAGTGAACATGTCTGTAGTATCATCATCAAATTATAGCTGCCAAGCAATTCACTATGGCGGATTCATTGGGAACCGTAAGCACGGTATCAGTCCATTCAATCTTCCCCCAAATCTCTCCTTCCCCGAAACTTTGGAACCGTAAGCACGGTATCATTGCGAACCAAGTTTGAGTCTTTATGTCAAACATCTCTGCCCAGTTAATCGAACGAGCCCAATTATCAACCACACATCCTCCAATCACATAAATCTTCCCGTCGATTACACCAGCTGCTGCCAATTCGCGGCCGACCCCCATGTTAGAGACTCGTCGCCAAGTATGAAACCGGCAATCGAGAACCCACATACCCGAATTCTGTGAGGAAGCCTTCTGATTTGACGAAGAAGCCATTCTCTTTTGTTTCCGTGGCCATCCAAAACCCTAGTTTTATGTGTTCTTCCCCAACTGGTCGACGAAGAAGAAGACTTTAACGTCTTAATTTTTTTTTTAATCTTTGCATAAAACGACGTCGTTTTATGTTTCCCAAATCACAAATTTTAAAAAACAAAACGACGTCGTTTTATGTTTCCATGACAATGGGGCAGCCAGGTGGCACGGGTGTTCTCACCGTTAACGGTATTTCAGCTTTGACTAACGGGGGAGTTGGTCAATGTCTGTTTTCGCCCAAAAAAAAATAGTCCAGGTATGAATTTTCAAATTTTGAAAAATTTGGGTATGAAATTGGACACTTGAATTTGTCAGGTACAAATCCGCACCATTTGGAATAGTACGGGCATGAATCGGCCTTTTTCCCTATGTACTTATGTTTGTAACAATAGTTTCTATACGTGTACATGATGAATGCTCGATTTTGTTGGAATGAGATAAAATTGCCAATGTCAGCTGAAATTCAGTATGTACTTATGTTTGTATCAGTATTTCTGTAACAATAATTTCCCTAACCGCAATTGTGATGGGCAGATGTTATAGGGCAAATTATTAATGTTGGATCCATTGAGGATGTTCTTCTCTGTGGGAAGAGTACCTCGACACCGAAACTAGAGGTGACTCTACGAGATGTGTTGTAAGTAATCATCTACATATTATTTGCTATTGGTAATTGTTAAACAAAAAAATTTATAATAGGTGAATTCTAACATCTTATTCGTATTTGTAGTAATGTTCGTTTGCAATGTACTTAATGGGGAGATTATGCCCATCATGTACATTCATATGCTGAAACTCACAAAACTGGTGTGGTTGTTTGTGTTATGAAGTTGGTTCAAATAAAAAAAATACAAAGGTACATTTATTTGTGGATATGTTCCTATGTTTTCTCAAAAAAATAATTTCTTAATTAATTGTTTATTTTTGTAACAGGACGAGTTAGCATATCTAACGCTTTTAACACAACAAGAATTGTATTCGATCCGGAGACGGATCATGTCGTGAAGTTCAAGAGCATGTAAGTAATATTGAAAATAATATCAATATCATATTAATTTGTGAAGTTGAAATTACTGAATATGAGAACAATTATATATAGGTTACCAAGTGACATTCAAGCTTTCACCCGAAATGATCCAACCCGCCAAATTTCATGGGGTAGTCAAATGGTGAACATGCATGATGAATTCTTTGGGAGAAACCGTAGAAATACAGTTTCTGGAATACTAGAACTGAATGTGGTGAGTTACGATCAATGATCATCACTGTTCTACGGTTTTTATATGATTAAGTTATTAGTTCGATTCAACTACCGCACAAGTTTTAAACCATCCTTTTGTGATACAATAGGTCGGCAAGTTTGTGATGACATCTATCGTTTGAGCCATTGAAAATCCGGGAAAATGGTGTTACTACTCTTGTAAGTTGTGTAACACGAAGGTTTAACCATATGGTGACGATTCAGATGATGAGGAAAATCAGAAGACAGTCTATAGTTGTAAGACTCATGGTGACATCGAAGAAGTTTTTACAAGGTTCTCTACTAACCTTTCATCATGTGTTTTTCATCTTTCTTTTTAGCACTATTGGTTAATATTTCGAAAGTTAATTGCTTGTAGGTACTATCTGATCTTGCGGGTGTCTGATGATTCAGAAGGAGAAACTAAGTTTCTTTTTTTTAATGAATCCGAAGAGAAGTTGCTGAATAAGTCAGCCGAAGCATTAACAGAGGAAATCGATATAGTAATCTTTAAGCATATAAAATCTGTAATTTTGATTTTAGGACAGCAAATACTATATTATATGTAGCTGTCCATAATTTGCTAATATGATTAATCGTGTAATAGGAAATCGGTATAACTATACCACCTACATTGACCGCTGTTATTGGAAAAAAATATCTCTTCAAAATCCAAGTTCCTGTCGATGATAAAAAGGATAATACCAAAGCATATGTTGTCGAACTTGTTTGGGGTGATATTGAAGAGATTGAAAGATTTGAATCACAAGCTAATGATTCCCAGGTAATAATTATGAGTTTATCTAACAACAGACCAATGTTATTTAGAAAATATATTTGGCGACGGCTATTAATTTGACGACTTTATAGGAAACCCCACTTTTACTTACAAGTGCTGGAGAGGGTTCTAACACTACACCCACATGTTCATTGACACCTCTTTCTGTGACAAAAGGGAAAAATACAAAAACGGTTGATCCTGCAGATAGAAGATCGATTACAAAGAAGCTTAAAGTCGAAAAAAATAGATGGAGTTGATTGGATTGGTTGCACGTGATTTGGTTGATGCTATCTTTTTACTGTTTTATTTTATGACTATTAATTTTATTTTTTCAGAAGGCACAACTCTATATTATTTATTGGATTATTTTTTGACTATGGAAGTATGCTTAGTAAAACATTTTCAATCGAGGACTATATTATATGTAGCCGAAGCATAATTTTTGAATGTGATTCTCTGGAACTGATATTGACATCGAAAATGTTGCATATAGGATAAACTGAAAAACGCATGAGATTTGGAAAAGTACTCTTGCAGGAAGATTAGCTGAAACTGTAAATAGATCTCTTAGCATCCCTACAACCATTCGACTTATATCAAATTCATTTGACAAAGGTTCTAACATTGCATTCAATGGATCGCCTACGTAACAAAGGAAACACATGTTTGTCCTGTTTTATAATGAGTTTATTCAGATTAATAACGTTTTACAGCCTTCAAAGTTTTCCAAGTAAAATCAAGAAGACGCTATAACTGAACATAACATAACATAACTTGGAGACATTTTAAAGATCCAACTTGAGACTCAATTAGTGGGTTATAAATCGCTTGCTTATCAATAACAAAACATCAAATACATGAAGTGAAGATAGAAAATGAGAAAAGAACAAAAGTATACAAAACATTTATTCCAATAGTGTGGGAATTCCATCTGGTAAATCATTCAGCAATCCTGATAGAGGTTGCGACATCAAGTCGTTGACTTGCATGGCTGCAACAAACAATGTCTATGATTTGTATACAGTTCGTGAAATTAACCGAGAAAATAAGAATCTCACAGACCGGGCTTTGTACCTGGATTAGCCAAGATGAGAGCAAGATCGATGATGGGATTCCTGGCTGCGACATCTAATGCAAGACATGCACCAATAAATTCCCTAACTCAATATATAGGTATATTCGGAAAACGAAAGTTGTCCCACTAAACTATCTTCTCAATAACATTCACCAACTCTGAAAACACAAAGAAAAAGATTTAATCCACATTAAGCTATCTTCTCGGTTAGAAAAACGTCTTTTTGTAGACAGATAAGTAGCACAAGAAGACACAGTTAGTAGGAGTACGATCCCTGGCAGGAATGTGAAGGCACCATATATCAAAAATCATACTCAAAGACAACAACATCTGATGTGAAGATCCCTTACATGTGAATATTTCAAAGAACTGCCTAAAATCAAAAGATTCTCGGACAATAAAGAAACACATAATTTCCAGAAACAGAGAAATAATATATGTAAAATAAACTGTATGGTTATTATATTCATACACGGGATAAAATCTAAACTGTCTCTGAAATCTTTATGTAAAATAATATAATCAATTTTGAAAATTGTAAACATTTATGGAAAATACCCTGCATTTAGGCTGGAATGAAGGAAATAAGTTCGCGGCCTATTTAAACTTAACAGTCTATATGGAATTATTTTAATGTTGTTAATATTCCAATTTCCATTTTCAAAAGGAATGATTAATACGTACAGATTTTTTTAAACATTACATACCTTAATCATCTCCAATTTTAACGAAACCTTACTCTAGGTTTTAGCACATAAACACCAATTTCATAAGAAACTAAAAACACTTTATACAGAAACACTTTCACGATACATCTATCTTCGACAAATGGAACGCTATACTTGTGATTCAAATAATGAAACTCAAGATGTAACACCTCCTAAAAGGAAATGTAAGTTCTCTGCAATTGATCAGAATATTTTTTTTTGCCCCAAAAAACGATTCATCTATCATTTTCAATGTAACACACATGCACATAAGGTGGAAGACCCAGGAAAATTGGAAAAACAATATCACCACCGCTTCTGAAATGTGAGTGTTTTGTTAATATACATTAGTATTGTTTTTGACCAAACGATTTAGGATCATGTAGGACATTAGAAATGTCAACGTAGGTTATGAATTTTTTTAAAATATTATTGTTAACAGGTGGAAGACGAAAATCAGAAACTATAACCACTTACTCGATTGGAGAATCTTCTACAATAAGTTCAACAAACTGTCAAACCAGGCACCCATTAACAGATTTGACAAATGATACAAGTCCAAATCCTACGTCTAAGAGAATGTGCTTGAATAGCACACAGTCAGGTGATTTATATATATTAATAGTAAGATATACTTTTCTATATTGATTTTACTATTATTTTATCGAACTGATTTACACAATTATATTTCATAGTTCATGTTACGCACCAGAGTTCAATGCGATCAGTGGTAATTAACCAGGGAAATATTCAATTACAAGGAGAAGATAGCTTATCCCAAACACAATTCATAGTAGAAGATCACCCACAAGGTAAATTAATATTTCATTACTCTCAAATTAAAATTGGTGTCATATATGTACTCGATAAATGATTTATTATTATCAAACAGCTTGTGAAAATAGGTATGCTATGGAGAGTGATTATGAAGATGAGGAATATGATGAACAGCAGAAAACTGATTATGTTGTTGGTGAATAATCTCGAACTAATACAAATAAGAACACAACTCCAGTGTCGGAAAGTATTTATGTGTTGATGAACAACGCAAATAATATTTATTCATCATCTTCAGAATGGCATACATTGAATACTAAAATAAAATCAGGTATTTGGATTTATATGTCAGCAATATTTAACCATTTTCTCTTCAAATGACAAATACTAATGTTATTAATTATGGGAAAATTGCAGATTACCAAGATTTAGGAGATCCGATATATTGTTGTATTCATTGTGGAGCTTACATGTGGTATGATGAGCGAATAGGGAAACGCCACAGATCAGCGAACCCAGTGTTCACATTGTGTTGTAAACAAGGAAAGATTGTCCTCCCCATGCTAAAAAATCCTCCTCAAGAATTAATCGATTTGCTATGCAAAGGAGATGAGTTGTCAAAACACTTTCGCGAATTCATAAGAGCATACAATATGATGTTTTCTTTCACTTCTCTAGGAGGGAAGATTAATCATTCAATTAATAATAGACGTGGNAATAGCTACAGAGTTTGTCGTAGCTATTTCGTAGCTATAGCTTCGTAGCTAATTTTTTCGTAGCTAATCGGTGGCTATTCGTGGCTTTTCCGTAGCTGTTCCGTAGCTTTTCTGTAGCTTTTCCGTAGCTTTTCCGTAGCTTTTAAAAAAGCTACGGAATTGCCGTGGCTAATCCGTAGCTATACGCATAATTTTTAGTAGTGTTCGCGAATTCATAAGAGCATACAATATGATGTTTTCTTTCACTTCTCTAGGAGGGAAGATTAATCATTCAGTTAATAATAGACGTGGTCCATATGTTTTCTAGCTGTTAGGTGAATATTATCATCGCATTGGTGATCTGATTCCAAAGGACGGAGAGAGTCCAAAGTTTTTGCAGCTATACATATATGATACACTGAACGAAATTCATAACCGACTTCTTGCATATGAGTAAGTGATGTTTCAATATATTGTATTACATACAATTTGAATGTTGTCCAAAAGTAATAATATATAAATTGTGTTTATATTTTTAATACATGTCCTCAAGTGAAGTTGCATGTAAACTTAGGGAGAAAGTTGTTGCTATCTTGATAAATATGTTGGATAAATGGAATCCTCACGTCAAAGCTTTTAGGTCAGCTAGAGATAGAATGACTGTTGAGGGAGGTGATGGTTTAAGATTGAGGTTAGTTGAAAGTAGAGATAAAGATGGAAAAAAACATAATATCCCTACGGCAGATGAAGTTGCTGCTTTGATAACAGGAGATTTCGTGTTAAACATGGAAAAACGTGATACTGTTCTTGAAACTAATTGCGGGAAATTCCAGAGGATAAGTGAACTGCATCCTGCGTATTTCCCTCTACAATACCCGTTGTTGTTCCCATACGGTGAAGATGGCTTTCGATTAGACATACCTATCGGTTTTGAAGAAACACAAGCCAAGAAAAGGAAGTCAATTACTATGCGTGATTTTTTTGCGTTTAGAATAATGGAAAGGGAAGGTGAATCTCCGCTCTTAAACAGGTCAGGAAGGTTGTTTCAACAGTTTTTGGTTGATGCGTACACAATGATAGAATCGAATAGATTGCGTTATTTTGGCTAAATCAGAAAAATTTGCGATCTGATAAATACGAATCTATTCAGAAATCAGCTGAAAATGGTGAATCAGATCTCTCAGACAAAGGTAAACGAATATTTATACCATCAAGTTTTGTTGGAGGCTCAAGATATATGCATCAGCATTACCTCGATGCAATGGCTATATGCAAACATTTTGGTTTTCCAGATATTTTCATCACAGTGACTTGCAATCCTAGATGGCCAGAAATAACCAGGTACCTACAAGTATTTGGTTTAACAACCGAAGACAAACCTGACATTTTGTGCAGAGTATTCAATATGAAACTGGATAATCTTATGCTAGATTTAACCAACAAAAAAGGAGGTGTTTTTGGAAATACCGCTGCAGGTAAATATTAAATCATTGCTATATTTATGTTGGTTATTATATTAGATCATATTCCTGTATATGCTTGAGTGTCTAAACATGATTTATTTTATATGTTACAACAATGTACACAATTGAATTCCAGAAAAAGGGACTGCCTCATGCACATATCCTACTGTTCATGGAGAGAGGTTCTAAATTTAATACTACTGATGATATTGATCAGATTATATGCGCTGAAATCCCTGATAAGTCAACAGATACAGAATTATTCGAAGTCATTGCTGATATGATGATGCATGGGCCTTGTGGTAAAGCAAACCCATCTAATGTTTGTATTGTAAATGGTCAATGTTCAAAGAATTTTCCTAAACCGATCAACGAAAAAACTGCAATGGATGTTAATGGATTCCCAGCTTATAGGCGTCGTAATGATGGCCATTTCGTTGAGAAAATGGTCATAAGCTGGACAATAGATTCGTAGTTCCTTATAACATCGATCTTATGCGTCGTTATAAAGCTCATATGAACGTGGAATGGTGCATTCAAACACGAGCTATCAAATATCTCTTCAAGTACATCCATAAGGGACCTGATTATGTAGCAGCGGCAATAGATAAAGAAAAAGATGGAGAAGTCGACGAAATTAAGAAATACTATGACTGCAGATATGGGTTGACAGCAAATAACGACACATATAAATAAATTTTGTCATATATTATTTTCTTCAAATATAGCTATGTTACACCAAAATAACTATAAATTCTTTTATTTCCTATAGGTACCTATCTGCATGTGAATCAACATGGTGAATCCTTGCATTTCCTACACAATATCGGAATATATCTGTGGAGAAACTTGGCTACCACCTGCCAAATCAGCAGTTGGTTTTCTATGACGCAGACGAACCTCTTGAGACAGTTCTTAATCGTAATACTGTTAGTCAATCTATGTTCTTGGCTTGGGTGGAAGCATGCAAAATATATCCTAAGGCCAAAGATCTAACTTATGCAGAATTTCCAACAAAATTTGTTTGGCATCTAAAAGAGAGGGTATGGAAACCCCGGAAAAGAGGCTATGCGATTGGAAGGATTGCACATGTTCATCCATCTTGTGACGAAAAGTACTTTCTGAAAGTTTTGCTTAATTACGTAAAAGGTCCAACATGCTATGAGGATATCAAGACTGTTGAAAACATTCGATATGATACTTTTAAAGAAGCTTGTGAAGCAAGGGGATTGCTTGAGGATGATAAGCTATACATCCTAGCTATCAACGAATCAAGCGTCTGGGCGTCTTCAAGATCTCTACGCATGTTCTTTGTCATAATGTTAGTTTCAGATTGTTTAACACAACCAAAATTGGTTTGGGATTCTGTTTGGGAATACTTAGTTGAAGACATTCTTTACATGAGGAGAAAAAAACTCAAAACCCTGGTAAGTATTAATGATCATTCCTATTCTATTTTTATTAAATCAATGAGTATATGCAATATTATAGAAACTTATAGTAGATTTCAACTCATTTAAGGTAGTATTATAAAATTATTATTAATGTATATTTTTTTGAATTGTGCTTCTCTCAGTTCTAAATTTGACTGAATCGCAACTAAAAAACATAGCTTTGTCGGATATCGACAAGATGTTGCAAAGCCTTGGACGTACATTAGGAAACTGGAAAACCATGCATAAACCAGATGATTTTGAAATCTACCTAGGCAACCGTCTAATTGACGATGAACGGAGTTACAACCAAGAAGTTCAAAGGAATGAACATGAGAGACTTATGTCAATGATAACCGATGAGCAGAGACGTGTTTACCAAGAGATTCTCGATGCTGTGTTAAAGGACAGAGGTGGCGTGTTTTTTGTGTATGGTTTTGGAGGTACCGGTAAAACGTTTCTGTGGAGTCTACTTTCAGCAGCTATCCGATCAAGGGGTCTTATTGTTTTAAACAATGCATCGAGTGGAATAGCTGCTCTGTTGTTAGAAGGTGGCAGGACAGCACATTCGAGGTTTGGAATTCCAATTAATCCAGATGAATTCACGGTGTGCAATATGGCCCCAGGTTCAGATCTTGTAGAATTAGTTAGACAGTCCAATCTTATAATTTGGGATGAAGCTCCTATGATGAGCAAACATTGTTTCGAGAATTTAGATCGTAGTTGTCGTGATGTTATTAGATCACGTAGCAATAGGCCGTTCGGAGGCAAAGTCGTTGTATTTGGTGGTGATTTCAGACAGATTTTGCAGGTTATCCCAGGAGGTGGAAGATCGGAAACTGTTTTTGCATCTCTGAATTCATCTTATCTGTGGGAACATTGCAAGATCTTAAAGCTCACTAAGAAAATGAGATTGATTGCTGGACTCAGTGAAAATGATGTTGCTGAACTAAAAGAGTTCTCTGAATGGATTTTAGACATTGGTGATGGGAAGATCAATGTTCCAAACGACGGAGAGATTGAAATTGACATCCCCGAAGATTTGTTGATAAAAGAGTGTGGTGATCCCATCAACACTATAGTACGAGAAGTTTATGGTGACTGTTTTGGGAGATCCGTTGATGATAATTTTTACAATAACAGAGCAATTCTAGCTCCAACAAACGACGATGTCGATCAGATTAATGATTATATGCTTTCTAAGTTATCAGGTAAAAATAATTATTTATATGGCGTTATATTCATAAAATATTTCGATTATAATTTCCGTATCTTTGTTTCTCTTTTAGTATAGCATATTAATATACTTTTTCATATGAATCTTTCTGATTCAGGTCAAGAGAAAATCTACCTAAGCTGTGACAGTATTGAACCTGGAGATGTTGACACAACTGATAACGTTGTTTACCCAACAGAGTTTTTGAATAGCATCAAAATATCAGGTTTGCCGAAGCATTGTTTGAAACTAAAAATTGGTGCTCCAGTAATGTGTCTGCGTAACATTGACCCTAAGGGTGGGTTATGCAATGGAACTCGGATGATTATTACTCAGTTGGGAAGTCATGCTGTCGAGGGAAGAATCATCACAGGAAATGACAAGGTGATCGGGCAGAAGGTTCTAATACCTAGGATATACGTTACGCCACCGGAAACAAGGTTTCCCTTTAGAATACGTCGAAGACAGTTTCCATTGACTTTAGCTTTTGCAATGACTATCAACAAAAGTCAAGGACAAACTCTTCAAAATGTAGGTTTGTATCTGCCTAGATCAGTTTTATCACATGGTCAGTTGTATGTTTCTCTATCGAGAGTGAAGTCCAGATCTGGGCTAAAAATTCTTATTTTTGTGCTATACTTGCCTGAGAAAACTCTATTTTGTATTTTTAGCCCACATCTAGACTAATTGAGATATGTGATTTATGTTTCCTATTTTAAGATAATGTATTTGTTTAACTATATCATAATGCATTTTTTAAATTTGAGAAGAGATCCACTAACCATTTTAATATTGGTTGATTCCATAAGCAGCCCATATATTCCCCACTCCATATCCATATTTGTTTTCTTCCTCATCGGTTTTCTCCCCTTTGTTGTTAATCATCATCATCATCTTATTTAATACGCCCTGAAATAAACCAATAACTAGATCAAAATTTGGAATAACGACGATAATGCATTAAATTTGCAAATCATGTATAGGACGATGAAATCAACAATGATGCATATGTAGACCAGGCTGAGGAGTTACATGATTTTTGGTCGGAGAACTGAAAAGCAGTCATTTGTGTTTTACAGTTTTTGCAAATCGAGTGGAAAGGTTAATTATAATAACCTAGGTTTTTTAAACAGTTCTTATAGGGTTTGTTGAAGCTTTTTTTAATTACAAAAAAATTATATTACATTTTAATGAACTAAGTGACTTTACTCAGATCTCTAATTTACAAGGGTGGTCTCGATTTCTAATTCACCATGATATTACAGAAACTAAAGCTTTCAAATTGATGACAACATAATTAGTAAGAAAACTTTTGTTTTGGAAAACAATAGTTAGCAAAAATTGACAGGACGGTTTAATTGCAAGCATAAGGATCTGAACAAACCAGAAGAGGATCTCAAATAATAGTTAATGTTTGACTCTGAGTAAAGAAGTCGATGAATTATAGATCTGAGTAAAGAAATGTCATTCTGAGGTATTTATAAAGCCCAAAAAGGATGCATTTTGTGATTAAACCGAGGTCCCGTAAAATAAAAAGGTTAACTATATCTTACTAAAGAATATGCAACTATTATTGGCGGGATAATCAACTAAAATAGCTCTTAATGAAGACAATAAAGGATTGGACTCTTCTATCTTCCTAGAGATGTGACTCTGGTAAATTAAGTTTAATATGAGCTAAAGAAATATAGTTACGGAAATGGTTGAATGGTTGTTCTTCATGATCCTTCTTACGTTAGCTATAGGTACCCATCATACCAACATAATGATTAATTTCTTCTATACATGAATTGAACTCTAGCTTACAAGGTTCCACTCAACCAATCTCAGCAAGGTCGAGATCAAACAAAGAACCACCGAGAAATAGAGAACAAGTGTATATACATTCTCAATTCCTAATATAGCCAAAAGTTACGTACGAAATCAAAGCTTTCTTTGACACTAACCATATTGAACTCAAGCTTGTTAGAGAGATCAGGACCAACAATCTCACGAACCCTATGAACCATGCCTTATTGCATTTGTTTAGCAGTAAATAGATATGTTCGCGAAACCATTAGCCGCTGCTACAGTACCAAACCTGCATCGAGAGTGAAATTCGTTTCAATCGATCAACAATCCTACTCAAATTCGGCGATGCAGGTTTGTTATTTCACCCTCATCGAGGGTTCAATCAAATAACAATCCTACTCAAATTCGTAGCAGTCAAATAACAAACCTACTCAAAAAACAAACCTGCATCGAGTGTGAAATAATAGTCCTACTCAAATTCTAGAAACTCAGCTTAGAGAGAGAGAGAGAGGAATCCAAGTTTTGAATAACCAAAGCCTTCAAATGATTTCTCGGGCCAGTCCCTTTGGACCTCCGCCTCGATCTTCTTTTGCCATCCCTACGTCATGGACCGCTTGTGAACCGGCTACAGCTGGATCCGCCGCATCTTCCCTTGTTGAATTCATAAACAGCAAGAGAAGGGGTTTTCAATAAGCGGAAGAGTTACCAGCAATAAAGAGAGAAATCGATAGGATAATGAAAACCTCCATCTTCATTGCAGTACAATCATCAGAGATTTTCAATTGCTCTCCCCCAAACTGCCTCCAACGAACATTTATACAGATCCGCTTCTTCATCTAAAGCCCAAACACGATTCTCTCTCTCTCTCTCGAACTCCAAGCTTCCTTTTCCGAGCTTGATATCGGCGGCTGGTGGAGGTTTAGCTTGGTCGGAGACAAGCGGCTCTGTGAGGACACGCCTGAAACGAGAGAGAGAAAGGAAGCTTTGTTTAGAGAAAGAAGAGAGGAAAACAAAAATTGAGAGAGAAGAAAAAAAGGTTTTAGTCGTTTATTGTTTAGAGAAATAGAAGAAAATTAAACGCAACAAAATTATTTCCCTACCCAAAACATTTTGGGATAAAATTACCAAGTGTTCGGCACTAAAGTTATTTTTTGCTCTCATTTTGTGAAATTTTGGGCTTATCTTGTTTATGTGTTATAATAGAATACCCATTAATTTCATAATGTGCTATCAATATCCACTTTTTTTTGTAGTGAAGATCCCATTGATTTCACCAACTTTTGATTGGAACACAAAAATTGGCGAATAAATATTTCTCTTGTGTTGTTTTTTCCAAATTGATATTTCTAAAATACATACAATAATCTCTTATCTACAAAAAAAAATATATATATATAAAATATGAAATGTAATTTATTGCAAACACCAACAAAGAATATAATATACAAATACACATCAGTTTTCTTATATTTTAACTAACAAACAAATTATACACGTTTTCAATAATTTAAAAATATTACACTACTTTGATGTATTAATACTCACAACTATTATGTAGGTTACACCTAAAACCAAGTTAAATTATTTTTATCTCATATGATTTCAAAATATTACACTTCACCAAAACATTTATAAATATCTCACCCCGCACAAGGTGCGGGTATTCACCTAGTGTGAATTAAATCAAGAGTACTTTCCACATTATTTAATGGGAAAATTAGAAAAAAGGGACAAAAAAACTCACCTATTGTCCTAATAAGACTTTCTCACTAAGTATTGTCCCATTAGGACTTATAATATTAAAAATCCAGTATTACCCTTACATAATAAAAAAACAAATAATTTTGTATAACAATAAACATGGTTATATAAAAAAAACAATTAAAAAGAGTTAAATAATAACACTTACTGAAGATGAGGCAAGATTTTATGTCGGGGAAACCGTCTTAGCTATCGAGTCCATTCATAAGCACAACTACATCCACAGGTCTAGTGAAGCAATCATGCTATATGAATTAATCTATAGCTACATTATTCTTTTTATTGTTTTCTATTCTAACGTATCCATTTACTTCTCTCCATTTGGTTACAGAGATATCAAGCCTGATAATCTGCTACTCGACAAAAGCGGTCACATGAAATTATCAGATTTTGGATTNACACGTTTTCAATAATTTAAAAATATTACACTACTTTGATGTATTAATACTCACAACTATTATGTAGGTTACACCTAAAACCAAGTTAAATTATTTTTATCTCATATGATTTCAAAATATTACACTTCACCAAAACATTTATAAATATCTCACCCCGCACAAGGTGCGGGTATTCACCTAGTGTGAATTAAATCAAGAGTACTTTCCACATTATTTAATTGTATAACTAATAATACTTTGGATTTCTTAAATGATTAATAATACTAGATGTTACCTGTTTTACGCGCATGTTTTCTTCCTTTAGTTTGTTTTTGGTAATAGCGTAACATGATTTGCGTAACCAACAACCAGAACTCTTCCACCAATTTCATATTCAATGAATGAATGTAACACAAAACACATCTTTTAAATTAGAACTATGCGTTAAAGATTTGGAAATACCACGCATTAGCTATATCTTTTTTAATTTGTCCTCCGGAGATGGTGAAAAAATTAATTCGTTAGAAGAACTATTTGCTTGAAAATATATATATATACTGAACCCATATTTCTTGATCAAGTGGCATAGATGTGATCTTAGCATTTTAATTTGCTATTTATTTTCGATAAAGTCTGGCGAGCAGTCTTCCTCTCTAACTCTCTATTTCTCTTAGACTCCGCAGCGTCCTCTATACCAACGACCTCTGCCTCAGCTTGAAAACGTGCATCTATAGCTACTTTCACTTCAGATTGTAGTCATGTTCTCTCTCGCAAAAAAAAAAAAAGAGATGGCGTTTAATTAAATAAATATTTACACTTACAAATGGCTTTGTACAATAAAGAGTCCAATGATAGAATTAGGTCTGGGCATTTTCAGTTCCGATTCGGTTCCGGGTATTTCGGGTAGTGATGTTTAGGATCCATTCGGTTCCGAA
The DNA here is from genome assembly GCA_002933935.1 of Eutrema yunnanense. Lineage (NCBI taxonomy): Eukaryota > Viridiplantae > Streptophyta > Magnoliopsida > Brassicales > Brassicaceae > Eutrema > Eutrema yunnanense. The sequence goes on from PKML01043625.1 coordinate 43,584, forward strand.
ATGATTTCGGTTCGGTTCCGGCTCGGTACCAGTCGGTTCCGGATCGATTCGGTTCCGAGATTTCAGAACCGGAAAATACCCAAACTTTTTCGGTTCCGGGTATTTATTACCCGAAATACCTAAAATATAGCCGAAAACCCGAAAATAAACCCGAAAACCCAAAAATATACCCGAAAACAAAAAAAATACTAAATAAAATATACCAGTAATACCGAAAATATACCCAAAAATCTGATATATATTTAATATTTTTGGATATATAATTATATTTCGGGTATTCGGGTACCCGAAATATTTTTGGTTCGGTTCCGGGTATTACCCGATAGCCATGGGTATCAATGAGTAGGATCCAATGGGTATTTTGGCAATTTCGATTCGGTTCCGGTTTGGATATTTCAGTTCGGTTCCGGTTCAGGTATTTCGGTTCCGATTATTTTGCCCAGCCCTAGATAGAACATAACATAAGATTGATAAAGGCACTTAAAAAGTCCTATCTTTCTTCTCTTTCCTTGGGCACCTTTATCATATTTTTTTTACTAACCAAATTTAAACAAGTTTCTTTGGCTGTTCTCTAGTGAGTCGGGATGGTGGGTTTTGAAACCTATGTTTCTGTCTAGCAACGGTTGGGCCAGTGTTCCCGTTTGCCATGTTTCGGTGTTATTGGAGGCTAAGTCTTTCTCTCTATCCAATTTTGGTTTTGTCGCAGTGGTTGTAGGGCGTTGTGTGCTTCCTTCAGCCGGTTTCAGAATCGATTTGGTTTGGTTTCGTCTCCCCTCGGTTTGGTTCTCCAGTGGGTTAGTGTTGGTGGTAAGCAGTTTTGCTTGTTCTCTCTTCTTCGTATATCTGCGGATCGGTTTCGGTGATTGGTTGCACTGTTGTTGCTTCAGTTACTCTTCTCTTGCTCGTGGAATTTCACTTTTTGTTGGGGATGCATTTCTTTTGGAAAGTATTGAGAGATATAGGCTTATTGAGTATATATGTATTGGGCCTTATATAGTTAGGATATTTTATCTTTGTATAAATAGAGGATTGCCTCCTTTGTAAAACCCTAATCAGAAATATACAGACTTTCATAGAGTTTTTCTGATTCTAACATGGTATCAGGGCCATAAGGGCTTGGGGACGTTTAATCGGTGGACAAACTATCGAGAGCTATCTGATTTCAAGGAAAAATGAGATTTTATAATCGAGGTAGTATGTGTTCTTATTGTTTGAAGTATGGTCATGATGTGAGATCATGTTATCATGTAAACGGCTATCCAGATTGGTGGCTGGAGAAGTACAGACGATTTGGAGGTGTTGATTGTGCATCTGCAAAGACGAGCGAGTATCGATCGATACCCTTCGACAATCTCAAGATATCGATCGATACCATGGCTGCACAGGCCGTGACAGGTCTCAAGGAAGACCAATGGCATAAGCTGGTTCGACTTCTTTAGTTGAGATTCGAGACAGCAAATGGTGTGGGAAATAGCAACTATACAGATGAGTGGATTATTGATAGTGGTGCATCGCACCATATGACAGGTACATTGAGGGGCATGTTCGATGTTCATCCAATCTCACCGTGTTGGGTGGGTCTGCCTAATGGGAATGTGGTTGCTGCTGATAGAGTAGGAAGTGTGGTGTTGACAGAGAAGTGTACTTTGACACATGTCCTTTTTGTCAAGGAACTTAAGTGCAATCTCATCTCTGTGTCACAAGTTATTGATGAGATGAATTGCATTGTGTTGTTCTCGAAGCAGTTGTGTTTGTTGAAATATCTTGCTTTGCAGATTCCGATTGCAGTGGGTGAAAGGAAGATGGGCTGTATTTTCTTCAAGGTACTCAGAAAATTTTGAATGTGGCGAAGGTCAGTAAGTTGGGGTCTTTGGAACTTTGGCATAAAAGAATGGGACATGCTTCTGAAAAGGTGATTAAGAAATTGCCAGAAGTGGATCAAAAGAGTGTTGGCGTTTCTGATTGCGATGTTTGCTTCCGAGCAAAGCAATGTCGTAATGTCTTTCCGGAGAGTACGAAGAAAAGTAAGGAGGGCTTTGAGATGATTCATTGTGATCTCTGGAGGCCCTATCGAACACAGAGCTTGTGTGGGTCTTCCTATTTCTTAACAATTGTTGATGATTATTCCAGAGCTGTGTGGGTGTTTATTCTTGTTGATAAAACACAAGTTCAGAAAACAATGATCGATTTCTTTGCTCTCATCTAGCGACAGTTTGAGAAGCATGTGAAAATCGTGCGAAGTGATAATGGGAGTGAATTCATGGTGATGAAGGAGTGTTTTCGCACATCGGGGATAATTCATCAAACTTCATGTGTAGGAACTCCTCAACAAAATGTGTAGGGTACCCTTATGCGAAGAAGGGGTAGAATTTAATTGATTTGGAGACACGTGAAGTCTTTGTCTCACGGGATGTCACCTTCATTGAGGAACGATTCCCATATTTGGAGCAAAAAGATCAGGTGGATGAGCCTCCTAAGTCTGATCAAACGAGGTTATTTGTGGATGATAGTGTTGGATTTAATGATATAATTCAAGTTTTGACAAGAGATACAGTGACACAGACTCCAGCTGTGTCAGACAAGGTTGGAGAAGAAGATATACAAGCTATATCAGCAGGAATACGTGATATGTTGGGAATTACAGTACCACAGACTGAACCTGAATCGGTTACACAGTCTGAGAATGTCGATGGGTGTCGACCGATACCAGCCAGTATCGATCGAGACCAGGAGAATGTCGATGGGTGTCGACCGATACCAGCCAGTATCGATCGACACCAGGAGAATGTCGATGGGTGTCGATCGACACCAGCCAGTGTCGATCGACACCTGGTGGATCAACCTGCTTCAACAAAAATTTTGGGACGCGGAATGCGACATAAACAAGCTCCTGCCAAGTTACAAGATTTTGTGTGCAATACGACATTTACAATGAATGCATCTACTGTGAGTCAGGAATTGAGTAATGATTATGGTATTGAGAATTATGTGAATTGTGAGAGGCTCTCTATGTCACACAGAGCGTTCTTGTGTAGTATAACAGAAAGTGTTGTGCCGGAAACATTTGCCGAGGCTATGGAAGATCCACGATGGAGAGAAGCTATGAGACTGGAAATTGAGGCTTAGGAACGAAATCAAACATGGTTGATTGAACACTTACCACCATGTAAGCATGTCATTGAGTGTAAATGGGTTTACACAATCAAGTATAATGTTGATGGCTCGATTGAAAGGTATAAGGCGAGACTTGTAGCATGTGGCAATCGCCATAAAGAAGTGATTGATTATACTGATACATTTTCTCTTGTGGCAAAGATGAGCACAGTTAGATTGGTTCTTCAAGTTGCAGCTGGGAAAAATTTGGAGTTGCATCAGATGGATGTGCACAATGCGTTTTTTCATGGAGATTTGGAAGAAGAGGTGTTTATGAGAGTACCTCGGGGTTTTGGTAGCTCTAAGAAGGGAATGGTATGTCGATTGCGCAAGTCATTGTATGGTTTGAAACAAGCTCCGAGATGCTGGTTCGCGAAACTTTCGACAGCACTGTTGAGCTATGGTTTTACACAGAGTAAGGCAGATTACTCTCTTTTCTCGTTAGTTCGTGGTAAAGTTCACTTGCTTGTTCTCGTATATGTGGATGATCTTGTGATAACAGGGAGCTCTCCAGAAGTGATACAGAAGTTCAAAATGTATCTAAGTAATTGCTTTCATATGAAGGATTTGGGAAAATTGAAGTATTTTCTTGGATTGGAAGTTGCGAGAAATGCAGAGGGGATATATTTATCACAGAGGAAGTACGCTCTGGATATTATTGCTGATGTTGGTTTGCTTGGTGGTAGGCCAGTAGAGTTTCCGATGGAGCAGAACCATCAGTTGGGAAGGTCGACGTCAGAGATACTCACTGATCCGGAGAAATATCACAAAATCGTTGGAAGGTTGATTTATCTGGCTGCGACAAGACCGGATCTTGCATACTCTGTTCACATCTTGTCTCAGTTTATGCGTGAGCCAAGAGAGGATCATTGGCGGGCTGCTTTACGAGTTGTTCGTTACTTGAAGGGGTGTCCTGGAATGGGAATTTTGTTGAAAGCTGAATGTAATTTTCATCTTACAGCTTGGTGTGATTCTGATTGGGCTGGATGTCCAATCACGAGGAGATCTTTGAGTGGATGGTTGATACAGTTGGGGAATTCACCTGTGTCGTGGAAGTCAAAGAAGCAGGAGGTAGTATCTCTCTCTTCAGCAGAAGCAGAGTACCGAGCTATGGTTGTGGCGGTGAAAGAATTGAAGTGGATCAAGAGTGTATTGACAACGATGGGTATTGCACATTCTGGTCCAACGGATTTGTATTGTGATAGTCAGTCTGCGCTTCATATTGCAACGAATCCTGTGTTTCATGAGAGGACGAAACATGTGGAGCTTGATTGCCACTTCATTAGAGATGATATTGTAGCTGGAATCATTCAAACACAGCATGTGTCTACTACTCAACAATTGGCGGATGTCTTCACTAAAGCACTTGGAGGTCGTCATTTTCAAGATATTTTGTGCAAGTTGGGCATTCGAGATCTCCATGCTCCAACTTGAGGAGGGGTATTGAGAGATATAAGCTTATTGGGTATATATGTATTGGGCCTTATATAGTTAGGATATTTTATCTTTGTATAAATAGAGGATTGCCTCCTTTGTAAAACCCTAATCAGAAATATACAGACTTTCATATAGTTCTTCTGATTCTAACAAAAAAAACTTTTGGAGTCGTTCTCTTAGCAGTTTTGTCAGCGTTCCTCCTATTTGTTGTCAGTGTCTTCTCGGCTTGGTTTCTCTCGCAGGTCCTACCAGTTACATCTAATCTGCGTTGGCCGGTTATGGGTTGGAGTTACGGTTCTTCAAAGTGGTTTTACTTTCTTCAAGCTTTGGGATCTTTGTGTTTGAGGATTTTGCAGAAGTTTTGGTTTATTAGATTGAACTCGTGGCTTTGCCAATCATGTGTGTTCGTGTAAAAGTTCTGGGACAAGGGTTAAATGAGAAATTCTCCTCTTTTTTTTTTTTTTTTGCTTTTGTGACTTTCACTTTCAAATTTGCATGGATTGTCTAAAAGTCTTACCTTCCTATTTTGGCTGGCCTATGTATTTTGACTTTTGTGTATTATCTTTCGGTTGTCTCTCTTACTAAAGGATTAGTCTTTGGAGAAATTTAGTTTTCCATTGACTTTGTGTCTAAGGAAGTTTAGTTTTCCGTCGGCTTTGTCTTCGAAATGCTTAAAATGTCAATGAAATCCTTAGATGACAAAGAAAACAAAGACAAGTTTCTTTGAAGACATTGGTTATTTTGTGCACCCCCTTTTCATACATGAAACTAATACTAATGTGGATATCACTGCTCCCGGCTAACACAAACATTTTAACGTAAATATTAGTATTTAGGTATATTCTGTCACTTTTCTTGTGAATTTCTAGTTTTTAATAATTCAAAACACCAGATATACGGTATGAAGATACATATCTAGAAAGCGAAAGATATACCTTTATGTAAAAGGTAAAAGAAGAGTAACATTTGGTGAAACAAATATGTTGAATGTGGATTTCAACTAAGTTAAATAAATAACAAAGTGGGGATCAAAATCTCGTTTTATTAAGTATCTCGGTGAAGTACAATGAATATTAGGTCGTCGGAGATCAACGAGTTAATCAAAAAACATGAGAGAACTAAAAGACTAAAGCCGGAAAACTCAGAGCCATGAATTTCTTAGGTCTCGTTAATCAGTCTAAGAGTCATTCTACATTTGTTTTTAATTTCTAGTCTAAGTCTATTTTCGAGATTGCTTTATTTTAAGCATATTTCTTTTCTATTTAAGCACATCTAATCTCATTTGAGAAATAACAAACAACTTTGTGTAAAACCTTTTGAGCATGATTCTCTTTTCAAGTTCTGCGTGAGCTTTTCTAGTTATGTGTGATCTTCTCGATTTACTTGGTGTCTCCGAGTGATCAAACCGGTTATCTCAAAAGGATTCCATCCCCTTTTGTACCAACCATTCTATCGACCAAATCCTTCGAAATCGTCTAAAGAGTGTCTAGCAGTGAGGATTACCAAGTGGATTCTCACCCCTCATTACCTTTGCACCACGAGTTTCAACGACCAAGGTTCCCCCGCCTTATTCATTTGAATCATTCGCGAGTCAATTGGATCAAGGATTGTCCTTCTACCAACTTCTGAGTGCCAATTCCTTGGGAGGATCACATTAATGATCAACCTCCCAACCGAACTATTGTCGACCTCAAGAGCACCCTACCCCTTCATGCGATGGGAAATGAACAACATCGGCCCATTATGTCGTTCCACCACCTAAGAAAAATACATCCTTGTCGTGACTGATTACTTCACCAAGTGGGTCGAATCCGAATCCTACGCCGAGATACATGCTCTCGATGTTCAGAAGTTCGTTTGGAAATATATCGTATGCCGACATGGAGTACCGTATGAGATCATCACGGACAATGGACTACAATTTATTTTGATATTATTTAGCGATTGGTGTGCTAAGTGGAAAATTCGGCTAAGTTACTCTAAGCCGAGATACCCGCAAGGTAACGGTCAAGCCGAGGCAACTGATATATCATGGTTTTTACCCCTTTTAGGCCATGATATAAGTCCGTTTTATAGAGTCTTTCTACTATTTCGTAGTGTTTTAGAGTCTTTTACAGGTTTTAGCACGTTTGGAGCATAATTGGAGAAATTGGAGCTTTCTGGAGCAGTTTGGAGCAAATCAGAAGTTCGTGTAGCTGAGTACCCGATTTGAAGTATCGGTATCGATCGATACTGACTAGTATCGGTCGATACTCACCGAAGCAGACACGACCCACGACTTTTCCGAGAGTTGAAGAATTGCAAAATTGCCCAGAAGACTTTATTATTTACAAGAAGCCCCAAAACGTGACTTAGGTTATTTATTAGGATTTTACAGCCACTTTAATGGCTATGCTTTATTCTAATTTGGTTTTTGTGAGAGAGCTTTCTGAGGGAGACAAGTCTGAAACTCTGTTCGTCCGAGAGAAGATTTCGAACCCCTGTTTTTCTCTCTTTCTTATTGTTATTTCAGTGATTTATTTAAACATGTTTATTGCTTTAATTTCCATGTCTGAGTAGATCTCTTGTTAGGTTTACGGTTTTCTCATAGGGATTTCTCTGATTGCTGGTAATTAATTAGTTAGGATTCACCATCTGAATTAGTTCTTCACCATAGGTTGTTCTCAAAGCTAATTCTAGATTGATCACCTAAAACTTAGATCTTAGGTTAATCGATTAGGCACGACAGTGCAATTGAGTAATCTGGCAGAACCTAGGGTGAGCAAATTGATTATTCGCAAAGAGATTTGGTTTAATTGATTTGTGAACATATCAAACCTGAACTTTAAAGATGATTTACTCTTAGGAATTAGCAAAGAGATTTGGGCATCTGAAGTTTAGATTTAGATAATTCTCGCAACGACAGTTGGTTAATTATACTTTAGTGATTTGAGTTCAAGAACCGCACTAAATCTGAATCCTGACTGATTGGTTATATGCATTCATTGATTTCCTGAGAAATACCCTAGGCCTATATTCTCTCCATCGAATTTACAACTCTTTTACTATTCATTGCTTTTTGTTTCATTTGAAAAACTTAGCTTGATTCGATACTGTTCAATCTATTGTACGATTTGTCTGAGTTCTTGTGTTCGACCCCTGATATACTACAACAACTGCTTTAGTACTTTTTAGGGTCTTAATTTGAGCATACCAAATTTGGCGCCATTGTCGGGGACTCAATTCGCCATCAGATTTTAGCTATCGAGTTTCGACTAAGTTCGTCGGTATCGATCGATACTACTCAGTGTCGATCGAAACTCGTCGTTTGCTTTTGTTGATATCGATCGGCACCACCCAGTGTCGGTCGATACTCATAGTGTTTTTTGTGACTTACGTTCTTGACTTTTGTTTTCAGGTGTATGCCTATTCGTGAAACCAGAAGGAACAAGAGCACTCAGCTAGTTGAACTGTCATTGGAGCAGCTAGCACTTTTGGAACGCACAAACAGAAAAACAAAGAAGCCAACAGAGATGAACAACAATCCTGTGATTTTGGTTTAAGATGCAGCTGGTGCTTACAGAGACCGAGAGGGTCAATTGTGCAATGAGAGAGGGCAACGATTGGATGGAGAGGGGAACATCATTCCACTTCCTGCTGTTGTCGAGGAGGTTGTTGCTGCGAATGCAGGGAATGCTGCAGTTGATCGTGGTAGAACACTTGGTGAGCACAACATACATGATCAGTTCTATGCCAATCGAGCTGCGATTCGCATTCCAACTTTTCAGTGGAATGACTTTGAGCTGAAACCAGCGTACTACGCTCTTGTGAGTCAGCATCCTTTCCATGGTCTATATCATGAATACCCCATTGATCATATCGAGAAGTTCGAGGATTTGGTCACTGGTATGAAGTACAATGGAGTGCCCAATGAGTTCATTTTCTGCAAGCTTTTCCCATACTCTCTTAGTGGGGATGCTGCTTATTGGCTGACGCAGTTGTCTCCTGGTTCGCTAACTACATGGGATGAGACGAAGAATGCGTTCCTAAATAATTTCTATGATGATGCGAGATCCGAAGAGCTCAGGAACAAGATTTCTCAGTTTTCTCAAGGTCCGAAAGAGGCACTCAAGGCTGCTTGGATTCGTTTTAAGTCATATCAGAGAGATTGTCCGCACCATGGGTTCACTCAGGTTCAAATGCTGGGTATTTTCTGTAGAGGTATCGTTTGGAGGTATCAGATGGTTTTGGATGCTGCGAGTAATGAGAACTTCAACACCAGGTATACAGATGATGCGGTTGTGCTGATTGAGAATTTGGCGTCTAGCAATAGCACCAAGAATGCTGATTTTGAGCGGAAGAAGCAGGCTGGAGGAGTTGATGGATCGCAGATTGCTGAAGTTCATGCCAAGCTGGATTTCCTGATCGGGAAGTCGAAGAAAGCTGTACACTTTGCTGATGGAGTCGATAATATTGGTGGAGATGAAGTGGAGGATGTTAAATACGTTGGTGGTTCTGGATTTCAGGGTCATCAATATTGGTACAACAACAACCGAAACTTCAACAACAACACTCATCAAGGTGGGTACAAGTTTGAGGGTAACCAATCTGGGTTTGGAGCAAAACAATTTACCCAGAAACCACTCCAGAGCAGCGACTTCACTCGTAATTATGAGAACTCTTCGTAACAGCCCATCTCTCCTAAGTCCACAGAGAGTAAGATGGAATCCATGTTTGAACAGATTCTTCAAGGACATCAAAAGCTGCAAGTGGATTTCAATGGGAAGATTGACCATCTGTACACTGATCTGAATGAGAAAATTGAAGCTCTCAATGTTTCTCAAAGGAAGCTGGAAACTCAGGTTGCTCAGACAGCAGCAGCTGTGAAGAGGCAGGAAGGTTTTTTTCCAGGGAAAACTGAGAATCCAAGAGCATACATCAATTCCATCACCTTGACGAGTGGAAAAGAGGTGATTACAGGAGTGGAGAACAGCCCAATTGCAGAGACTTTCATCGATGTTGCTGAAGATGATGACTGGGATTATGAAAATCTTCGTGTATCGATCGATACCAGCCAGTGTTGATCGACACCAGTCCAGACACCTGCACGAGTGGATCCAAAATCACGTGTATCGATCGATACTCCTTCTGTGTCGGTCGATACTGAGGCGCATGTCAAGAAGGAACCAAAGATTGTCAAGGAAAAGGTGTACAGACCCATAATACCTTATCCTATGCCTCGTAAGATGACAAAGAAGGAATGGTAGGACCAGATGCAAAACTATGCTGGATAAGTTGGTTGTGGAGCTTCCTTTTGTTGATGATATATCTGACGATGAGAATTCGAACACCACCCATGTGTCGACTGATACTCCCTTGTATCGATCGACACACGTCCAAAGTTCTGTCAGGGACTATTCCAGAGCAAAAGCATCGATCGACTGATACAACACTTTTTAGTCTCTAGGAGGTATCAATAACTCCAACACGTGTAGTATGAAGGTTATCAATCCATAAAGGGATTTATCCTAATCACTAAGAATGCAAGGTTCATAAGTAATTTAAGCTAACAAGGCAATTGGTGATTAAGTGTTCAAGTTCAAATTAAGCAAGCAACAACTAAACGAATTGTAATCCAAATAACAAAAGCGGAACAAGAGATAAGGTTAATGATATAAGGTGATCCAAGTCCAATTAGTGGTGTTCATTTACTCAAGAAGCTAATTCCTAGGCAATAGATCTCTAATCTAGATTAGTTCTCTTTCAAGCAACTAATCACTACGCTAATTATCAAATCCATTAGCAAATCATCATTTGTGGATTAACAATTAGCAAGCATTAAGAAACATAACAAGATCAACCAAAGATATACCCTAAACAACTAATGTCTTAGGTTAGGAACATAAATCTCTTGTCTAGTTGGTCTTGGCATTTCACCAAACACTTGGTGTTCATGAAATGCCTTGTGATCTAGATCCACTCTTTCAAGCTAGATCTAGCATTAGGGACTCTAGACAAGAAGGAATATAAGATTATCTAATCCTAAACACCATTAATCAACCCCTAGATCACCCTAATCTATCTTATCCCAAGATCCTTAAGACTACTCACAATCATCATGAGTTTAACAAATCCAAGAAAAGAAGTGTTAAAACTCATGATCAAGATGATTGAATGATTAGAAAGTAGAAGATAGATGGATTCAATCAAGAAAACAATACTCAAATTGCATAAATTAAAAGGATCAATCTCTTACAAATCACTCTTAGAGAGGTTTTTTTGCTTAAGAAAAGACTTAGCCCCTCCAAATTAAGTTTTTGGGCTTAAATAGTGAATAGTGACGAACCGGGTCGACCCGGGACAAACCGGGTACCGACCCGGTTCAAATGGATAGAAAAGTTCCGATTCGGCCAATACCGAGGTCACAGCTCGGTGTAACACCTCGGTATTGAGCCTGGGTATTTCACACCGACGAGTCAATACCGAGCAGTGGCTTCGGTACTGGGCGATTGTTCTTCAGTGGATACCGAGGTCACTCCTCGGTATCTTTGCTCCGTATTAAGGGCTTTTCCCCCGGGTTTCATCCTGTGGCAGTACCGAGCAATGGCACCGAACAGTGACATCGGTGTAATCCCCTGAAGCTTCGATACCGATGTCACTCCTCGGTGTTGGCCGTCGGTATTGAAGCTGATTTTCCTCCGTCGGGCTATACCGATCAGTTGCACCGAGCAGTGACCTCGGTGCAACTCTTCTGCTTTTGATACCGAGCACCAATACCGAGCAGTGACCTCGGTACGGTCTCTGTCTCCTCTCCTCGGGTCTCGAATCTCCTCGTTAACACCTGAAATACGATCCAAAACATGCAAGAACTCTCTAGGACTAAATGTGGACACACTAGACTCCTAAAATGACTAAAATGCTAAAAAGATATCCTGAACTACATGCAAATGACTCGAAACCTATATGAAACGGATGATAGAATGATGCAAAATATGATGATATCAATTCCCCCAAACTTACTTCTTTGCTTGTCCTCAAGCAAAAGCATCACTAAAAGCGTTCAAGTCCAAGTGCAAAATCTAAAGTATGATCAAACATGTCTACTCAAAAGGGCTAGCCATGCTCATCCTTACATGAACCAAGCTCAAATCTCAACCTACACAAGCCTTCAAATCATCCAATCCTTTAACATTTATTAGACTTTTTTCAAGTGAATCATGCTTATGCAAGGCAAGTGAATGCATTTGGCTAGGGTAGAGGTTTCGAGATAAAGGTGATCTCGATACAAGTGGCGGTTTCCGAGCGAGGGTTTCTCTCAAAAGGAATCAACTAATGCAAAATGCTAAGAGTAAAGCCCAATAGATGCATACAAGGTTGACTTCCATCTACCCAAATGTCTCATATCGAACTTGACTCCTAATCTCTAAACCCCAATGAAGATCCTCCTAAGTTACCCTTTTTGCAAGGTGATGTGAGCATGGATAGCATGGTACTTGAACCTGAGGATGGAAAGCTTGTAGCCGAGGACCATGAAGCAGTTCAAGATGATTATGAAGATGCATTGCTTGTTCCGAGTGGTCCAATGACTCGTTCAAGATCTAAGAAGTTCAAGGAAGCAATAGGAGCACTTCTCAAGCAACAATATCCAAATCAAGAGGGAAAAGAGATGGTTACTTCTACACTAGTTGTAATCCAAGTCCAAGATAGCTAAGTGGACTTGTGATTCAACTTTGCACTCTTTTTCCCTATCTCAAGTTTTGTCCCATTGGGTTTTCTTGAGATAGGTTTTTAATGAGGCAAGGTTGAATCACCACATCTAGTCCACTAAGCTAAGGCGAGGCCTAAACTCATTTGAAGAAGAATGCGACTAAGGATGGGCAAATATCTTCTATCATTCGAATTCAAACTTGTTTATTTTCTTGTCTTAATTGTTTTCTGTTTTCGAGAGTGATACTTTGACTAAGAGCGTGTTGTGCTCTTCATATACTCTCGTAGACCTTGTTGAGTTTCTCATCTTTCTTTCAATCAAAAATCTTTCTAAGTAAAGATCATTTGTTCTGCGAACATCTTAGCTTGTTAGTGTGTCATATCTCACAAGCAAATCGATTCATTAGTGTGTTAAATCTATTGAATCAACCGGTGAATCAAGAGACTATCCGCAATCTCTTGTGTGACCATTCGTTTCCATCCGTTCGTAATAGATCCGATCATTTGCGAGGAACCATTCGTTCCATTTCAGTCCAGAGAGTGTAGATCAAGGGTTACTCCTTTCTAGGAGTGTATTAGGTGGTATCAGAGCTCCATTCTCTGCACTACATCGAGTCGATTCATCATCAGGTTGTATCTGTTCCTTTTGTTTTGATCGATTCATGTTTTGTTCTTCCGCGACAAACCATATCGATCGTTTTGTCAATTGTGATTATATCGTTTCATAATTTTCATATTAGATATATCGAAAGTTTGAGTGTTCATCCAGAATCATCATCATCGTGTGATCATTTGTACGCATAAGTTTAAATTCGTAGATCTAGGGTTTATGATTTCGTGTGTCACACGAAGAGTCACTTTTGATCTATGAACGATTAAAATTCGTACTGGTGATTTGTTTGTTTCTGTTGTAGGAGAAGATGTCTGATAGTCATAACGATTCCAATCCCATTACGCAAAACAAGTTGGTGATGGAAGCTATGATGGCCGAGATGAAGAAGATGATGGCTGCTCAGTTGGATGAATTCAGGCAAGAGTTGTCTCGCCAATCTGACTCTAAACAAGGCAAAGAAACACGGAGAAGAAGAAATGGGAAATCTCCTGTGAGAGATCCAGACAAAGAAAAAGAAACCCCACCAAGAGATGAAGAAGCTGATGAATACTACGGTCGTGAAAGTGGATCATCACGGAGCAACCATAGAAAGCCGAGACGATCAAATGGAGATAAGAATAAAATTCAAGATGGATTTGGAGGTGTTAAACTGCGCATCCCTCCATTTCACGGCAAGAATGATCCTGATGCTTATCTAGAGTGGGAGAAGAAGATTGAGTTGGTTTTCAATTGCCAACATTATACAGAGATCAACAGGGTAAAAGTGGCAGCAACCGAGTTCTATGATTATGCCCTCAGCTGGTGGGATCAAATTGTGACTTCTAGAAGGCGTAATGGAGAGTTCCCTGTTGAATCATGGAATGAGCTCAAGAATCTGATGAGAAAAAGATTCGTACCAAGTCATTACCAAAGAGAGTTGCATCAGAAGATTAGAAGATTGGTTCAAGGTCACCGATCCGTTGAGGATTACTACCAAGAGTTGGAGACTCTTATTCTTAGAGCTGATATCTCTGAAAATAGTGAAGCTGCCATGTCGAGGTTTCTAGGAGGATTAAACAGAGAAATTCAAGATAGATTGGAAATGCAACCATATGGAGATATAGAAGAAATGTTACATAAGGCCATTTTGATTGAGCAGCAGCTTAAGAGGAGGAATACTACCAGGTCAAGCTATGGAGTGGGTTCTATAACTACTAAACCCAATTACCAGAAAGAAGTGAAGCCCGTAGCCACTACAAAAGTGGAATCAAAACCTTATGCATCCAGTACTAATTCCCAAAGCAAAGCAGAAACTTCTACAACAAGATCTCGCGATGTCAAGTGTTTCAAATGTCATGGCAGGGGTCATTATGCAAACGAATGCTCCAACAGGAAGATCATGATTCTATTAGACAATGGGGACATAGATTCTGAGGAGGAAGAAGATGATTCTGCCATACTATCTGAACGTGAAGAAGCAGCTATTTCAGGGAGTTTATTTGTTGCTAGGAGGTCTTTGAGTGTCCAAAGTAAACATGAAGAACAGGAGCAAAGGGAGAATTTATTCCATACTAGGTGTCTTGTGCAAGGGAAGATATGCAGTCTTATTATAGATGGAGGAAGCTGCACCAATGTAGCTAGTGAGCTTATGGTTCAAAGACTTGGACTTGACCTAAGAAAGCATCCGAGACCATATAAGCTACAATGGCTTAACGATGAAGGCGAGATGAAAGTAAATAATCAAGTGATGGTTCCCTTGAGCATAGGCACATATGAAGATGAAGTTCTATGTGATGTATTGCCTATGGAGGCAGGACACATACTTCTGGGCAGACCATGGCAATCAGATCGCAAGGTAATTCATGATGGTTTTACTAATAAACACTCGTTTGTTTTCAAAGGCAGGAAGACTATCTTGTAACCAATGACGCCTCAAGAAGTTTATGAAGATCAAAAACAACTCAAACAGAAGGAAAAACCCAAAGCTAAGTCATCTAACTTCTTTTTAAAAGCTGGTGAAGTTAAGAAAGCTTTGATATCTAGGCAGCCGATGCTATTGTTTGTGTTTAA
>PKML01043627.1:0-34056 GCA_002933935.1 Eutrema yunnanense
TACCGACGGATAACTTGTCGGAAATCCGTCGGAAATTCAGCCGTCGGAAATCCGTCAGAAATTTCCGACGGATTTCCGACGGATTTTCTTTTCCGACAAGATAGAACCTACGGCCAAAATCCGTCGGAAATCCGTCGGAAATGGCCGTTTCCGACGGGAAACCCGGATTTTGCCGTCGGTTCTAGCGTGTTTTCTTGTAGTGAAGTGATCGAGCAGGTGGAGTTCTTACACTTTCTCAATCTTCTTATATTAAGAAATTTCTTCAAGTATTCATGATGGATCAAGAAAAGTCAGTATCAACACCTATTGGATCTCATTTCAAGCTTGCATCAATAAGAGAAGAAGAAGAAGCTGCAGGAGAAGTACCATATTGCAATGCTGTAGGGAGTATAATGTATGCAATGATCGGAACCATGTCTGATGTTGCGTATGCTATTGGTTTGGTGAGTAGATTCATGAGTAATCCAGGATCTCTACATTGGACTGCAGTACAGTGGTTGCTCAAGTATCTAAAGGGAACACAAGACAAGAAGTTAGTCTTCACAAAATGTTCAAGTTTCAGGGTTGAGGGATTCTCAGATTCAGACTTTGCTGCTGATTTGGATCATCGAAGATCTATTACTGGGTATGTTTTTACTGTATGTGGCAACACAGTGAGTTGGAAATCAGGTCTGCAACAGGTGGTGGCCTTGTCTACAACAGAGGCTGAATATATAGCTTTGTCAGAAGCTGTTAAGGAAGGTATGTGGCTGAAAGGTTTAGCTGAGGAGCTAGGATTCAAACAAGATTCAGTTGATGTGTGGTGTGATTCTCAGAGTGCGATATGTCTGGCCAAGAATAACATATTTCATGAGAGGACAGAGCACGTGGCTGTGAAGTATCATTTCATCATAGACGAAATTGAAGAATGGACAGTAAAGGTGCAGAAAATTCCAACGTCAAGGAATCCTGCTGATATGCTTACAAAAGTGATTCATGTCCAAAAGTTTGAACAAGCCTTGAGTTTGCTCAAAGTGACCAGGTGATTGAATTGGTTATGCTTGGTGGTGCGTAAGCTGGAACAAGCCCGAAGAACTTGTGTTGTTGTCAAGGTGGAGATTGTTAATAATCAGGTGACAATCAACACGTTTTATGCTACATCTAAACCGGTTATGGTTATGATTAGCTGGTAGAAGATTAAAATGGTAGTTAATTGGTTATTAGCTGGTACTGGTTAAATTCTGGGTGTACCGGTGTACTTAGCTCATGTAAGTAAAAATGGATTGGGATTATCATTGTTCATCGTGTCGAGAAAAAGAGTTTTGGGTGAGAGAGAGAGCGATTCAGGTGATTGATCGATATATGTGTAATCTCAGGTGTAAACTCTTGTTTCTAGTGGATTGCTTGGCACCACCAAGCCCCAGATGTAGGGTTCTCACATTGAGACCTGAACTGGGTAAACAATTTGTGTTATTCTTCTTGCTTTATCTTTCTTTCTCTTGATTCTCTAAATCAAACGATCTTGAGTGAAATTGAGAGTTGTGAGTGTTGGTTTCCGCGATTAGACCCGAGCTTGATTTCACAATACTTACGTTTGTACTACCTAGAGAGTAAGTGATGAAAAATATCATAATAAAAATGTTTTTCCGCCTGAAAGTAAATTTAAATTAATTCATAGATATTTCTATCAAAGAGTTAGTTTTTTAATTATTTTGAATTTTTTTCTGAAAATATTACCTTGTTCGTTTAGTCGCTGGCGATAGCGAACAGCGACAACGACAACGACATAGTGATCAGCAATATGTTTTGTCGTTCATTTCGCAGTTACCAGCGATTAGTGATTAGCGGTAGCAATAAAATCTTATTCATTTTATAGTCGCTGGTTCATCGATAGACTTCAGCGACTAGCGATTAAAAAAATTTAAAACTGTAAAATTTAGTGTTTTCAAATTTTGGTTTAACGACCGATCGTTGAAAATTGTCGTTATCGTAGCGGTTGCGAAACGAACAAAAAATTATTGCTGAACTTAATCACTAATTTTGAATCTTATCGCTTTCGCCAACGATTACAAATTGTAACTAGGTGTTAATACATTCCGAGGGAAATCGCAGATAAATAAGCATTGGGTTTATAAATCAAAGATCAACTTCTTTAATTATCTCATTACATCACATCTTATTGTATATTGTTTAATATATATTCCATATAAACTACGGGAAAAAAAAAAAAAACGGATCACAATCCTCGCATACACAACAGCCTCACATCCTTTGAATCAATATCTAATTCTTTCATAAATGTGAAATTTATGTGAGTTAGTCCATGATCCTATCCTAAATCTGCCGTTCCAGTTTTGTTAATAATAAATGTGGATTTTTTAATTAAAAGTTAAATCTTTTGTTTGGTCAACGAAAGAATCTTATTTAAGAAAATATCTTGTTGAGAAAAAAAATATAGTGATAATAGATAATAAAAATTAGCAAATTTGAGAAGATATGACGAATTTAGAAGACACATGCATAATAAACATTAGCAAAATTGTCTATCCAAATTAAATTATTATTTGCTTTATGGTATAATTTAGGTGAATTTTATGAACTAGTGAAACATAAAAGATAAGGAGCATATCGCCTTTATGGGGATTATTTTAAAAAGGAAATATGGATATATCCCATTATGTTTTACAGATTGTTCAATTTTTCATAGTAACTACAAAAGTAAAACCGGATCACAATCCTTTGGTCGAATTAGAAACATTGTGGTGTGCAGAGATCATGCAGCAACAGCCTCACATCTTTTGAATTGATATCGAACTCTTTCTCAACTCCTCCGCTGAAGAATCCTTTATAAACTTCTTTGAGAACTTTCAAAACATTCGCCAACGATCCTTCCTTCTGACTCTCGTCTCTCTTTTCCTCTGCATAAGATTTCGAGTACTCAACTCTCGTGTCTCTGAAATAGTTGTATTTAGTTATCTCTAGCAAGTTCCTCTTATGATCAGGCCAGACTTGTGGAGTATCATCCACAATCACAACTCCACACTCATGAACCAACACAAGATCAAGCGTCTTTATATAAGGACTATCTTCTCTGGTTATGACTCGATCTCCAAAGTATACTTTCTCCGGATCAATCAGCTTCAACACAGTTTGTGCGTAATCGCGACCACCCATCGTGTAAACGTACATGGAGAACATCTCGTTGGCTTCTTTAAGAAACTCGTGAACGAAAGGTCTAAGCTTTATCAAGAACTCGCTTGAGTAGCCTCCGTTAAACCTCCATAGATCTTCCCTTGAACCAACTTCTCGGATTAGATACTTCTCTTCTTCGGAAAGCTTTGAAACCATAACTGTGTGGAGAAGCGTGTGGTCCAAGTCAAGTACCAAGTGAAGCTTCTTGTCGTTGAGACAAGTGACTTGTGTCGTGAGTAGCTTCGTAACCGCAACGGCTTCGTGGCTTAACTGTAATCCGTCAAATAGATAGTAGAATTGTCGGCCTTCGTGTCTCTCCACCGTAGATCTGCAGTTGCAGCAGATTCCGTAACGAACGAAGAAGTGACCACAATTAGTAGAAAACGACGACGAAGAATTGGTCTCTTGTTCGATCTTTCGCCTTTTGGAATTTGGTTCTAGTGGATGATTTTCAAGCACAGACATATTGTTTATCTGAGAGAGCTTATCGATGGAAACCCTATCTGAATGCGATAATGAGTTGTGCTGAAGAAGGTTGCTTTTGTATATATAGAGGATATAGTGAGAGAGAATTTCCTTTTTTTTATGCGCGTCTCGTGGCCTTTTGCACACGTATGTGGATACATTCCGTATTTTGTTTCGTTTGGTTATTATGGGCTTGGACCGTAACACAAGATCCAATAGTTATACAAATTTTTGTCAAATAAGAAAAGTGGTCTCTTGAGCCCCACCAAAACAAAAGTGGTCATAATTTTGGGAATTAATATATATTTACAAAAATTGTCTTTGGTTTTTTTTTTTGTTGGTTCGGTTTTTTTTTTTTTTTTTGATTCAGCAAACTGTTGTGGATTTAAAAAAAAATAAAAATTAGACAAATTACTATATATGATTACAAGTATAACATGTATTTCTTCGTTGGATATAGTTTCGAATAATGACATTATATCTTTTGAATTGTAATTTGTTTGCGGATTAGACCCTTTTTCTAGACAAACAAAATCTGTTTTAAACACATTTGATTGTGTGCATAAAGCCCATTAAGTTCCAGGCTCATAAATGATTGTGTTCTCTTATAAGTGTTTGTTAAAAATTCGAATTTGCCGCCCCTGGTTTTATAAATGACATTGTAAGTAAAACAATAATAAATTCTGAAATTAACCATGTGAATCATTTATAGAGCATATGCTATTTGGCAGTTATTTTCAGATGTTTCAGAGGGAACAACATAATGAAGTGGAAGTTAAAAGAGGTTGGATAGTTTTCATTTCCATTTAACTGACTAATACTGTTTCATGGGGCCATTTAACAATAACGTACATCTATATGATAAATCTCTTGAGAGTATTCATGGTGAGGTTTATTTTATTTAGTAATTTGGTTTCTAAAATAGCAATTTGGTTTCTAAAATTGAAATACATATTACTATTTTTTTTTTTTTGTTAATTATTGTGGATATCTCAAGCTGAAACTCATACTAACCTACGAGACCCATAAAAATTCGAGTTTTTTACTGCTAAAAACATCTACGAATAGCTATCCATAATTGAAATCATAGTGGAAAAATTTGAATCCATTATCTAAATTATATGATGCTTAAAAGTTTATATAGACTATAGTTTGTACAACTATTTGGTTCACCGATAGTTCTCGTAAAAAATGGTATAAGTTCTTTTTGCCATTTATCAGCAATATATATATATATATATATTCAATACAGATCATACAAAATACTAGTATAATATTAAAACTTAATAAATTAGATGAAAAAAAAAATATTAAAACTTAATAAATACTGAGATTTTATACTTTGTTTTTATTTCGATTATAAAGAAAGAGGGCCCAGAAGTGAGGTGTCTTGTTCGGCTTAATTTAGCGTAGTATCTACTTAACATGCTAATTATTTTGCTTATCTTATTTGAGAACAGATCATTATATTAATTACATAATTTTATTTTATTATACGTTACTTAATGAACTCATATTCGGTTTACGGTTTACTTTGAAAATCCATGTTTTTATGATATGAAACAAACATTCATATACCTTTCAGTCAGTAATAGCAATTAGTTTGTGTATGAATATGACTATTGATTACGCGTTTTGATCTAATATCCATATTGTCAAAGACACTTAAACTTTATAAGAAAAAATGTTTGATTTCTCCATTATTAATCAATGCTTGATGACTCCATTATTAATCAATGTTTGAGTACTAAAATAAAAATGTAAGAGCTTTCTTTGGTAGTTTTAGTGTAACTGAATCGTAACTTTAGATGTTTCATGATTCAAAATTTTAAATTATCACTACATCTACATATTTTTATCCAATCTTTCGTTTGCGCTTTAGTTTAATAATAGATTAATTAGCATCCACGAATGTGCGTATTCTTAAGTAATGATGTCATAAGAAATGCTCAACTTTATATGATAAATTAATTTAATTGCAAGGAATTGTAAACTATTTTAAAATTTCATTGAAAAATTATAAAAATAAACATACATATATAAGTGTATAAACCCATGCATTCCTACACATACCTAATTAAACTTGAAGCCATTGATCATACTGATATAGATAGATATCTAATAGTTAGGTAAGTTTAAAATTGTTTATATTCGCATAAAAGGAGGATAAATCCATCAACTTGTTAACTAACACCTATTTTAGTGTCTTGAAAATTGTTTAGTGTCGTGGCTGGTTAGTCGCAGTGTCTTATTGATTCTAATCATTTTCTATACAATTTAAAACTAAAATATTTAAAATTATCTTAATCAATCAAGTAAAATCAATTAATCGGCCATCGACCGTATTACTCCAAGTAAAAGTTTAACCAAATTCTTTTAGCTGGATTTATCAAAATTGCGATACAGTTTGACGACCGACGCTTAAAACAGATTACAACATCACGTTCTTTTTCAGTAAGTAAGAAAACCAAATAAATTAAAGAAAGTAAAGATACGATAAACAAATTTTAATTTGTAAATGGCCATGAGAGTAGTGCTAGGTGCTGTTAAACCAAATTAGATTTTGAAACAAAATTAAACAATCATTACCAGCACCTCACATATATAGAAGAAAAAAAACATTATTCGTCATTAAATATTTTTGTTTGATATACAATGGTTTAGGACAGTAATCGTCTTCATAGGCTTAATTAACTAAACAGCTGTGTTATAAGAATCAACCCATGTGGTATGTCTGTGATTATTATATTGAAACCTGCTCTACATATAGTTCTTTCTATTATTAGTCTGTCGTTAATTACTTATGGTTTGATTTGTTTCTCCTCTTTTAAAAATTTAAGACCAGAAAAGCATTTATAATTTGCTTAAGAAAAATAATTGCTATAGATGTATTCTTATAAAGATTTGGTTTTTTTTTCCCCATGTATAATGCCTGTGTATTGAAACTTATAATATGAATGGCTGTGATACAAATACAATAAATGGTAGATAGTACAAGAAATTGTTCAAAGAAGTACAAAAAGAAGCTAATTCAAAATTTCCCCTTTATTTTTATTTTTTAGTTACAGAATGTCCATACACATAATTTAGTTTGGATTAGTTGTATTAACATTTTTTTTTTTTACCATAATACATTCTACAATAAGCTAAAATTTGATATTGCGTAATGATAGTCCCATTAATGGACGTTACTCAATACATTGGTGTTGCATTAGACATATATGTTACGCTTCAAACTTCAAACTATTAACAAATTGATGAAAAGAATAATGAAACTTCGTAGATTTGGGTCATTCTTCCATATAACCATCGATCTCAACCAATTGTACAATCACACTGTATCACGTAATAAGTATATAGAATGTAATTAACAAAAAGGTATATATTTAGAATGAAAACATATTTAACAAAAGAAATAGTAAATCAAGCTTAAGCCATAGTAATATATATGGCTCACAGTGTTTATAATACTTTATAATTAATTAGTTTTACCTTAGTTTTATGACTAAAAAAATAAAATATTATGTAATCGAAGGTTACATATATTTGTAAGTAAACAAAAATATATATTATTGCTCATGTTAATTCGTTATACTATATACTTTTGTTTTTTTCTAGTAATTTAATACAATCTATGTTGCAAACAAAGTCCCATGATATATATATATTATATTTGGTTCAAAATATTATGGATCAAAATTCCCGTAATTATTCGTTACAAAAAAAATATATTGGTAATTTGCTACTATTATATAATATAACACAGTAACTGATTTTTTTTAATATAAAAAAAAGAATGATTGCATAAAACTACAAAAAATTATAGTCGTTTTTTTTTGTTTACAATATTTACACGCATAGTATCAGATTTGAATATAGATTATGATAAGATGACAATATTAGTATATAAACCACTAAACTTCAATCGATTTTGAACCGAGATTAGCAATAATTTTTTTCTTTTAAATAATACTCACTAACAAATATGCAACCTTAATGAATGAATTGAAGAAGTAGAAGCCCATTTAAGGCCGTTCGCTGGTAGAAGGGTGAGTAGCTCTCTCTTGCCTCGAAGGCTCAGACATCGAAAACAAATAAATACTTTAATTTATTTTCTCGTATTTTTATTCCTTTTTTTTTGTTAATGTTGTGAAAACCAGAGGCTTAAAGGCAATAAGTTTGCACTCTCTGGAACATGAACAAACCAAAGCTAGTAGAGATACCCAGAGTGTATACCCGAAGTAGACACCCGTAGAATAATACTCGCAAAAGGGAAAAACAGAACATAAAACAGAGAAATCAAGAAGAGAAGGGACACACTTAAATTAACGAGTTCATGTCTTTAACTGGATCGCTACGTCTCGCCGGGAGCTTTTTCTCGGAATCCACTAAATCATAGTGTTGAGATTTGATCCCTGTCTCGATAATCACATAATTGAACAATAAGTAAAAGACACAGAGAATTAACGAGTTTAGATCACGGTGTGTGATCCTACGTCTCGACCTGGAGCTTTTCAGTAATCCACTATCACCACATATTACAAAGAATTAGGGTTCCTCACAATCTCTCTAAGAACAAGAAAGATCTATCTACTTTCTCTTTAGAATTTCCAGGATACATAAAACCCTCACACATGCCTGTCTTTATATAGACTAGGGCAATTACAAAGTTAAGACGGTTTAAACCTAAACCAAAGCCCAATAGGAAAAACACATTCCTAATTGACTAACCCAAGTCGCGGGCCTAGTTAATACTCATAATTTTCATCACCAAAGCCCAACAAACTCCACCTTGATGACAATCATTTCCGAGTATAACTTCTTTATCTTTGCATTCATGTGCTGCTCCAGACAGTCCAGCACCTTAGTGCTCTTCTAAGTTGAGAAAACTCAAAGCCTTCTCAAACTTATCCACAGGAAGTACCTTTGTCAACATATCAGCCGGATTCCTCTCAGTCGGGATCTTCGACAGCTTCACTTCACTAGAATCAACAATATCCCTGATGAAATGCATCCTCCTGTTAATATGCTTTGTCCTCTCATGATGAACGTTGTTCTTGGCTAGACTCAAGGCACTCTGAGAATCACACCAGATCTCTACCGTGTCTTGTCTGAATCTGAACTCCTCAGTCAAACCTTTTAGCCAAATAACTTCTTTCACAGCTTTCACCAACGCCATATACTCTGCCTCAGTTGTAGACAGCGCGACGATATGTTGAAGAATCGATTTCCAGCTTATAGCAGCCCTACCAGCAGTAAAAACATAACCTGAAATCGATCTACTTCTGTCCAGATCCGATGCAAAGTCAGAATCACAGAAACCTTCAACCTTAAAATCATTTGTCTTCCTGAACACAATCTTTCGATCATGGGCACCTTTCAAGTACTTTAGCACCCACTTCACAGCAGTCCAATGTATCATGCTTGGTTTACGCATGAACCTACTAACCAAACCAACCACATACGCGAGATCACACCTAGTTCCTAACATCGCATACATGATACTCCCAATAGCATTTGAGTATGGAATATCATCCAAAATTGTCTCTGCTTCATCATCTTTCACAGCAGACAACTTGAAGTGCGAACCGATAGGTGTAGAAACTGATCTAGCTTCATCCATATTGAATACCTGCATAATTTTCTTGATGTAACCAGATTGATACAAGGTGAGAACTCCACCTTCACGATCCCTCGCTATATCCATCCCAAGAATCCTTCTTGCAGCTCCTCGATCTTTCATCTCAAATCTACTGCTCAACAAATCTTTTGGTCTTTTAACCAACCTCCAAGTCTTGTTCTTATCTAGAGAACTCTTCTCTTCAACCATACCTCCATTCCAGAAAACTTTATCCTTGCTTTCAACAGCTTCCTGATAGTCCATAGGTTCTTCAGAACTTATCTTGACAGCAGCGATTAAGGCGAAACTCGCTAAATCATAATCACCAAGATATTCAGGTCGCCTTGTTACTCGTTTAGACATGTTTCGAGCTAACTCCCAATCTTCTAAAGGTACATCATCTGTTTCTTGATCTCCAACAGCTCCACCTGAAGATCCAACTTGCCCATTATCTTCAGTAACAGAAGTTGTCGCATCTGGTCCTCCTCGGTGTCGATCGATACTCGGGAAGGCATCGTTCGACACCACCTCAGAAGGCTCACGAGACTTTTCTTTTTCGTGTCTGTGTCAATCGATACTTAGGGTGGTATCGATCGATACACTCTCAGAAGTCGGGCTCCTCTGCGCAGTTTCTTCCACATAAACTTTATTCCTCAAGTCTTTGAATATTGTATCTTCCACAAAGACCACATTCCTGCTAATCACACATCTTGATTCATCCAGGAGCCATACCTTGTACCCTTTGACTCCCTCCGGATATCTTATGAAAATTCCCTTCATAGCTTTTGGTCTTAACTTCCCTTGATCTACATGAACATAGACCAATGACCCAAATCTTCTCATGTGTCCATAACCCGGCTTTCTTCCCAGCCAAAGTTCTTCAAGAATATTGCCATCTAAGGCCGATGATGGGCTTTTATTAATTTGGTACACAGCTGTGCTAACCGCCTCAGCCCAGAATTCTTCACCTAAGCCACTTTCATCCAGTATACAACGCACCTTCTCCATTATTGTTCGGTTCATGCGTTCCGCAACTCCATTTTGCTGTGGAGTATATGCACAAGTCTTGTGCCTCTCAATCCCATGCGGCTTACAAAACCCGTCGAAGTCTTTGTTCACAAACTCCAACCCAATGTCTGTTCTCAGACATGTCACTTTCTTGTTTATCTGATTCTCAACCAGTTTCTTCCATTCACATAATTTTGTGAAGGCTTCACTCTTAACAGCCCTTAACAGACAAGAAGAACACCCACACTTTTCTAGTGTAATCATCAATGATAGACATGAAATACTGCTTACCAGAGATACTTGGAGTAACCGATGGAGATCCCCAAAGATCTGAGTGAACATATCTCAACGCTTCTCCTGAATTATGTTTCCCAATGTTGAAGCTCAGTCTCTTGGTCTTCCCCATTACACAACTCTCACAGAAATCCATCTCCCCAATCTTTCTCTTGTAAATGATGCCTCTTTTTACCAAGATCATCAGATTCTTCATGCTCATGTGTCCCAACCTTCTATGCCACAAGGCCGTCTCGTCTTTGGCTGGTTTCCTGGTAACACTTATGTTTGACTGTCCTACCACAATCTTTCCATCAAGCAAATACAAAGAAGCGCATATAGTGCCTTGAAGACTCATCTTCCCATTCTTATAGAACTTTGTTTTTCCTTTGCCTCTAGCATGATCAAACCCAAGCTTATCCAATGTACTTGTAGATATTAAATTTCTCTTCAGCTTAGGAATATACATGACCTTCGTCAATGTCTTTACCGTGCCACCACATGTATTTATATTGATGGAACTTATTCCTTTAACCTCCATAGAATAGTCGTCCCCCCAGTAGCACTTGTCCAGAGTTGAGCTCCTTAAATGTATCAACCCAATCTCTCCTTGAGGTCATGTGATATGAACAACCCGAATCAATCACCCACCTCTCAAGATGCCAATTTTTCGAGACTGATAACGCATCAACTCCTGATGATTTTTCGATGACAACCGCTGCCGTGGCATCTTCATCATCGCCGCCTTTCCGCTTCTTCCAAGCATAGCAATCAGCCTTCACATGTCCTTCCTTCTTGCAGAACCAGCAGGTGACTTTTGTTCCCGATTTCGACCTGCTTCTGCTTCGATTCCCATAATTTCGTTGATCCCTATTTGGCTGACTCCCACGAGCCACATACGCTTCACCAGTGCTTTGTGAAGTCGATATTCCCTTAGCTTTAAGCTCAGTTTCCTTCGATTTCGCCGCATTCACCACATCTTCAATAGAGATGGACTCTCTACCATACTTCAATCTCTCCTTCATGGAGTCATATTGTGGTGGCAAGGAGCTGAGTAGTAGAATTACCTGCACTTCATCCGCAACTGTAACCTTTACACTAGCCAACTCCGAAACAGTCTTCAAGTAGTCATCGACGTTTTGATCGATTGACTTAGACTTATCCATCTTAAATGTATATAATTTATATAAAAGATGAATATGACTCGGAAGAGTCTTGGTGTTGTATAACCTCTCTAGTGCTGCCCAAAGATCATGTGATGTTGTGCACTCCTCTGTTTTCCTGAGGACATGATCTCCTAGATGGAGTGTCAAAATATCCATAGCATTCTCTGCTCGCCCCTTTTTCTTGACTTGTTCTGCTTTAAGTCTATGTTCGAAATCCTCCGCTGATTCATCTTTCTTGATAACCAGCTTATTCGACTCAGTGGTTAGTGTTACTAGCTCACCTTTCAATCCCTGAAGATTCATGTGAGCTAACATCCTTCTCTTCCACATAGAGATATCACCTTGTCCGTCGAAGATGGCTATCTTCACCTTCGGCTTCTTTTCTGAAGACATCTCGATCAAACGATCTTCTTAACGCGCTTCTCCTACTGTATCGATCGATACAAGATGGAGTATCGATCGATACCAAACTTTTCTTCGACTTTCTGCGAATACGTAACAATCGTATCGATCGATACCAGGAAGAGGTGTCGATCGATACTCGGGCGATCTGCGCAATCTTCTTCGCGCTACTGAAACCCTTAAACCTGTTGATGCTTTGATCCCAGCTATCAACCCGGATCTAAAACCTATATCCCTGCAGAACTTCTCTATCCAATTGCTCTCAAACCTAAAACCTAGGCTCTGATACCACTTTGTTGAAATTTGATCCCTGTCTCGATAATCACGGAATTGAGCAAAGTAAAAGACACAAAGAATTAACGAGTTCAGATCACGGTGTGTGATCCTACGTCTCGGCCTGGAGCTTTCCAGTAATCCACTATCACCACAGATTACAAAGAATTAGGGTTCCTCACAATCTCTCTAAGAACAAGAAAGATCTCTCTAGTTTCTCTCTAGAATTTCCAGGATACAGAAAACCCTCACACATGCCTGTCTTTATATAGACTAGGACAATTACAAAGTTAAGACGGTTTAAACCTAAACCAAAGCCCAATAGGAAAAACACATTCCTAATTGACTAACCCAAGTCGCAGGCCTAGTTAATACTCATGATTTTCATTAACAAAGCCCAACACATAGAAGTTACAAGAGATCCGAAAAACACTCTATGAAACTAGGCCTGTCAAAATGATCAAAAGCCCACGGGCCTCGCCCCGATTGACCCGCTGCAGAACGGGTGCAGGTCGAAAATTTTCTAACCGCAAATTAGCGGGTCTAGCGGGGAGGGGTTTGTCAAAATCTGGGGCGGGTGCGGGTTATGTGTTTTGAATCCGCGGGCCCGCGAGTACCCGCAAAAAAAAAAAAAAAAACCCTAAGATCTAAATTTCTCTCCTTCTCCTTCTGGCCGCCGTCGCCATTCTCCTCTCTCTCTCTCTCCCTCTCTCTCCCGCTCGCCTCCCTCTCTCACGCTCACCTCCCCCTCTCTCTCCCTCGACTGCCTCTCTTAGTCTCACGCTCGTCGTCTCTCTCTCGTCTCCGCCTCTCACGCTCGCCTCCGCCTTCTCTCATGCTCGCCTCCGCATTCTCTCATGCTTGCCTCCGCCTTCTCTCATGCTCGACGTCTCTATCTCTTTCTCTCTTATAATTTCGCCGACCTCTCCACTCGAGTCTGGTCTCTCAAATCTCATATCTCGATCTCCCTTCTCGGATCTTAGATTTTTTTTTATTTTTTTTGGGTAATGTTGCTGGTTACCCGCCCGATCCGCTTGACTAATGCGGGGCGGGTGCGGGTTTACGATATGAAGATTCACGGGTCGAGCGGATAAAAAAAAAAAAACCGCACCCGCGGCAGATCGGGTCAGGCAGAACGGATCCGACCTGCTTGACAGGCCTACATGAAACCCTTCTTACAAAAGGTTTCACTATGTTTTTCTCTCTACCCCTTAGCCGAGAAACATTTAGACGAGTTTATACAATGAATAAGCTTTGTCTCTCTTATTTTGTGTGTGTCTATCTCAATGTCACTCAGCCTTTATATAAGCTTTTGATTAGACATAGTTCTCTTTGCTGCTCCTCCACAAAGTCACTTCTTTGATCGTTTGAAACTTGAACGGTTGAACCAAACATGTTCCATGTCCGATACAAGACAAATGACTCATGTTTCATCATTTAATGCACTGAAGCAAACAACTACTTTGTTTGTGGTCCTCCAACAGACCGGTCATGTAAGCTGGCCTTAGGCGACAAAACATCTTCCTCTCCATGTTTTTTACTATGTTGCATTATCCCTTTTGTATTGATCTTCAATACTAATATCAACAAATTTCCACCTAGTATTAAGATATCAAACAGGGCAACAAAAACGAGTTTTACCTGAGAGATAGATAGACAAGATGATATAGTTTACTGGATTCCGATCCCGGTTTTCTGAGTTCCATTATTCAGCCTTTACTCGCAGCAAGTCCAATGCATATTGCAACTTGCTTGCGGGTAAAATCTTGGTGAAGATATCAGTCGGATTCCTCAATGTTGATATCTTTAGAACTTTCACAATTTCATCAGCAGTTGTATCTCTAATCTTGTGGTACTTGACAACAATGTGCTTAGTTCTCTCATGATGCACATTGTTCTTTGAAAGAGCTATGACGCTCTGAGACTCTGAGAATCGCAGAATATTTCAACGCTCTTTGCTTGTAGCCAAAGTCTTCCATCAGTTTCTTAAGCCATATTGCTTCTTTTACGGCTTCATTAAGAGACATATATTCAGCCTCAGTGGTGGAGATAGCTACCACCTTCTGCAGAGCTGACCTCCAACTGATTGTATTTCCTCCTAGTGTGAACACCATCTCACTGATAGATTTTCTTCTATACGGATCTGCAGCAAAATCAGAGTCATAATATCCTCTGAAAACAAACCCTGATCCTTTGTTGTAGCATAACTTGGTCTTTAATGTTCCCTTGATGTATCTCAGCACCCACTTCACTTCAAACCAGTGTTCTCTTATCGACTTACTCATAAACCGACTAATGATGCCCATTGGATACGCTAAGTCCGGTCTTGTACCAATCATGGAGTACATGATGCTCCCAACAACGTTGGAGTAGGGAACAATCTTCATGTATTCTTTATCATTGAGTAGTTGTTTCTCTGTTGTTGCACAAATCTTTAGATGAGCTCCAAGAGATGTAATAACTTGCTTTGCTTCTCCCATCTTGTACAGTCTTAGAACTTTACTCAAATAACTTTCATGAGACAGCCTCAACACACCTTTTTCCTTGTCTCTTATGATCTCCATGCCAAGAATTTTCTTAGCAGTTTCGAGATCTTTCATCTCAAACTTTGTTTGTGGTCCTCCAGCAGACCGGTCACGTGAACTGGCCTTAGGCAATAAAACATCTTCCTCTCCACGTTTTGTACTATGTTGCTTTATCCTTTTTATCTTGATTTTCAATACTAATATCAACAATTAAAGATATTTTAATTCCTATTTTAATGATAAATTTCTATATTATTATTTAAGGAGTTATTTAGAAAAATAAATTTTATTTTGTAAGTTATTACATATTATGTCATTACAAATAACAATAGATTATTAAAATAGGAAATGATAAAATTATCTTTTAAAATTATTGAAGATAATATGGAAAGTATTTGTTTTCCATTAAAAATATTATTTATTATTTAATTTCTTAATTTTCACTATATTAAAATATTATATATTTTTAAATAATAATCAATTCATATACATTAAAAAAAAACCTATTCGAGATATTGCAGTACTTTTTACTATAATATATTATATTATATTTGAAAATATATCAAAAAAAAAGTTCAAAATTATTTTAATACTTTTATAAAACTTTAGACACGAGAAAATTGGTTTTTTAAAAAAGTTTATGGACTGCCCACAAAAATCAGAGTAATTAAACGGTGCATATTAGAGTAATATTTTCAAGATTATAGATTTTTGCAGGTTAACTCGAATAATACTTTAGTCAATTACAAAATAGGTTAATTAGACAAATCCGGTTTGATACCTATCTATAATCATTAGTTAGACATATTATAAAAAAAAAATCTTAAATTTCAAAACAATTTTTTTTTTTAAATTACTCCGGATTACGTCTAGTAATAAACTATTTTCGTCATTATTTACTATTACGTCTATATCATCGGTCACGTTTAGCTGTGTTTTACTTAACTTTGACGATTTTTTTTAATATAGCCTTTAAAATATATGCACTGTCATGACTATTTTCGTTCTTTTTATTCCTTCGATGACGAAAAAAATTAAACAAAGCTTTGTCCCTATATGCTTTGAACGTGCATTAATAATGTGTGTTGGAGTATTGTTGTATATCCAACTATTTAAGTAGATTTCTTGACATTAGATTTAAGTTTAGCAAACAAAACAAAATTCTTGTTATTAGCTATCATGCACTTTTCAAGTAATTACCACAAAATTTTGAATCAGCAGAAAATAACTATAATTGAATAAAATAACTATAAGAATGAATTAAAAATATTAAAAATATATCTTATATGATTTAAACTGAATGATGTACCATCACATCTTTGTTTCATTTGAATTGATATAATTTTGGTCACGTGAATTTTCGTTTTTTTTGTCATATTTCTCTCATGAATTTTAAATAATAGAAAAATGAAACAAGTGTTTTCATTTTTTTTACGAAAGACACAATTTTACGAATGAATTTTCTTATTTTTTTTTGGTTTTAGTTACAAAAAAAGCGTTTTCATATTTTTTTTTCTTTTTCTAAATTTGTGTCTAAAGTGAAACAAGAGTTTTCATTTCCTAAAATTGTATCTTTCGTACAGTTGTGTTCCCAACCTCCGTTTGCTCACTCTTACTATTTGATAATAAAACAAACTAATGTTAATTCTAATGAAACAATATGACTTTCTAGATGAAAGAAACAAAGTGGTATCATCAAAACATGTTTTTATCTAATCCATAACTTCCATAGAAACGAGCCCTTTCTAAATTCAATTATTTTAAAAATAAAAAACCATTTCGATATTTTTTTATTTTGGCATCAGTCATATTAATTTCAATAATTTATGTCGAAATTTATTGGTAAGATTTGATATATCGTTTTCCTCTTCTGCGTACACACCCAATTGAAAGCTCTATGCCTCTCTAGTCTCTACGTATGAAACAATAGCTATATTTATTATTTATAATCATAAAAAAATAAAAACATTAATACTGTCTAGCAGCATGTGCTTATGCTTTCCATTATAATTACTAGGCACGATTTCTGCAATAATTTAGACTAATAAAGCATATAATATACAGCAAAATAACATCCTAGATATTCGATTAAAGTTAAACGAAAGCATTATAACAAAATGAAATCCATAAAAGATCATCATGTTTTTGTTAGGGATTTTTATCTAATTAAAAAAAAAAATGGTGAAAAATTGTAAGAAATAAAACAATTCTTAAATTTAGCTACTAATCACACTAAAACTATAATGCTTGAGACTACAAATACACAAGTGAGGATCTAATTAAGTTACATTGGTTTCATGGATCTAAGTTACTATTATGAATCTAATTTTGTTGCTTTGATTGACAAGCAAGTTATAGATATATTTTTTTTACAGCAAAAACACCATATATTATTATGATGATTTAAATAAATTGGCCTTGTAGGCCATTTAACTTGGAATCAAAGAGTCTACATGGGAATGGACTAAATCACATGATCGAGCTTTTTTCGCAATAAAGTTGGCACATACATTTAAAATACAAAAAATAAATAAATTTTCAAAAAATTAAAAGTGAAACTGAGATGAAAGAATTCATTAATTCCGAAAGTCAATGAAGAGTACTCTTCCTCTTCTTCAATAAGTTTCACCATTTGAAAACAATCCAATTCAAAAAACATTGATGTCACGCCCAGCATCACAATGGTTTTCATAGCCCATAATAGTGTGTTAAATTCAGCATGAAGTGAGATAAAATATTTTCATTAGCAAACAAATCATACCATCCTCCATCTCTATAAGGCACCCTCCTCCATAGACGGTAGCTTCAGTTACCTATGATGCATCGTGTTTTTGTTAGCAATTTTTATCTAATTACAAAAAAATGGTGAAAAATTGTAAGAAAAAAAAAAACCAATTCTCAAATTTAGCTACTGATCACACTAAAACCATATCAACTGCATATATTTTACATTGGTTTCATGGATCTGAGTTACTATTATGAATCTAATTTTGTTGCTTTGATTGACAAGCAAGTTGTAGGTATTACAGTGAAGTTAGTTTATTAACTACTAGTAATTAAAATGAATGTTTAAATAATGATTTTGATTAGTAATAATAAGCGGTAAGAATTAAATAAGATGATCGACCAAATGTGGAAAAAAGGGTGAGAAAATAATTAAGGAAAGAAAAAAAAAACACTGATGAATTCAATTAAAATCGTTGCGGTGCGGCTTCTCCCTCCTCTCTTTCTTTGGCAGGAGGACAATAAACACATTAAACATTTTCTCTCTCCTCTCTCCTCTCTCCAAAAACCATTAATCCGATCTGACTCTCTCTACTCAACCTCCCATTGGCGAGCTTCGTTTGATTCTCGGAAACCCTAATTCCTCTACTTCGAAGTGCTCAATACCAGGAAAAGGTCAGATTTCGCAACCGTGTCTGAGAGACTGTTGCAGAGGAGAGGGAAGAGGGAGGCATTTTCCGATGGGAATACCTTTGCTACAGCCAAGATGATGATGACCGGTCGAGACGACGTCGCTAGATTTGGAGCCAGGAAGGAAGAAGAGGTAGAAGACAACGACGACTGTTTCTACGAGTCTCTCGATCGCGTTCTCTCTTCCTGCTCTTGTTCAACTTCCAACTCTGATTACGACTCTGACCCCAACATCTCCGATTCGATCCACGATCTGAATCCGTTTCCCCTTCCCTCTGGGTTCGAGCTGTGGAAATCCGAGCCTGAATCTGTGTCGGAGAGACGAATCAGGCTTTTACGCGGATTGGGACTCAGCAACGAGCCGGATCTCCCTCCGGCGAGCCACCTCCGGTCTAAGAGCCGTAAAAAAGGAGTTTGCAGCTCTCATTTTGCCAGATCGGTTTCATCTGATGTCCTGATCTCAAAGCATCACGGTAAATGCGTAGCCACTGTAAACGGCGCCGTCTCTTCGCTGAGATCAGATGTAATAGCTAGCGACAATGTCGACCCTGGTAAGCTTCGACAGTGTACCGGATCTCGGTGTTCTTGCTCTTCTGTAAATATGCTCAATGATCATACTGGGAACTCGCGTGCGCGTAACAATGGTAACAATGTGCTTATTGGTGGTGTTGATTTCATAAGCAAAGAGCCGATAGAAACACCTCTTAGGGACAATGTAGAGGAACAGAGTTTAAATCATTCGTTTCATGGGAATGGCAGAGATGTTGTTCTGGAGGAGCAAATGTGCACCATTAGAAATCTAGATACGGGCAAAGAGTTTGTGGTGAATGAAGTCAGAGAAGATGGAATGTTGGAGAAGTTGAAGGAGGTGGGTACTGATCGGCAATTGACTCTGGAGGAGTTTGAGATGTGTGTTGGGACATCCCCGATTGTGCTCGAGCTGATGAGGAGGCAAAATGTTGAAGATGTTTGTAAAGACTCTGTGGACTTGAATACCAACGTAAGTGGAAGCAGAGTAACTAAGCATAGACGGAGAGGGAGTTGGTTAAAGAGTATAAAGAGTGTTGCCAGTAGTGTGACAGGTTACAAAGAGCGACGAAGCACCGATGATAGAGATTCACCATCCGAGAGAGGAGGTCAGAGGTTTAGCTCTGCAACTGATGATAGTCGAGACATGTCCTTTCACGACCCGGAGAGAGTTAAGGTTAGGCAGTATGGAAAGTCATGTAAAGAGCTCACAGCACTTTTCAAGAGCCAAGAGATTCAAGCTCATAAAGGGTCGATTTGGAGCATTAAGTTCAGTTTGGATGGGAGGTATCTTGCTAGTGCTGGCGAGGATTGTGTTATTCATATTTGGAAGGTTGTTGAGTCAGAAAGAAAGGGGGAACTCTTGTCAATGGATAAACAACAAGACGATGGAGGCATAAATTTGTTCCTTTTGGCAAATGGATCTCCAGAACCAGCTTCAATGTCTCCAAGGAGAAGAGGAAGAACATCTTTTAGCCGAAAATCAGTGAGCCTGGACAATGTTCTGGTTCCAGAAACAGTTTTTGGTCTTTCAGAGAAACCCGTGTGTTCGTTTGTAGGGCATTTGGATGATGTGCTTGATCTTTCGTGGTCGAAGTCACAGGTTGGTACTATTCCTGAGCATCCCATTTCTTGCTATTCTAAACCTTTTCTTTTTGTGTTAAACAAAATCTTGTATGCAAATGTTGTTCAACTTGCTAGTGCTAAGTTCAGGCTTTCCAAATTGCTATGTGAGAATCTGCTTCGCTCAGTTATCCTTCTTTAATCAGATGCATCACTACTCAAGACTTTGCACTCTCATTGTTTTTTATTCCAGCACCTGCTTTCCTCTTCCATGGACAAGACTGTTCGTTTATGGGATTTATCTAGCAAGACATGTTTGAAAGTCTTCTCACATAGTGACTACGGTGAGTATTTACTTTTGTTCTTAGTCTCTAGGAAACTAAGCATACATTGTAAGGAGAATAAATAAGCCGCTTTAAGTGTCAGCTCTGTTTCTGGAAAGATTCGTATGTCAATATATAATTGTGTTATGAAATTCAGTTTCAAGCCTCTTCCATCTATACGTCACTTATGTAACATAAGATTTTCTCTCATCTGGTTTCTTGTTTCCTGGACACAGTGACTTGCATCCAGTTTAATCCCGTTGACGACAATTACTTCATCAGTGGATCGTTGGATGCAAAAGTTCGCATATGGAGCATTCCTGATCATCAAGTTGTTGATTGGAATGATCTTCACGAAATGGTTACAGCTGCCTGTTATACACCGGATGGTCAGGTATGCCATTAAGTTTTTTCAGTAACGAAGTGAGTTTCGGGTAAAATCAAATCATGCAGTACCCCTTAATGAAGCTCTCTTGATTTGTAAAGGGCGCATTGGTTGGTTCATACAAGGGGACTTGTTGCTTATACAATACACATGGTATATAAGCTCATTAACCTTACTTATCTCTATCTTAGAAGTCTAGATTGTTTATCCATCTCGTCTTTCGAACCTTTTTTTTTTTATTTAGATAACAAACTGCAGCAGAGGAAGGAAATCAATCTGAAGAACAGGAAAAAGAAATCCAATCACAAGAAAATCACTGGTTTTCAGGTAAAGCTAAAACAACAAGTTAACACCGTTCTGTTCTGTTCTTTTTAATTTATACTTACAAATGTTGGATGCTGTATTGGTTTATCTGACTATTCTCATGAACCAGTTTGTGGCGGGAAGTTCATCGGAAGTGCTTGTCACATCTGCAGATTCACGTACGCGTGTTGTTGACGGTGTTGACCTTGTTCACAAGTTTAAAGGTAAACAATACTAAGCTAAAAACTCTCTTCTTCGTTCTTAGAACTCAGAATTTAGGTATAAGTTTAATGTCCATGGAGGCGAATTTCTCGGTCTATCGTCTTCAAAAGATTTAGCAAATTTTGGTTTACAGGATTCCGCAACACGAATAGCCAAATCTCGGCCTCACTTACATCAAACGGGAAATTCTTAGTCTCAGCAAGCGAAGACTCTAATGTGTATGTATGGAACTACGACTCAGACTCTCGAGCTGGAAGAAGCAAACGTGTCACAGTCACAAATTCATACGAACACTTTTACTGTCGAGACGTCTCTGTGGCTGCACCTTGGCCTGGCAGAATCAGTAACAACCAAAGCAACAACAGCCCGGACGAGTCACCTTTCACAGCCAATAACCCTCCAACACCTGTCAACGATCCAACCAACAACAAAGTCGTCACCAACGGTATCATTTCGAGCGCCACAAACCGTTACTTCTTTGATAGAATCTCAGCGACATGGCCCGAAGAGAAGCTTTTGCTGGCTGCAAAGAACCGAGCCCGAACTAGCCCTCGTGTAAGCGTGGACATGTCTAATGGACCGGTTAACACAAAACCGAGTGCTTCGGCTTGGTCAATGGTGATTGTGACTGGCGGTTTACGAGGCGAAATCAGAACGTTTCAGAATTTTGGATTACCGGTTCGTCTATGAGGCAAGGAGAAAGCTTTTACAAATCAAAGCCCAAGGCAAAGTGAATTTTACTTAGTAAAAAACCCTCTCTAGTCAAAAGTGTATAGATTGGGAGAAGGTTGGTTCTTCCACTAACTCTTTTTTTTTTCACCACGCTTCTTTTATTTATTTTTCTTATTTGTTATTATCTCTAAAGTTCAAATCTCTAGCAAATATATATATAATTTTTTTTATTATAAAAGAATCAAATAGCCAGAAAAAGAAAATTCATATAGCACAATATTTTACGTATTATGCGTGTTGAAGTTTGTAGAGTTTGTATTTGATATTCGAACACAATGAGGAGAATGAATATATACACATTTTGCATCTTAATAATTTTGTATAAATTTTTGTTTTCTTTCAATTCATCGTTTCAATGAACAATGTTATCCCGAGATCAGAGCGTCCATAACGTTTCATTAGCATATTTTTGTTTCTCTCAATCCTCCCCCATACCCAAAGAGAGATGATGAAGTTTTATTCAAGTAAAAATATCTACTGAGAGGAAATCTAATTCTCGGATTCTCATTGGCTGTAAGAAAATGACGTGGCAGAAACTTCCTCTAAAGATAATCTTATCCACACATATCCTCGGAAAAAACATCTATGGGGACCACTTTTCTTTCCCTTGTCCCAACTACTATAGTGAGTGTATCTCTATTCTATATATAAACACACACAAAGCACACACATTTATAAAAAAAAAACATCACATTTACTCTTAACGAAAACAATGGCCCTTCAAGCTGCTTCTTTGGTCTCCTCTGCTTTCTCTGTCCCAAAAGATGTATTTTATTAACTCCTTTGTGTATTTTTATTTATTAATCATCTCCTTTTTTTATGTTTTGTTTATAGAGCTGTAAATCTCAGAGATTAATTAGCAAAATTTGGTTGCAGGGAAAATTATGTGCTTCATCGTCACCATCATTCAAAGAGTCTAGTCTTTTTGGTGTTTCACTTTCCGACCAACTTAAAGCTGACTTTGTCTCTTCCTCCTTGAGATGCAAGGTACATATAACATAATCTTATTAGTTTATAAATACTGAGTCTTGTAGACGAAAATGATGAAATTATATTTAAGTAAGATATTCTTGCTTTCTACTCTGCAGAGGGAACACAGCTTGAGGAAAAACAGAGCAATAATTCGAGCTCAAACAATCGCGACTTCAACCCCATCGGTTTCTTCCACAGACCGCAAGAAAACCCTTAGAAAAGGAAACGTGGTCGTCACTGGGGCTTCCTCGGGGCTAGGGTTAGCAACGGCAAAGGCATTAGCCGAGACAGGTAAATGGCACGTGATAATGGCGTGCAGAGACTTTCTCAAGGCCGAGAGAGCAGCTCAATCCGCAGGGATGCCTAAGGACAGCTACTCGGTGATGCATTTGGACTTAGCGTCTTTGGGCAGCGTGAGACAGTTCGTTGATAACTTCAGGCGAGCCCAGATGCCTCTCGATGTGTTGGTCTGCAATGCCGCGGTTTATCAGCCAACGGCTAATCAAGCAACTTTCACTGCGGAAGGGTTTGAGCTTAGCGTTGGTACGAACCATTTGGGACACTTTCTTCTCTCAAGATTGTTGCTTGATGACTTGAAGAACTCCGATTATCCGTCGAAACGTCTCATCATTGTTGGATCCATAACCGGTACTAGTCGTCTCTCAAAAAAGTGCTTTACGTACTTACTACTTATTCTAAACCCTAAATCTGAAATTCTAAACGTTTTTTTTTCCTTATTGAACAGGAAACACTAATACATTGGCGGGTAATGTACCTCCGAAGGCAAATCTTGGGGATTTACGGGGACTAGCGGGCGGATTGAACGGGCTAAACAGCTCGGCGATGATAGATGGAGGAGATTTCAACGGTGCAAAGGCGTATAAAGACAGTAAAGTCTGCAACATGTTGACAATGCAAGAGTTTCATGGGCGTTTCCATGAAGAAACCGGCATCACTTTCGCTTCCCTTTACCCCGGTTGTATCGCGACCACGGGTTTGTTCAGAGAGCATATTCCTCTCTTCCGTTCCCTCTTCCCTCCATTTCAGAAATACATCACCAAAGGTTACGTCTCCGAGATAGAGGCTGGCAAAAGACTTTCTCAAGTAAGCTAATTTCTTGTGACGCAAGAAACCTTTCTTGCAGTGTACTTAACCAATATATTTGTTGAAGGTGGTGAGTGATCCGAGCTTGACGAAGTCGGGAGTGTACTGGAGCTGGAACAAGACCTCGGCATCATTCGAGAATCAGTTGTCTCAAGAAGCTAGCGATGTCGAGAAGGCTCGTCGGGTTTGGGAAGTCAGCGAGAAGCTCGTAGGCTTGGCCTAAAAGTAAATTTGATCTAAGTCTCTTCCTCTGTGTTTTAAGTTTTTGTTAAAGAGTTGTAAGAGAGATAAAGAGAGAATAGTATCGATAGCATGAGAGAAGTATTGAGAGAGTTTATGCATTGTGTGTGATGTATCTTGGATAGCTTTGTGCTGTAGGAGAGAGAGACTCTTGAATAAACCCTAGATTCTTTAGTTGTAATTCTCAGTTCTTGATCAATAAAATACCGTGTTCTTATCACCTTCAAGAAATTCTCAATGGCCAGAAAGGGGATTTGGAGATAGTTTTCAATCAGGCATTAAACACGCTTCAGTTATTACTTATCATTACCTCTCCTTATATAGTTTACCAACAATATTTATTGAACCCCTTATATACGTTCTTAATTCTGCTCATATGTTCTTCTCCCACCCACTCTTCGAATTCATCAGATGTGGGATACTTTGTCCGAGACTGAATATAAACCAAACTTTAGTAATATTCTCCTCTTTTTTGGTAACAGACACTGCCCTTTTATTCAACTATTACCAACTATATTATCTCACTTTTGATCACATTTGCCACATTGGCAACATTTAACAAAGTGTATTTTTCTCTAATCAGAATTACGCTCACCACGACTGGTGCTAATACAAAGGTTTTGTTTTAGTCTGGTAACAAAACTATATATATTTGATAGAATATGGAAACCGTATCTCGCCATCTCCTATAATTGCTCATACCTTCCATGTCAGATATTCTTACCGTTGTATAGAGATCTCCCGTATCTCCTATACTCTGTATATATTCACGAAACCCTGCATCAATAATAATCATCTAATCACCATATATTCATCATGGTATCAGAGCCCCATAGGTCTTAACCTATTTTTCTTTACCTCTCTTCCGCCGTCCCTTACTCTTCTCCTTCTTTTGTGTCTTCTTCTCCATACTTGAGATCTCTCTTCTGCAATTCATCTCTATTCTTTACCCATCATTATCATGGCCTCTGACTCTACTGCTGAGCGCACATCTGTGTTCAACACACAGGATCCACAAAGCACGTTACTATCGGTTAACATGTCCAGTGTCATCAAGCTCACAAATCAGAATTATCTCATGTGGTGCCGCCAAGTCCGTGCGTTGCTCAAAGGTCATGAACTTCAACAATTCATTGATGGCTCATCCGATGATCCTGCTCCGACAACGGTCGTTAATGCTGTCTCGACTCCAAATCCGCGATACCCTCCTTGGAGACGTCAAGATCGTCTCCTCTATAGCGCAATCATTGGTACGATCTCGTAATCTGTTCAATCCCTCGTCTCCACAGCAACTACAACGAAAGAAGTTTGGGACAGCCTTGCTACAGCGTTTGGTAATCCTACTCGCGGGCACATCCGTCAGCTTCGATTCCATATCAAGACGTGTGTCAAAGGGACAAAATCAATCAGCGAATACCTTCGCCTGATCAAAGCCAAGTCTGATGATCTTGCACTCCTTGGCAAGCCCATGGATCCAGAAGACCTTACAGAAGACATCCTTGCTGGGCTCAGCGAAGACTACAAGCCCGAGATTGACGCCATTCATGGCCGAGACAACCCGATCTCTTTCACCGAGTTGTATGAACGTCTGGTGAATCGCGAAGCTATGCTTCTGTGCAACGAATCTCCCTCCGGTGTTCCTGTGGTGGCTAATGCCACTGATACTCGTTCGCGTCAACAGAATCGATCACCCCACTACAATCAAAATCGAAACACCACCTCCTTTTCTCCGGCTCGTGGCTACGGCAACAACAACACCCACCAGCCTCGCTTTACAAAAGCATATCAAGGAAGGTGTCAGGCGTGCGGTGTGCAGGGGCATAGTGCAAAATTTTGCCCTGAATTTCGCATGATCCGCGGATCACCCTCGGCTCCACCGTGGCAGCAACAGTCTTCGCAACAACCGTCAAGTTATCCGCCGTGGCAGCAACCACCGGCTTACCCATCATGGCAGCCTCGTGCTAATGCTGCTATGTTATCCGATCAGTCTACCTGGCTTGTCGACTCGGGTGCCTCGCATCACATGACGTCTGATTTGGGAAATCTCGCGGTCCACAATCCGTATGGTGGTGGTGATGATGTGCTTCTTGGTGATGGCTCGGCATTACCAATTACGCACTCTGGTTCTTTTTCCTTCCCCTCTTATACACGTCCTTTTCACTTAAACAATGTGTTATGTGTACCCTCTCTCGATAAAAATCTCATCTCAGTTTTTCAACTATGTAAGACTAATGCTGTTGCTGTTACCTTTACCCCTACGTATTATCAGGTTCGGGATTTACAAACGGGGGCTCTTCGTCTGGAAGGCAAGCCTAAGGATGGGACTTATGAGTGGCCCAAATCGTCATCCTCCAAACCACCATCTCTCGCCTTTGCCTCCACGGTTAAAGCCAGTTTATCCGATTGGCATTCTCGTTTAGGACACCCTGCTTTATCTATTCTTCAAAAACTCGTTTCTCAATTTCATTTACCTGTTTCCTCAAATGTTTTAATGGCTCAGCCATGTTCTGCTTGCTCTATTAATAAAATGCATAAGTTGCCTTTTTCAAAATCTACGCTCTCCTCTTCTCAACCTCTTGATATCGTATTTTCTGATGTGTGGACATCACCACTGATTTCTATTGATGGTTTTAAGTACTACGTTATTTTTGTGGATCACTTTACTCGATACACATGGTTGTATCCGTTGAAACAAAAATCTCAAGTTTACAATGTTTTCACGACGTTCAAAAACTTGGTTGAAAATCAATTTCAATCCAAGTTAAGAACTCTCTATACTGATAATGGGGGTGAATACATTGGTCTTCGACCATTCCTCTCGCGTCACGGTATTTCACATATGACCAGCCCACCTCACACACCTGAGCATAATGGTATTGCTGAGAGACGTCATCGACATATAGTTGAGACGGGCTTAGCGCTTATGTCTCATGCTTCTATGCCAAAGTCTTATTGGACTTATGCTTTTGGTACGGCTGTTTACCTTATTAACCGTATGCCAACACCGACGCTTGATTTTAAAAACCCTTTTCAAAGTTTATATCGTCATGCTCCGAATTATCAAAAATTACGTGTT
Source organism: Eutrema yunnanense (assembly GCA_002933935.1). Classification (NCBI taxonomy): domain Eukaryota; kingdom Viridiplantae; phylum Streptophyta; class Magnoliopsida; order Brassicales; family Brassicaceae; genus Eutrema; species Eutrema yunnanense. Next base: position 27,265 of record PKML01043627.1, read on the forward strand.
TTTGGGTGTTTGTGTTTTCCATGGTTACGACCCTATGCATCTCATAAATTAGATGCTCGATCAGCACCATGTGTTTTTCTTGGGTACTCCATCTCGCAAAGCGCCTATTTTTGTCTTGATCGGGCCACATCTCGGATTTATACATCTCGCCATGTCGTTTTTCACGAAACTGTTTTTCCCTTCTCAATTAATTCTCCGATAGAAATATCTGATCTCTCCGATAATTCGGAAACAGAGGCATCTTCTCACCCGTTAGTCACCGTCATCCCGCAGCCCCCTTGTCAAGCGCCTCCTGTCGCGACAATGCCCTCTTTGGAACATAGTTCCCCTGTTTTAACACCTTTGATTCAGTCTTCTTCGGTTTCAGGTTCTGAATCGTTACCTTCTTCACCATCGCCATCTCCATCTCCATCGCCAGCTCCGGATCCGATTCCGTCTCCACCACCAGCACCGGCTCCGCCGCCTCCGCCAGCACCAACACGAACAAGCAACCGTATCAGGAAACCGGTTCAGAAGCTGAATCTTCATACCGCCGTTTCCCAAGCCTCTGAAATCATACCGCGAACAGTTGCCGAAGCTCTGAAAAGTTCCCATTGGCGTCAAGCCATGAGTGATGAGATCAATTCACATATACGAAATCATACATGGGATCTTGTTCGTTCAACTAATGCCTCTAATATTGTTGGTTGCAGGTGGGTGTTTACGATTAAACGTCGACCCGATGGGACTATTGACAGATATAAGGCTCGGCTAGTTGCTAAAGGATACAATCAACGGCCCGGCATTGATTATCACGACACATTTAGTCCGGTTGTTAAACATGCCACCATCCGTATAGTGCTTAGCACAGCTGTGTCACGGGATTGGTCTATGCGACAACTTGATGTCAACAATGCCTTCCTCCAAGGTCATCTTCGAGACGAGGTGTACATGGTCCAACCGCCTGGCTTTCAAGACAAAGACAATCCTCAAGCGATCTGCAAACTGCACAAAGCAATCTACGGTCTTAAACAAGCTCCGCGAGCTTGGTACAACGAGCTGCGCACATTCCTTCTCCAATCCGGGTTCATGAACTCCGTTGCGGATGCATCCCTGTTCATATACAAGCAGAACGATATCCTCCTCTATATGCTTGTCTATGTGGATGATATCATCCTCACGGGCAACAGCCCATCTCACATCTCTCGATTTATTGATTCACTTTCCAAACGCTTTTCTCTTAAAGATTTGGGTGATCTTTCATATTTTTTAGGTATTGAGGTAACTCGTACCAAAAATGGAGTACATTTAACTCAACGTCGTTATATTGCAGATTTGCTACACAAAGCCAACATGACGGATGCTAAATCGGTGTCAACTCCAATGGAAGCAAACTCGTCGCTCACACTATTCTCGGGAACTGCCTTGGACGACACAACAGAGTATCGCACAATTGTGGGAAGTCTTCAATATCTATTCCTCACTCGGCCAGACATCTCCTTCTCCGTCAACAAATTATCCCAATATATGCATCGTCCAACCACGGAGCATTGGTCGGCCGTCAAACGCATTCTTTGCTACCTCTCCGACACTTTGTCTCACGGCATCTACCTACAAGCTACCAACAAGCCAAATCTTCATGCCTTCACGGATGCAGATTGGGCCGGCAATAAAGACGACTTCACCTCTACAAGTGCATATATTGTCTATCTTGGAAGTCACCCAATTGCTTGGTCCTCCAAGAAACAAACCGGCGTTGCTCGCTCTTCAACCGAGGCCGAATACCGCTCCTTAGCCGCTACCACTTCTGAAATATGCTGGATTTCATCTCTTCTATCGGAACTGGGCATCAATGTCACCTCCACACCTGTCATTTACTGTGATAACATTGGTGCTACATACTTGGCAGCAAACCCTGTTTTTCATTCCCGGATGAAGCACATAGCGTTGGATTACCACTTCGTACGCCAATTTGTTCAATCAAGGCAGCTGCGAGTAACTCACGTCACTTCTGCCGATCAGTTAGCAGATGCTCTCACAAAACCACTCTCCCGTGGGCGCTTCCAAACTCTCATCGTCAAGATCGGACTCTCTTCTGGTCGTACGTCTTGAGGGGGTGTGATAGAATATGGAAACCGTATCTCGCCATCTCCTATAATTGCTCATACCTTCCATGTCAGATATTCTTACCGTTGTATAGAGATCTCCCGTATCTCCTATACTCTGTATATATTCACGAAACCCTGCATCAATAATAATCATCTAATCACCATATATTCATCAATATTTGTTTTAGTCTTTTGGCCCACGCCATAGCATCATCTTGGAAAGTGGTTATTTGAAGCTTCTTCTTGTCAATAAACCCACTTCTAGATTTGGGAGTTTATTGACAAGAAGAAGCTTCAAATAACCACTTTCCAAGATGATGCTATGGCGTGGGCCAAAAGACAAATCCATATGTACCTAAGATAATAATATGTACCGTGAGAGAACACGGTATTCTTTAGTAAAAGGCGAAAGAATAGTTCTCTTTGTTCTCACTGCACTGCTCCGTAAGTCATTGAGAAACGCTCTGCGTCTTGTTTATAGTCCAGTTTCTTCAGTGTCTCTGGCTAATGTAACCGATGTGGGATCTCAAGCATTTGATATTTTGATGAGTTGGGTATATCGAGATCTGGGCTTTATATATCATTTAACCACATTTTAATTTAAGTCCAATCAAATTGTTAATGCTCATGCCTCGTTGGAACAAGATTATAGTTATTACGAGGCTTTTTGTTCTTGACATAAATTACTTAGTCTTGTGAAATATGATAAGAAACAAATTAAAGAGGAGAGACATTGTGAAAGCCTTACAATAGGCTGAGTTAAGTGATTGTGAGTTGGCTTATAATATGACAATATGTTAAGAAACATCAAACACAAAGTTGGTCCGGAGTTTGCCAATATGTTTCAAATCGACATGCTAAATTGTTATTAGCATGCGTTTTCAGATTTTATTAGATTTAGTTGAAGAGGTTATCTGTCAAAAATAAAGAGAACAAAGAAAGAGTCACCGTAAACTCTTTAAATAGCAAGAATACTCATTTCTTTCATATGTTCCAAAGATTAGTATGGCTTTAACCCCTATCTAGTTATATATGACGGATTGGATTCAACTCAATTTTTTCCTTTGATGATTAAATAATACTCCATTTGGATTTGCCTTTTTGGCGGGCCAACCGAATAGGGCAGCATGATGTGAATCGGATTTGTTGCGAAGCTAAATGAAGTTTTGTGCAACTTGGAATCTTGATTACATCGCTCTAAACCATTAACCATGGAAGAAGAAAAAACTATTGAGATTTATAAGATGATAATAATAATATACAAACAGTACTCTCGTATGATGTCTTAGAAAGAATCGATAGTTAGCTCACCGCACGGCTCCGTGTTTGCTAGTTTTCGTGGGATGCCAAATCAATGAATAAGCGGCCATTTACGCAAGTACCCATGAGTTGATATCAAGATTTCCTTGAGAAATAAGGAAAGCTTCGCAAATCTATGCAAGAGTTAAAAAGAAAAAAAAGGGAACCTGTCAGACCGCCGTGCAACCGCCCCGGCTTGGGTTAGACCCGAACCGAGTAACGATCCTCTACAGCACCGAATGCATCTAGAGATGATCGTGGCCGTTAATCACGCTCTGATCGCACGGTCATTGTTCATCCACCAGGGTTTAGGGCATGTCTCCTTAGAAATCAAGGTTACAGAGGTACAACTACTATAGAACAGATCCTGTTCAAGTAAGGTCGTGACCATCATTGGGATCAAAACCTCAGAAGACCCCATCTCTTAACCCCAATTTTCAAATGACCCGACAAAAAATATTTTTTTTTTCTTTTTTTTTTTAAGTGAAAAGTGGGCGAAAACCCAAATAAACCATAGAAGTTTCACTTAATTACGAACTCAACCTGACGGATCCGACCCATTCTTTGTAAAATCAGACAATTTTCGAATCCTAAAATCAAAACTTCAAATCGCGACTTTTCTTCTTTCTCTTCTTCTTTTCTTCGTTTCAAAACAAAGAAATTCCCTAAAAATCGCACAACCGAGTAACACTAAGCTTGCAATTCGGAGGATTTATCCTTGCAACTCAACTCTTATCCCAATTCCTCTTCTCTAAGGTATTGAATCAATCCCAATTCGAAACCTAATTCTTTTCTCTTTCTTTTCGATTTCGATTAAAGATAATTCGACCAAACCTAATTCTTCTCTTTGTCGATTTGTTAGGTCATGAAGGGAACCGTCAAGGCCCGTACAAAAAGAGCCTCTGTTTCGGAAGATGGAACTCCTATAAACGAAAGAGTTCCTCGGAGCGTTCCAACTATAGTTGATCCTACGGAATCAGAGGAAGCGGCGAAAACCGGGACAGAAGCTGGGGCTGAGGAAGACACTCTGAATTCGAATCGAAACAGAAAGGGGAAGGTATGTAAAGGAATCGAGAGTCAAAATTTGTTGTTAAAAAGAAACGTAACACTAGGTAACACTGGAGAACTACTGTGTTATAAGAATTTATACAACTGGAGAACTACTGGATATAATGCGTGGTACAACTGGAGAACTACTGTGATTTAAATTTGTTTTTTGATTGCAGGGAGTAGCTGAGGAGGAAACTGAAGCATTGAAGCCGACAAATATGTTCTTTCCAACAACTCCGTATAATAAGTCCATAAAGATTGAGACAAGGTGTTCTCTGTTGAGGCAGAGGAGAAGGAGAAGGAGAAGGAGACAGAGGGAGGGGAGAAGGAGAAGGAGGCAGAGGAGAAGGAGAAGGAGGTAGAAGCTGCAGAGGATCCGGCTGCAGAAGAGAATGAAGTTGCTGAGAAGAGGATTAAGAGGCTAGCAGCAGCAGTAAGACCTCCCTACGAGGCCGGGAACCGAAGAAATAGGAGAAAGAAGAACCCAGAACCAAGCAATTAGGATTATCCATCTTTTTATCGTTTTATGGCAAACTGTGAACGTATATTTGTTTCCAAACTGGATTTAGTATTTAATCTACTAGTACTTTTATTAAAAGTTGTGAACCGGTGTTTGTACTTCTAGTACAACTAGAGTAAAACTATGAAAGTATGTTTGTACTCCTAGTACAACTAGAGTAAAACTATGAACAACGCATATCACAAATCGAAATGGTGTTTGTACTACTGGTACAACTAGAGTAAAACTATGAAAGTATGTTTGTACTACTAGTACAACTAGAGTAAAACTATGAACAACGCGACAATTTTTGTCCAATAATCATATTTTGAGTTCCCGGTTTTATTAAAAAACCCGACAATTTTTGTCTTCTATTTAAAAAAAAAAAAAAAAATGGCGCCGTCATTTTTAACCTCACGTGCGACATGTGCGCCGTCATTTTTCACTTAGTTGTACCCTAGTTTTTTAGTTGTGCAGTTTTCTTAATAGTTGTACATTTGGTGATTTAGCTATTATTTAGTTTTACTATATTTTGGAGAACAAATTTTCAGTTGTACAACAGTTTTTTGGAAATAAAAACACATTTCTTTAGTCACCATGAAAAAATATGTTGCATTTCATATTTCATGTCAGTTTTTGCATCGTAAGGTGAACAACACTATCAAACTATACTTAAAAGTGTAATGTGATACATGGAAGATTGTGAAAATTTCACAATTCGTTTAATTACTTATATTTGGGACTAAATTATAATTTCAAACCCACATAAAATTGTTCTGAAACTAAATTTAATTATATGTATTTTTATTTTATTTTTACATTACTTAAATTTTGTTCGACAAATTATATTTTAAAACACAATTCAAACGAATCTCATTTGAAAAACAATAGCCTTAGTTGTACAATCACAATAACCAGTAGTACTTAGTTGTACAAACACAATAACCATTACTACTCAGTTGTACAAATACAATTACCAATAGTACTTAGTTTTACAACCACAAATACCAGTAGTACTTAGTTTTACAAACACAAATACCAGTAGTACGCTCACTCGCCACCACCAACACCACTTGGGCCACCTACTTCACCACCAGCTACTTCACCACCGCCACCACTTGGGTTCTCAAGCTCAGCAATTTGAATCGTCTTCTTCTTTGGTTGAGGTTCTCCTGTTGATGGAAGCCTTCTTACTTGACGTCTTCCCTTTTTGTTCTTTTTCTTCTTCGGAGGTAACATACTTTTTGCTTCTACATCTGCGGGTATGAAACTCAATTTAAGTTCTCTCGTAGCTGAATCTATCACAACCTTCTTGCATACACTTTCCAATAACATCGTATAAGTAATCTCCTCAGCAGATAATCTCTTGAACAATAGTGGATACATGCGATCTTCTTCTGAAATCCATTCATAACCATTCCCGTTCTTAATATAATGGCCTCCATAATCAAAATATAGGCTTGTGCTCATTGTCTCCTGAGAAAACAAAAAAATAACTAAATCAGTCATAACAGTTGTACCCAGTTGTACTAAGTGTCAGTACTACCCAGTTCTACTCAGTTGTACTCAGTTGTACGCAACGTTGCCTTTAGCAGTAGTACCTAGTGTTACCCAGTTTTACCCAGGTGTTCTAATTCGAAATTTTTCAATCCCCATATCCTACTCACTAATCCTTAACGATTTTCAACAAATGTGAGTCTACATTACTTGATATAATGAACTCATGCATAGCTAACAAATAAGCTAATAAGATCCAAGATAATGAGAGACCTAATCCCAAATCCAATTGAATTTAAAGCTAAAACTCAATGTTGGGATTGAGCTACTAAATTTCAAGAAAACTCACCTCAATTGGTC
>PKML01043627.1:40297-63281 GCA_002933935.1 Eutrema yunnanense
TGTAGGACCAAAATTTTACACTACAGACAGGAATGATTTAATCACGATAATAATAAATAAATAAACAGTTAAGGAACAGACGATTTATAAACGATAAAGCAATAACAAGATCTGAAGAGGCGAGATAAATCTCTTTCCTTAACTCTAAGAATCTCCCGTAGTGTGACGGAGTTTTATAGATCCATGAGTCCCAGGATACAACCAAAGTTTAACTGAATCATCACCACCATGATCCAGATCTATCGACCATTATTCTACGATACTCTCGAAATTAAAACTTACTCTCTAGACAGTAGGGAATTGAAGAAACGATTGCTAGAACTTTAGTATGTGTTTTTTGTGTATCAGAAGATGATTTTTTAGGTGAAAATCGTGTTGTATATATAGGAGAGAGGCTAGGGTTTTTCCCTGACAGAAAAGGAATATTTCCATATCATCTTAGGCGGCTGCGATTTTTAAGTCGGCCTGTTGAGTATCGATCGATACCAAGGGGTATCGATCGATACCTCAAAAAGTCCACGGGCCCAATCAAAGCCCAAGATGCGAACGTCGCACGTATGGCTTTTCTTCTCTCATGTTGTTCGTTTAAGACACAACTATTCCAACATATATACACGAGAAAACATTTCTCGGTTAATGAAAACATTTCATTAGAAAGAGCTTAACTCATTTCTTTTCACACTAACACAATTTTATCAAGCCCTCGAGCTTTGACAAAAAATTAGTTCCAACATTGAGTCATTCTTACACCATAATCTCATATGTTCTTCGCACACTCTTCATCCGATGTGTGATACTTTTTCCAGTCAGAGGGCACATACATGTTTAACTTAGATGGGTTGATCCCAAAAATCTGTCCTTTAGCTCATGAATTGGGAGAACAAATTTGTGTTCCATTTGAAATGTTATCTTTAGCATTGAATACAATCACTGGATTTTCCACAGGTTTGGTTCATGGGATAATTTTCACATATCTCAGTGGAATCTGACAATGTAAGTTTGCTTGGAAGCGTGTATACGAAATCTAGAATGCTTTTATTTCAACTCAATCATAAGTTGTGATATATTCGCATGGATGTTTAATTAGCATGTTGAATCATTTGTCCTCCGTTTCTTTGGTTCTCTTCTTTATTTACAGGGCAAAACACACTTTTCTTGTTGTCCATCCTGATCAAGCATCTTGATCACACGAATGTTCTAAAGAAGCCTAGAATGCAACTGGACATAGTTTATGTTGTTACTGCACTAGCCAAACAGAATAAAGTTCTGCCATCCGTGGCAATAGAACGTGAACCTGAGATGATCCTTTCGCTAACATAAAATTCGAACTCAAAGATTGTTGGAGGGTTTTTGTTTATAAAACCCTTTCCAAAAATAGGCGTATGCCGTTTAAGAGCAGAGAAAACACGTGAACCTGAGATGATCCTTTCGCTAACATAAAATTCGAACTCAAAGATTGTTGGAGGGTTTTTGTTTATAAAACCCTTTCCAAAAATAGGCGTATGCCGTTTAAGAGCAGAAAAAACACGTGAATGATAACACCATATTTTACATCTTTTTAAGGTTTACTTTCATAGGTTTTTAATCCCACTTTGTATAGTTTTGGGATCTTTTCATGCATTTGAGTCTCATTTAGTTTTAACTTGCATTTTAGAAGTCCTAGATAGTTTTGTGTCGTTTTTGGCTTGCTGGAGCCTTTTTCAGGTGTTTAGGAGTGCTTGGAGTAGCTTGGATCAAAGGAGACACTTGGAGTTCGAAGGAAGATCGAAAAAGGACCAAAAGGAGCAAAATACACTTCCGATCGGTTACTAACCGATCCCCATAACCGATCAACATTCCCGATCAAGACATGTGCCTGAAAGATCCAACCGGAAGGACACCTTGCCCTTTGAATTAGACTGGGAGCTCTTCACGAAAGTTATGCGAAATTGAGTTAGCTTTCTAATGGAAGTGGTTTCATGTCATTCTAATCAGCGGTTCGTGAGATGCGTTCGATTTACTGAAGACATATCATTACCGGAAAACGCAGCGGCAATCCGAAGCAGCTGAAAGATCATATCGGATGGAAGCCTTCCCGTACCCAGTTTAATCTCAAATTTGGACACAAGATAGACAATTGAGTTAGCTTCGCGTGAGCGTTGGATTCGTGTCATTCAGGGCTGTGGTTCAATAGTTATGGCTGATTTAGTGAAGACATGTCAGGCGATCGGTCATAACCGATCGGTTACAAACCGATCACGATTTCCATCAGCGATCGGTTATGACCGATCCCCGTAACCGATCCCGACACTTTTAATGCCCTTTTCTGTATTTAAGTCATTTTTAATCATTAAAAACATGAGTCTTTTTCCCCAAAACGAAAAGTCTCTCTTGGGAGAGCTCAAGAACACCTCTTGGTGTTTTTGAATGGATCTTCATGTATATTTCACATAAGGGAAGATTTCTTCACTTTTATTTCATATTATCTTTATTTGTATCTTCTTCTTTCTTTTCTATGGTTTACTTTTGTGATTTGTGTTATTTTTGTGAGTTGACTTTTATTTTCTGGGTTTGTGTTCTTCGTGTTCTTCGTGTTCTTAGTATGTTCTTGTGAATAGCTTTTTGTTGGATCATGATTAGGCTTGATTTGGATGGTTTGATGATTTCTTGTTGATGTTTAGGCTTAGATACTCATTTGTTCACATGTTTAGAAGTGATCTTAATGCTAGAGTTGAACTTGATCACTCAATTTCTAGATCATGGTCGATTTACACTCGAGAGAGGTTCGGTAGATCGTCTAGAAGATTTCTAAACGTGCTTTTCATTCTTAACCGTTAGCCATCGTGATTAAGGTGAATTGTTGGCTTAAAAAGGACTTAAGTTTTATGCTTGTTGATAAATCGGTTGCAATCGAGAGATTAGCTAATTTGAATTATCAACAAAGGGTTTAGCATCACGAGAGTGAGTTAAGCTATTCTTGTGTTCCTTGCCAAAGAATGAATTTGCATTGAATGTTTGTGCATCACTAGTAATTTGTCTTGATGGTTTGATGATGGTGATTTTGGATGATCTTTGTTAATTCTTTCACTTAGGTTCTTAGGTTGATTCTTAATGCTAGACTTGACTTGGTAAACCGAAGTTTAGAACTGCACCTAGATTAGGTAGTTCTAGTTTGGCATGACAAACCGAACTAGAGTTACACCCTAGGATTTTTGGTCTCGTCCCATGCTTTAGGGAAGAGATTCGAGTAAACGGTGTTAGTGCTAGATTAGGTTTATTCATTCGAGTCTTGAGCCTAGGCATTTCACACCCGAGAGGAGTTAGATGAATTGCTTGAACCGAATCTTTTGTGAGCTTTACGTATCATTCACAATTGGCAATTGTAGTTTGATGTGTTTAGTGAACTAAATGGACTTGTGATTAATGCTCATCGATTATCATTGATTGCAAACGAGAGTTTAGCTTAATCGGGTAATCGATGAAGAGATTGATACCACGAGAGTGGATTAGTCTTATGTTTATGTTCCATGTTCTAAGATAGCGTTTAATGCTTCCGAATCACCCATTGTTTAATTGTTAATCACCTCTTTGATTGTTTAAGCATTGATCCAACATTTTCTCTTTGTGTTTTATTTTCTTTCTTTTATTTTTTTTCGTTTATTTTCTTTCTTGCATTTTGATTTCTTCTCTTCTTTCTTTTCATCTTTGTACAAAACATAAAACGTTTTTGCTCTAGCTTAGTTTGTTTCTCGTATCTTTGATGTGTAATCTTTATTCTCTGTGGGATCGATCCTAAAGTGCTACATCGACATACCGTTATGATTGCGGTAGTGTGCGCATTAGGTTAATTGGTGCGGGTAAAACACACGAACATCAGTGAACCTGAGATGATCCTTTCGCTAACATAAAATTCGAACTCAAAGATTGTTGGAGGGTTTTTGTTTATAAAACCCTTTCCAAAAATAGGCGTATGCCGTTTAAGAGCAGAGAAAACACGTGAACCTGAGATGATCCTTTCGCTACCATAAAATTCGAACTCAAAGATTGTTGGAGGGTTTTTGTTTATAAAACCCTTTCCAAAAATAGGCGTATGCCATTTAAGAGCAGAGAAAACACGGTATTCTTTAGTAAAAGGCGAAAGAATAGTTCGCTTTGTTTTCACTGCACGGCTCCGTGAATCATTTATATATGCTCTGCGTCTCGTTTATAGTCCAGTTTCTTCAGTGTCTCTGGCTAATCTGACCGATGTGGGAAACAAATAGGATCAGTAAGAAAAGCGTCGATGGGTTGATTTAGCCAGACATGGGCCTATGATCTAGGGGTGGGCATTTTAACCGAACCGAACCGAACCAACCGAACCAACCGAACCAAACCGAACTCAAACCGACCCAAACCAAACCATAGTTAATACCCAACCATTTGGTTGAAGTTTTTCTCAACCCGAACGGTTCGGTTTGGTTCGGTTTAAAACCGAACCGAACCGATAAACCAATGTGTTTTTGTTAATTAGTTAATTAATAATATTAAAAATAATAACACATACGGTGATAGTTTTATATTAATGATATAAGCCTATAATGACTCATATAAGAGATGAATAAACATTAACTTGTATAATTAACTTATATTTAAGTTATTGACTTGTTGTATATTCATTTTAGTGGCGTGGAAAGACGAAACCATAAATTTTTTTAATTTTTTTTTTAATTTTGATGAAGTGGAATACTTTCAGTTTGGTTTTAAAATTTTAGGGAATGATTTTTTTTATAACTTCGTTTTGTTTACGTTTCGTTAGGATTCTTGTTTTTATAAGTTGATTTTTTTTAAACCGAACTAAAACCAAACCAAAGTACAACCGAACCGAACTAAACCAAACCGAACTAAATCCAAACCGAACACAAACCGAACCAAACTTATTTCGGTTGAGTTCGGCTAGAGTTTTATTCAACCCGAATTAACCGAACCGAACCGAACCCGAACCGAACCCGAAATTAAACCGAAATGCCCACCCCTAGGCCTATCCATGAAGCCCATCCTAATTTACTGTTCTATGTTTAATCTGCTGCTACGATTTTATAAACCGGAGGTTCCATCTAAGTCCACACTGAATGGTTATCTTTCTTTCAGTTACTTGATGTGCAACCTATGATTCATTTGTTAAAGGGTGAGTGATTCGAGATTTGAAAAAGTAGTAGAGCTGGAACAAGACCTCTGCTTAATTTGTTCCAGAAACCAATCATCCCAATAACAAGAAGCTAGTGACATCGACAAGGCTAATAATTGGCTAAGCCCGAACATCCGTATCTTTCTTCTGTACATGTTTGATCTTTTGATTTATCGTTAAAAGGTGAGTAAAAAACAATGGAGGAGACATCGTTAAAAGCCTACAACAACTCGAGTTAATTAGTAGTTGCGAATCTTGCGATGTGAGACGTTGGCTAGTTTTTTTCCCAAAAAATAATCACAAGATAGTGTAGAGATATTGTATACAACGGAGAAGATTTGGTTCTAAGTTATTCGGTTCACGAAAATAAAAATAAAAAAAAAAGAGAAGAGAAAAGGGATAAAATTTAGATTGGGAATATTCAAAATTTTGTTTTTTTTTCCTCGAAGTTTGTTGTATACATGAGTAAAAAAATGCTGAAGAAAACTTTTGTATAGAACTTTTGTCTCAATACATCTTATTTGTAACTACCACTCACAGATATTTATCTGAATCCAATGGTAAAGTTCTATGTTTTATTAGCTTGTCATAACGGACGATTCTCAAACTTTAAACTCTCTCGTAATGAATTTTCTTGTATTCATTCGTATTTGACCGTATAAATTGTTTGTTTTGTTAGATACCTTCAAGCATCTCGAACTAAGCAATTGGCTCTCCTCTATAGAAAAGAAAATAAACAATAATCACCATGGAAGAAGGGTGTATAATCCAAGTTATCGTCTTCACCGAACGGAACAGTCGAGGTTCAAGCGATCTCTTTCCGAACCTCAAAATAGTGATATTGATAGCATCACAAGGCTTCATTGGAAGATGTGTCAAAATGATCAACCTCGAATATGAGTTATACAATGCCCATTTGTGTATAGTGGTATTTGATCGGTGTCAACCTCGTAACCAAAATCAAAAAGTACCAATTTATGAATTTATACTTTTTTGGATCAAGGTGATACCATGCCTCATTATACGAAAAGATGGAGCATGGAATATCTGATCGTGAGGTTTCGAGAAAGACTCTACATCCTTCTTCTCTTTATCCAAACATTTCCTCCTTAAACTACTAATCTTTGAAGAATTCGCTAAATCCGTTCTTATCTTCAAATGGACTCTTACTGAAATCGGCTATTCCTCGAAGCAACAAGATCTCATCTTCCATACTCCAGTCTCTGATAAAACAAAATTGAAACTTTTACTAATATCAATCAGAATAGATCTAACATTGAGACTAATTCATGTTTCCTTTGAATCCATTAGGCTTATAGCTTCTCTTTCCAATATTCAACTAGAGTGTCTTTATCCACAATCAGACTTGGAAGATATTCACGTGTATGTTGGTTATTCTATGTTTTTTATTATCTATAATAATAAACGTTTACGTTGCTGGCAGAAAATCTTCAAACTTGTATCAATTTATATACATCAAAAATTATAAAACAGAGTTCTAAATTGAAGGACTGCTAAAAATTAAGAAACTCAAATATCAACATCGAAGGACTGTTAAAAATTGACTGCAAATTGAAAAAGAAACACTTGCTTATCGCCTGCTACTTAAAGACAGTCAAGTATTTCAGATTCATCACCAGGAACCATGTTAAAAAAAAAGGAACCTGTCAGACCGCCGTGCAACCGCCCCGGCTAAGGTTAGACCCGAACCGAGTAACGATCCTCTACAACACCAGATGCATCTGAAGATGATCGTGGCCGTTAATCACGCTCTGATCACACGGTCATTGTTCATCCACCAGGGTTTAGGGCCTGTCTCCTTAGAAACCAAGGATACAGAGGTACGAGCCTATAGGATAGATCCTGTTCAAGTAAGGTCGTGACCAATGTTGCTCTCTCTGAGTAATATATAGAACGAGTTTCTTCTTCCTAATAGCGATGTGGGGTATTTTGCGCATCAAAAGTACTGTAAATGGGTTGATTTTACGGATATATAAGCGAAGGCCCATTTATAATTAAAGCCCAATCCTTTCATTTATTGCTCCATATCGTAGCAAGGATTTGTAAAAGAAGACAATTTCTTTAAACCGAACGGTCCATCTAAATCTAATTAACCGAATTTGATAGTAAGAATTCTCTTATTTCGTCCAACTTGTATCTTCTTTGAACAAGCTCACACTCACACAGCCAAGCTGTTTGAAATTAGTAAACTAAAAATTAAAGATTCATGCCAACGAAAAAAAAAACACACACACACAAATCGTTGTTAGTTCACTTAGTTGGTCGAGGTGAAATAAAGTCCACAAACTTAAGACTTGACCACAGATGAATCCACTTAATAGAATTAAAAACTTTGGTGATATTTGGTTTGTCAAATGAATATTGGCCCGTGCTTAGCTTAACTTATGATGTTTTAATTGTAAGAAACAATTATTGTAAGTTCTCAAAGAACTCAAACTCGGTTTACTAACTTATGTTGTTTCTTTTGCCACTCAAATCATAAGCAAATCACTTCAATATTTTCCGCGGTCTTAGAGAATCTTTCAGCTGATACTGTCAAAAGCTTGTTAAGAGACATGTTCTCACCTCTGCTCTTCAACTTTTCTTCATACCGGTGCTTGATCCTGCTATCAAGCTTGTATCCTAGAAATGCAGGGAAAGCCAAAAGCTCTTCGACTTCACGACCCATGTACTCGATCAAATACTCCAGTTTTTCCTCTAAAGAACTATGATTATACTGCAGGACTTGAGGATGCTTTGTGCTCATAGCTAGAATGTCTTCAAACGAAAGACTGTAACTCAAGTACAGACCAATTACCCTCTGCATATTGTCAGAGCTTGTTCTGGTCACAGCTCCCATCGCAAATGCCAGTTCCTTTGTTCTATGCTTGTATCCAATCTTCACCAGCAACCCGAGTTTGTGCGAGAGATTATCTTCGGATAGAGCTAGAAACAACGGTGCTTTACTCAAGAATTTGAAGATGCCGGAGGAATCAAAGCCGCATTCTTTCAGAAACTCTAACCTGGGGCGAAGTTTCCTCTCTTTACTGGTGCTGATCACATTAGGGAACACATGAACAATCTTAAACACTTGTTCACTCGTCAAGCCTGCAAAAGACTTGAGGAACTCGACGTGGCTGTTCATATGCTCAACACTGTAACTCAAGATGGCAGGGAGTCTACGAAGCACGGTTCCAGTGGCGAAATCGTCTTCCCCGCTAAGATTCCTGATGAATTCAACCCTGGGAATCAACTGAGTATCCAAGTCACTGTTGAGAATGACTGGCCGCCTCGCAATTATACCGATCCCACCAAAAGGTTCCAAGAAACTAATCAATCTCTCAATGTCTTCAACTGATTTCTGATACAGCAGTTTATTCAGGTATACTTTGCTCAATACGTGAGAGATCTTTTCTTTTGGTATCCCATGGTGGATAAGCAATCTCACCTTCTGATTGAAACTAAGCAAGAAGGATGTGTCTACCACAGCGAGTAAACGCTCCACTAGTTCAGGCTCAAGCCTTCCCTCGAGTTCATCAACCAAGAATGTAATAACGAGATCAAATTCCTCTGAGGTCAACAAATTAGGGTACTTTGCAATCAAACCCTGAAGCGCGAAGCCATCGATTTTCAGAGACTGAAGAGAAGCAATACGGGCACCGATTTTATCCAAAGACGTCGACTTTACATCTGGGTTCTTCGCCATAATCATCTCCGTTTCTTCTTCCCTAAACCCAATATCTCGGAATAACGAAAACAGAGTCTCTGCACAGGAAGAAGAAAGCAGTAACTGATTAAAACGCACAACAAGTGTTTGCGAATATGCTTCACAGAAAAAACATTGACAAGCAATGGCAGAGAACTAACAAATTAACTTACCCATTTGACTTCCACAGTCAATCGGAGAACTAATGCAATCACATCGGAAAATGAGACCTGTCTCCCGACGATCTAAGAATCTGACAAGCAACGGTCGTAGCTCAGTCTTAAATGCAGAAGCAGGGAAGCTTCCATGGGAACAGAGAGCTGTGACCGGCGGGAGATGAAGCCGGAGACAAATCGGCGGTGAGAAAAGGGAAACGGAACAAGAGACGAGTGATAAAATCACCATGGCGATATCCAAAAGGACCAAAACCAAGGTTCCAGATTTAACGGTCGTATTTGATTCCAGATGGGTTTTGATTTTGATTGAAGGGGTTTAACTTCGATATCCAAAGATGTACAAACACACTGTTAAATGGTATTGGGCCTCGAGGCTCGAGAAAGCAAGTCCAATAAGCTTCTAAAACTAGTGTATTATCATCACTAAATTGTGTTTTTTTTTGTCTAATGATCTTATTATCACTAACAAAATTGAAATAGATGATAAGAATGTGGAATTAAGGATATTTAGGATTTTCGTTTACAGCAAAATATTTTTTTATTCTTTAATAGAAATTTATTTACGTCCGAATTAAAAACGAGTATAAAAATAGATTAATGTTCAATAGCTTGCCTTCTTCTGAATTTGCTCCTAAATTCCAACTATGACAGGCCTTTCGAATGAATGAAGTTAGAAGCTAAGGGCTTTGGTCTTTGGTCTTTGGTCTTTGGTCTTTGGTCGAGTGAAAGCCTTCTTTCAAAACCAAGTCATAGTGACGAAAGGAAGGCAAATGCGAAGATCAGAGTCCAAATAGTCTAAAATATCGATAGTTAGTTTTCAATGGTATTCCTGCCATATAAGCCTATTTTTTTCTAGTGCTAGAAGCAACCAATATGATAAAGACAAACTAACAGACAAAAATTATATTTGGAATGTTACGTGCAAAGAAATATGTTTTTCTCCGACTCTCATAAACCAACTCGAATTCAAAGAACTGATTTCTTTCAAGTATGTAAATCAAAGTGTCAAACAATTCTGATGTAAAGGTGAATATTATTTGTGGAAACTCTCTTGATATAATGGTTTATTAATGATTTTATACTAGGATATATGGGGTCTGAATCTCAGAGATGATGATTTATTATCATTTATGCAAATTAAATGGAGACAAGCCTACATGAGATCTTCAGCGTGGTGCAGATGAAACCGTTTGTCGTGAATGCTCATAAAACAGTAAAATTGTATGTGGTAGAATTGTTGATGTAATAGTTCTCATAATTTGTAATAGAATAATAAATCAGTGTTAATTGTTCTGGACAAATGATATAAATTTTTTTTTTAAAACGATAGAAATTATAATTAGTGATAATGATAACTAAACCTTTAGAAAAAATATTTCTAAGGAAACATGCGAAATAAATTGTTAAAGATGAAAGATCCAGTAAATTTTTATTTTCTTCTACCAACATACATTGATATAAAGAATTCGAAATTTCTTTGATCAAAGTTGGTACACGAAATAGATCAAGTCTTCCCAAAAATAAAGAAAACGTCAAAAACATTATACTATTAGATTTTGGTTTCACACACTTAGAAAACGTGTGACATTAAAATTATTTGCTAAAATAACGTTACGGTGTCAATGTAAAAGGCCTAATAAAGTAATAAACCCCACAATTTCATTGAGTAAAGGAAAAAAAAAAACCTAAAGGAAGTATTTTTAGGAATTAGAAAATGGCCCCCGTAATGGACGGTGGTCGTCGTTTCACACTCTCCGTCCACGATTTTGATTTTATCCTCCTCTAAAAACATATGACCCTTTCAAGCTCCATCAATGGCTGTTTAGCTTGAGAAAGAAAACCCAATTCTATATTAACGTATACAACAATAACCCTTCTTCTCACCACTCGTATCCCTTTCATAACTTTCCTCTGTCGTCTTCCTCTCACCGCCTCTCACTCGTGATTTTTGTATTTATCCAAACAAGATTCGGTTTTTAAGCCATACACCTTTTTTTTCTTGTTCTTCGATTCGAGTGTTTATCTTCTTCTTCTTTTTGAACTATGGATTTGCTCGTGAGCATAATCTTAGGGCTAATCGCTGGATGGTTAGCTTTCGTTGTTGGATTGATCATAGGATGGGCTTGGAAACCGAGCTGGGCTTCTTCTTCTTCTAATAACCTCAAAGTCAAATTACAATGTTCTGCTCCTAGTTCCTTTGATTTGTCATCTTTACCATCATCTCCTTCTCCTCGTTCTGTTACTTCCCCGTTAAAGGGTTTTGGTTCTGCTCCTTGCTTAAAGGCTCTTGTTTGTGATACATGGACTATGGCTTTAAGACAACAGAAAACGATTTCTCCTGTTTCTTCATCATCATCGTGTGATGATTCTTCTGAACATGTTGCTGGGTAAGCTTTGATTTGAGGATGATTTACTAATGAAAAAATGTTCTTTTTTTTTGTTTGCTAATTTTGTTTTTTTGGTTTTGAAGAGGGAAGAAAACAGAGGAGAGGTTGCCTAATACTGTAACTGAGTTAGACTTGAGACATCTTGTGCAATTGGTTGAGAGGAAAGATGGTGGTCATGCTTGGATTCAGATTATGGATCGTTTCACTCCTGGAATGAGATATCAAGCTTGGTTAAGAGAACCTAAGGTAACACTTGTTCTTTGGTTTTGAGAGAGAGAGAAATTTCTCTTGGTCTTGATGGATGGATTCCTCATTATATTGTGTTTTGTTTTCTTAGAATGGTCCTACTGAGTATAGAAGCAGAACTGTGTTTGAAGACGCAACTCCTGAGGTTTTAAGAGATTTTTTCTGGGATGATGAGTTTAGACCAACGTGGGATACAATGCTTTCCACTTCCACAATTGTTGAAGAGTGTCCAAATACTGGAACCATGATTGTTAGATGGATACGCAAGGTTAGTCTCTGGTTGCTTTGCTCTTTTTTTGGGTGATGATTGATTGTTTCTCACTGTGATTTTGTTTGTTGACTTTATCCTTTTATGTGTCGCAGTTCCCGTTCTTCTGTAGTGATAGAGAGTATGTGATCGGTCGCAGGATATGGAACTGTGGCAAATCTTACTACTGTGTTACAAAGGTATGTACTAAGTAACAAAATGGAATCTGTTACATTGATGTGAATAAGAGTTAAAGTGAATCTATGGCGGCTAGTTTTTCTGCATAGGATTGTGATTGAATTACCAACTTAGCATAAGTTAATCTCTAAATTGGTTTAAGAGAGAAGAAGCAGATTGTGGAATGATGTAGTTGTGAACTTGTGATGTTGGTTTCATAAATCAAAGTCTCTAGAAGAGGAAAAGATTCAATCTTTTTGTGATCCTCGTTTGCATTTGGAAAGAATCTAAGAGCGTCTCTCGTTCTTGCTTCAGGGAGTATCAGTTCCTTCTATACCGCGCAACAACAAACAAAAACGAGTGGATTTGTTCTACTCGAGCTGGTGCATTCGACCAGGTAAAAATCCACATCAACCCTTTTGTGATTATTCAAGAACCGAAATAACTTAACAATGTGCAATATTGTTCCCTTTTTTGCAGTTGAATCAAGAAGAGAAGATGGAGTAACAAGTGCCTGCGAAGTGCTTCTATTTCACCACGAAGACATGGGGATACCAAGAGAAATCGCAAAGCTAGGAGTGAAACGAGGAATGTGGGGAGCGGTGAAGAAGATGGAACCCGGTTTACGCGCTTACCAAGAGCAAAGACTCTCAGGAGGAGGATCCAAGCTTTCTCGGCCAGCTTTCATGGCTCAGATCAACACCAAGATCACATCAGAACATCTCATTTCGCTCAGCAACGGTGCATCGCCTGTCACTGAAACTGCAGTTACATTGGACCGAGGAAATCGTGCTGCGAATCTAAAGAAACTGTTGATTCTTGGTGGAGCTGTAGCGGTTGTTTGCACTTTGAGCGGAGGGGCTTTTGCTCCTCCGGCGTTTCTTTTAGGGCTTGGGAAGAAGTTTGTTAATGGTGGAAGAAAACGTCAGCCCCAAGGAGGAACAACAGCAACAACTCAAAGCCAAACTACTTCTCCATAGATTCGTTTTTAATAGATGGAGAACAATCCAAGAACACGCAGATAATTCTAGATTAGTTTGTAGAGAATTGGAATAAGCTGTTTGATTAATCTTTATACAAAAGGAGCTATTTTTTTACAAGTAATCAATAAAAATCTGAAAAAAGTAATAATCTTTTTGGTTTATGATTATCAAAAAGGAAGAATCGTTTCGAAACAATGAACACCGTCGAGCTCTGGAGCTATCCTCATCGGTTGGATCTTCATCTTCTTCTTCTTATTATTATTCTTTTCATCGTCTGATGAGATCGGAGTTTTCCCAGAGTTCTTCTGCGGTTCCGTCGCCGGAGACTGGTTTTCGCCGGAGCTCTGTTTCTGGCCGCCTGCGAATTTCTTCTTGAAGCCGTTAGATTCAGCGAAAAGAGCATCAAAGGGGCTAAAAATCGACATCATCTTCGAATTCTACTGCTGTCTTGATCGAATTTCTTCTAGCTTTTGTGAAATCTGAAATTTTTGTTTCTTGATGAGATGAAGAAGAAGGACTTGGTATAAATACATATAATCGGCAAACGAGAAGAGAAGCTAGAAATAGTAAGAGAAGTTTGACAAGTTTTCGAGTTTGATGAAGATTCAGTGAAACTGGTTTTGGTCGGTGAACGAACAGAGTCCACGTGGAATATTGTCTGTAATTGTGATTTGTTTTGACTTGATTCAATAATAGAATTCTCTTAATAAATATCTCATTGTTTTATTTTTCTTTAATTACATAATTTTCGAACATAGAATCTGAAAATTATTTACAAAACAAATATATGTCTTTAACATCATGAATGTACCTACCAATTCGGTGGAAGAAGAAAAAGAATAGAAAGACCATACAAATGTTAACAAATTAGGCGCAGTCAAAAGGAAACACAAAAATATAATTTCTGTAAGTTATGTCATTTGATGTCTCGATAGACGTAGGTTGAGACACAATGTCTAAGAATACAAATGTTAACATGATCTTACAGACATCTATTAAAAAACCACTAAACCAAAATATGTTTTCTAACAAAAATTTAAACACGAAAAATCCACGATCAATTATTGCGAACCCCGTATGAAGACACAGAAGAAATTAACTAAAGATGTATTGTATTAAGATTTAGTTACTCATAATTAATCAATTATGAACATGTGAGCAATGGCGGCTCCTTCACTGGGTATAAGGTATGAGATTAAAGGCAACCAATATCACCTCTTTTATATGAATTAATTTGTAAAAAACGTCTTATATTTTTTATTTTGTTAAGGTCCAAAACAAATATATTTGAAAATATATTCGAAAATTAAACAGTGATATCAATAAAAAGAAACAAACATGAAGAATGTTCACGAATAGATTTGAAGCCTCAAGTCGCGTTACATCAAACAAAATCATTACTAAAACAGTAATGTAAGAAAATAATCAAAAGACAAAGGACCGATGTGCTCCTGTTAGACATGTCAATTTGAGTCCAAACCCGTGGGCCCCACCCCAATAGACAAAAGACCGATTTTTTTTTCATGATTACCGTATATATGATATACTTCAATATTTTCTATATTTATCTTTACTGATTTTTATTTTAAAATGGAAATTATTTTCAAAACCCTAGCGTCTTCATGAGGCTATATATACCCCTACAATACCCGACTCTTTTATACCAAATCCCCGAGAAGGTCATATCCAACCACTTTTTCTTTGTCTTTCGTTATTTGTTCTTTGGCTTTCGTTTGATGTGTTTTTAATAACCGAAACATTTTTGTTTTTGTTTTTTTGGAACGTTATAAGGAGTTCATTACGAAATAAAAGATTGGGAGTGTTCTAACATATTCAACCAGCCCGATTCCTCAGAAAGAAAACCGATATCTAAAAACCTACAAAATATCTCGAAATCAGTATTTAAAAAACAATTATACAAAAGAGTGGATGAAACCAACTTGTTTATTGATTAATACCTTCAAATCTAGCTTTCTTTTTTTCTTCTTCTTTTAAAAATCTAGTTTTAATGAACTGATATGATTATGTGAAGCAACATGTCCTTGAGATCACGGTCTTAGCATCTTTGTTTCCCATCTTGTGATATCTCATCACATTCACACAACTACTCGTGAGATGAAATTGCATCTTCCGCACCTTGTGCGGGTATAAACTAAATTTTTAAAAGTTGATATATTAGTTTATTTATAGATGGATAATCCGGTTTATAATTTGGCTTTGTTTTGGACATTTTGGTATTAAACATAATATCATTTTTTAAAAAATGTTTTAAAGTTTAAACAACAAAATACCAATACATAATATAAATATTACTCCATCTGTCTTAAATAAGTGATGTTTTAAGTTTTTTTTTTTCTCAAATAAGTGATGTTTTCAGTTTTCAATACAAAATTAAATAAGTTTTATTGTTTTTGACGATTTCGAATTCGGAGCAGGAATCGGAGCTTCGCCAGCGCTTTCGTGCAACGTAATGGAACCATTGGCACAAAGAGACAAATCTTTTAACCAAACTAAAAAAAAAATCATGCTACTTAGTGTATATACACAAACAAAACTTTCTAAAATAATATACACATTGAAATCAAAAAGAATATCTGAAGCCAAGAAGAAAACCACAAACTATCCTAAACCGAAAAAAGCAAACAAATCTACATCTTTTGAATATGATGTTAATTTAATTATATTGCATACCTTGCTCCAAGTTATTTGGATCATCATAAGTTCGAAAGATAAGAGGTGCTGAATTACTCTTCATAACGTGTCGATTAACATAAGGACCAATTTGTGAATCTTCATGATCGTGTTTTGCTTCTTTTATTAGTATCAAACCAGCTCAGATTCAAAAAGGGTATAATTTAAAGCTGATACATAATGAAACATTGTATAGCAAAGGAATGAAGCTTACATCAATACAAAATTTGAACCAAATCTCTATTTTTACCTTATAAAGTTATGAATCCTCAAAATCTTTTTTCTTAAAGACTAAGAAGAAGTTTCATTATCACGTAACCAAATTTATTATGGAGACTCACTGATAAGGCACAAACTACGTGCGACATTATTATCAAATCTGATGTGGAAACTGCTCAACCATCTACATGAACATAGCCTATTGGTATGGGCCTTAATCATCTCTCTCAAAGACAAAACCAAATAATTTCAAGTCTCAAACTTTTCCTCAAACCTCAAACGCCACCGACTCAGTCATCGAACTCATATGGTCACCAACAGGGGCAGAGCTACTTGGGCTATAGTGGGGTCAGCTGACCCCTATGATTTTTGTTTTTGTTTTTATGTTATATCCTCAAATAAATTTAACTGACCCCACTTTAAAAAAAAAGTTTGACCCCATCAAAAAATAATTTAGTAGTAAAAAGCCTAATTTATTTGTTTAGTTGAGCTCACGTTTAGTTTGAGACTCAATTAAAATGCAATTATGAATGATTTATTGCTTATCCATAAATTAAATAAAAATGTTATCTATTATATATCTATTTTTGCCCAACACAAAAGAAAAAAAATCATAAAACTGAACATTTTATCTTTGTTCCTTTTTAAGTTTTTCGATGAACAAAAACAAAAACCTAAACTATCAGTTTTCTGTTGAATTTCAAGTTAATATTTTTTTGTCTTTTTATATTTTACTTTCACATGTTTAGATTATACTCTTATCTTTTTGTTAAATTAATGATTATATAAATTAAATTCATTGAAAAATCTAGGGTTTATATTTATAAACGGTAAATTCAAATATCGC
This sequence comes from Eutrema yunnanense, assembly GCA_002933935.1. Lineage (NCBI taxonomy): Eukaryota > Viridiplantae > Streptophyta > Magnoliopsida > Brassicales > Brassicaceae > Eutrema > Eutrema yunnanense. The sequence continues at coordinate 57,120 of PKML01043627.1, forward strand.
TTCATTGATCGATTTTTAATGATTATCTCGTTTATTTTATCTAACAAATATTATTTAAAGATGTAACATATGAAACGGTGATTAAACCAAATTTAAGTTAAGAGTAAACGTAAAATATATTTGTAGATAATTATTTTAGTATATATATTTTCTGCCCCCGGTAAAAAAAGTTCTACCTCCGCCACTGGTCACCAATGTCATTGACGATCACCCTCACCGCCAGTAATATCACCGCCATGATCACCTATACCATATCCTCATCTCTATATGACTCATCATCACAACCAAAAGGGTCATCCATTTCATCACCACGAGTATCACCCTCTCCACCATTAATTATCATCACCTCTGATATTTAAAAACGAATTAAAAAAATAAAAAGCGTGAATTTGAAAAGAAAAAAAAAAGAATACACAAAAAAAAGGAAACAAATATATAAAAAAACCATATACAAAAAATCTAACAAAGAAATTTATATATCACCATTAATATCCGACACGCGCCGACAAACCATCCACACCAACCCGATCGAACGTCCTATTCAAATTTGGTTGACGGTTTTGAATACAACAAACCGAAACCAAAAACTTTGAAACATGATGGTGTTGCACCGAATCTTTGACGTAATACACATGCTACAATCATTGATTCCATAGACTCCCTTTAGAATAAGAGAAAACACCAGACAAAACAAACACACAATAAAAAAACATGTTGTAAAATTAAAAATAAAATATCATTCTACACAGTTCTATAAACAAACCTTCTTCACCCGACACTCGTCGACGAACCACCCACTCATTCGATCGAAAATCCCAAAGAAACTTAAGTGAAAGTTTTGAATACAAAAAGTTGTCACTAAAGAACCTGCAACTTGCCAAATCAGCAGCGAATCTCCGAGAGAAAACCCACGAGCTGAATGCTGCATAGCATGACATCCAATTTTATTTTAAATAATAAAAACACTTATTCTTACCCCCAAAAAAACACTTATGAGCAATTTCCACGATAAACACGAAAACAGATAAGAAATTAATTCCACAAAAATAGACAAAATCTATGAAGTGTGTCTTTATCCTCACGAAAGATATAGGGAACATTATATGAACGCAACGGATTGCAAGCGGTACGATCGATACCTCCATGACAACAAAACTCATCGGTGCCCAATATAGGCCGATACAACCAAATAGGAAGAGACTCACACGAATTCGTGAGCATATCAAGATGAACAACGGAAGCAAATTGAGCTGAAAAAAAACAGAAAAAACTGTAAGAACCTAACCAACCAAAAAAAAAAAATCAAAAGGCGAGGAATATTATAAATAGCAACAAATAAACAAACAATCAATCCAAATGTCAAACCCAAAAGAAACCTAGACAAAACACAAAAACATATAATCCATATCGTTATTAAACCGTCACTGTGAAACTGGTTACCCTGTCCAAAGGCCACAAAAGATGTATTAGAACCGAAAAAAATATAGAGAACATGTATCTAAACAAAATACACAAGCAACACTGGGATGCAAAATTACCGGGTTGTAAGAACGACTCCACCCACGCACCATGTTCATCAATGGAGAGTCCAAGTTCACGAGCTGATGAACACACTAAAGAATCATTAGAAAGGTAAAGAGAGAGCACCATATTATTAAATTAGGTAAAATAAAATTACATTAATTTTTGGATGCATAAAAAGACTTAAGATGAGTCGTATTTATATAATATCATGATATGCATTAGGGTTTTATTTTTAACGATAATCACTATAATATGCCATATATTTTTTCAACTAACCAACAGCCGCGATATTAACAAATTTTATTCATATCTAACTTTTTAGATATGGACATGATTTACCTTAATCATTATCGATAAAATATAAAAATTCCTTTTATACAATTATCGATATAACCAAAATTTTACTTTTTATCAACATTTACGATTCAAATATATTTCTGATTATTTTGGGCCTATCGCAGCCCACGCAAAAACACTCAACAACCGAATATAACCAGATCCTGGACTGAAACTTTGCAACCGTTAATATGAATTAACATTGACAGTTTCAAAATCTAACCCACATTAATTGATTATACCGTGCAATCCAAAGAATCAAAAAATAAACAAAACTATCTAACCAAACCAAAGTGCTATCAACATGCTATCGAATACTTGATAGACTAAACCGTCCAGCTCAAAAAAATAATAAAAATTTGACTAATCAAATCATACGGCTTATAACCACATAATGGAAGAACCATATCGAAACCGTAAAGCGTACCACATGAATAACTCGGCTCCGGTTTTTCAAAAAGAAGAGGACTGGTTCCAATGGAGCCAAACACAGAATAACGCATCGAACCGTGTTTAGGAGATTAAAAATTTGAACCAAGAAATAGTATATTCTCCTTATCTAGGCGCCATTTAAATTGTATAATTTACAATTTAGATAAGTCCGTGGTTGTCATTATCATTAGCATTATATTAACAAAATATATTTACTTACAATTATCGAATATAACATACGATATTTGGTTTGTTTTTTTTTCAACAGAACACAAACCGGTTAATCATCGGGTTTTTATCTTTCTTGATTAGCATCATTGGTTAATTGTCTGGATTAACATCAAAGGGCGACGACTATAAGTGACAAATACGATGCATAACCAAATAAACGTTACTTGGTTTAGTACTGCTCATTGGTTAATCGCATGGATTGTTCTAGACGTATATTCAGATTATTTCGGTTTATTACACATTATTATTTTTTTTTTGTTCTACAAATTTGAGTGTCGATTACTATCCGACAGGGTTGGTATGGGACCTAACAATCGGTTTGGTATATAAAATCATTCATATATACCGATTAGAAGACGGATCGAGCCCCCGGTTTTGTTAAACCCTAATAATAACAAAAAGCGACAAATCGATAAATCAAGATTAAGACATGAAACTTGAAATAAACCAAGCGATTAAGTTAAACCGAGCGTCGGCTTGATTTAAGTGATGAGGACATGTTATCAGATAGTAACGAATGAAATTATGACAAATAATCAAAAAAAAATTTGAATGAGGGAGGATTATTCTGAGGCCGCCAAATAAGATTATGACTTCACAAATAATAGTATGATATTCTGATATTAGCCCCATAATAAAAAAAAATCGATCTAACCGATCGTAAACCAATCAAAGAGCTAATTGAAATCGACATACCGGGTGTGGTTCGATTTAAGTTACAAAGACACGTCATCAGGATACAAACGAATGAAAATAAGACACATAATAAAAAAAAAATCGATCTAACCGATCGTAAACCAATCAAAGAGCTAATTGAAATCGACATACCGGATGTGGTTCGATTTAAGTTACAAAGACACGTCATCAGGATACAAACGAATGAAAATAAGACACATAATAAAAAAAAAAAATCGATTTAGGGAGAATCGATGTGAGCCCGCCACCTAAGATTATGACTTCACAAATAATAGTATGATAGCTACATTTCAGTTCGTTTTCTTATCTTCTGACAATTTAATATCGTGTTAATTACGGAGAACTTTCGTTTTAGTTTCTTACCATATATAAAAATTTAAATTATTAAAAAATTGACAGATTACTCAAAAGACATAAACCCTAAACCCTAAACTCTAAACCCTAATCTCTAATCTCTAATCTCTAAACTATTAACCATAAACCCTAAATTCTAAATCTAACCCCTAAATCTAAACTATAAACTCTAAACCCTAAACCCTAAACCCTAAAACCTAAACTCAAATATAAATAGTATACATAATTACCACCATAATATTAATTTTTATTTTCTTTAAATAAATTAGATGGCATATTTTGGTTGGTTATAAAAAAAAGGTGAATAAAGAAAAGTTCACGATATTATTACGATATATTCATGTTTGTAGTTAAGGGATATCTCTTTTTCCTTGTGATGTAAATCTTTAGCAATTATGTCATCTTGTAAAGCTATATAAATTAAAGGCCTTAGAGTCATCAATAAAACATACAAAAAAACCTTTCATACATCCTAAGGTTTTATCAAAAACACAATCAAACATATATTTTGTCAAAAACATTTAATATATTTTGTTCTAAACGGCATCCCTTGCAGTTGGAGACCGAGACATATTATCACATATGTATGACCATAAATAAAATTTCTCCCAAACCTTTTTAAAATCTCTCGAATACAGTTAGCATTATGACAACACATAGAAAATGATGAAACAAGAATTCGAAGTGTTGTTACTTCGATAGGGCCATGTGTGAAGGAAGAGTACAATCAATTTGGATACGTAAACTTCTAAAAGTGTGGTTTATGTCGTACGAACCTAATGAGCTGCCACGATGACCGGAATTACCGATGTGGGGTTCGGTCTACGCAGACCGACCATTCAAATTAAATTAAATGTTTGACTAAGAATAAAGAAAATATTAAATAGAGAACATTGGGTCCTAGTCCACTCTGTATGTGGTTATATCTCTTAAAATTGCACACATGCTAGTTTGTAAAGTATGAGACAGAATTGAATATGCTATGTTTTACAGCTCAAACTTTTAGTATAATTCTTTAAATATGTAGTCAGCAATGTTAGCCTTATTCAGTTCACTCATTTTAATATTAAGATAATCAGAATCATGAATGTTAATTATGTTGTTTTTTCTAACCCAAAACCAGTTTTGGATGATAGAACATTCTAAATGGTGTAAGTCATCGTTAATTCTTTAACATAAAAATAAATGTGAAGTACGTTATGTAACCTTTAAAATACATAGTATTTACATATCAGTACGTAGAACATATTCCCAATAAACAAACACTATTATTTTATTTTTTCTACAACTTCACTCAATTTAGGGATCTTGATATGTGCATATTCTACATGTATTTAGAACGCATTTCATATAGATTTAAGATCATTTACTTGGATCTTCATTTCATATCTTACTTGTTTTGTTTCATTTATAGTTTTAGGGTTCTCATACTAGGTCCTAGAGTGTCTTGCATGTTTTGGAATCCTTTTCAGGTGTTAAACGAGGAGATTCGTCATTCGAGGAAAGGAGACAGGATCAACATGAGCATCGATCGATACCAGGCGTAACACCGGGTATCGATCAATACCAAAGAGCCACCGATGCTCCTGCTCGGTGTCACGGGTCGGTACTGCCACAGGGAGAACCCGGGGGGAAAAAGCCTTAACACGGAGCAGTGATACCGAGGTGTGTCCTCGGTAGCCAAACACCAAGTATCGATCGATACCGAGGGTATCGATCGATACCAAAAGCTTCAGGAGTTACACCGATGCCACTGCTCGGTGTCACGGGTCGGTATTGCCACAGGAAGATCCCGGGGGAATTTGCCCTTAATACGGAGCAGTGATACCGAGGAGTGACCTCGGTATCCCCTGAAGAACAAGCCCGATACCGAGGGTATCGATCGATACCTGGCACTTTTTGCCCATTTTAACCGGGTCGGTACCCGGTCTGTTCCGGGTCGACCCGGTTCGTTACTGTTTACTATTTAAGCCCAAAAACCTAATTTGTGAGGGCTAAGTCTTTTTCTAGCAAAAACCCTCTCTAAGAGTGATTTGTAAGAGATTGATCCTTTGAATTTGAGTATTGTTTTCTTGATTTAATTCATCTATCTTCTACCTTCTAATCATTCAATCATCTTGATCATGAGATTTAACACTTCTTTCTTTGGATTTGTTGAACCCATGATGATTAGTGAGTAGTCTTAAGGATCTTGAGATAAGGTAGATTTGGGGGATCTAGGGTTTGATTAGTGGTGTTTAGGATTAGACAATCTTATATTCCTTCTTGTCTAGAGTCCCTAATGCTAGATCTAGCTTGAAAGAGTGGGTCTAGATCATTAGGCATTTCATGAACACCAAGTGTTTGATGAAATGCCAAGACCAAACTAGACAAGAGATTTATGTTCCTAGCCTAAGACATTAGTTGTTTAGGGCATATCTTTGGTTGATCTTGTCATGATTCTTAATGCTTGCTAATTAATAATCCACAAATGATGATTTGCTAATGGGCTTGATAATTAGCATAGTGATTAGTTGCTTGAAAGAGAACTAATCTAGATTAGAGATCTATTGCCTAGGGATTAGCTTCTTGAGTAATTGAACACCACTA
>PKML01043627.1:64756-76030 GCA_002933935.1 Eutrema yunnanense
TAACATTGACAGTTTCAAAATCTAACCCACATTAATTGATTATACCGTGCAATCCAAAGAATCAAAAAATAAACAAAACTATCTAACCAAACCAAAGTGCTATCAACATGCTATCTAATACTTGATAGACTAAACCGTCCAGCTCAAAAAAATAATAAAAATTTGACTAATCAAATCATAATACTTATAACCACATAATGGAAGAACCATATCGAAACCGTAAAGCGTACCACATGAATAACTCGGCTCCGGTTTTTCAAAAAGAAGAGGACTGGTTCCAATGGAGCCAAACACATAATAACGCATCGAACCGTGTTTAGGAGATTAAAAATTTGAACCAAGAAATAGTATATTCTCCTTATCTAGGCGCCATTTAAATTGTATAATTTACAATTTAGATAAGTCAGTGGTTGTCATTATCATTAGCATTATATTAACAAAATATATTTACTTACAATTATCGAATATAACATACGATATTTGGTTTGTTTTTTTTTCAACAGAACACAAACCGGTTAACCATCGGGTTTTTATCTTTCTTGATTAGCATCATTGGTTAATTGTCTGGATTAACATCAAAGGGCGACGACTATAAGTGACAAATACGATGCATAACCAAATAAACGTTACTTGGTTTACTACTGCTCATTGGTTAATCGCATGGATTGGTCTAGACGCATATTCAGATTATTTCGGTTTATTACACATTATTTAGTTTTTTTTTTGTTTGTTCTACAAATTTGAGTGTCGATTACTATCCGACAGGGTTGGTATGGGACCTAACAATCGGTTTGGTATATAAAATCATTCATATATACCGATTAGAAGACGGATCGAGCCCCCGGTTTTGTTAAACCCTAATAATAACAAAAAGCGACAAATCGATAAATCAAGATTAAGACATGAAACTTGAAATAAACCAAGCGATTAAGTTAAACCGAGCGTCGGTTTGATTTAAGTGATGAGGACATGTTATCAGATACTAACGAATGAAATTATGACAAATAATCAAAAAAAAATTTGAATGAGGGAGGATCATTCTGAGGCCGCCACATAAGATTATGACTTCACAAATAATAGTATGATTACATAATTTTCCAAAAAAAAAAAAAAAAAGAAGCACAATATCAATAAGCAGATCGATGCAAACTCTAAATCAAATTCTTAACAAAACCATTATTAAACATCATAGTTTGAAACAAAGGTGGGTGAAGTAGACGTAGACATGAGAGCAATGTTTTATAAAATCAGCATTAAATGGACTTCTTTTTTTTGTGTGTTTTAGATCTTCTTGAGCAACTCGATAACGTAAACACCAAAGGCGCTGCAGACAACTTTGATGCCTTTGAAGCCTGATTCTTTGGCTAATGCCTCAAATTCTTTCTCAGTTCGTTCTTTGCCTCCGGGATTGTGAGCCAACATAATGCAGTCTACATGGACTACTTGTTTGGTCGAGAGGCTTGAGTCTGGTGTCTCTGGAAGTATACACTCAGCTAATATCACTTTTCCATCCTCTGGAAGCGCCTCGTAGCAGTTTTTCAAGAATTTCACGCAGTGTTCATCGCTCCAATCGTGGCATATCCACTGCAGTTACAACAATGAGAGAAAAAAAACCGAACGAAAACGTTTTGAGATTCATTTCCTTGATGAATTCTACTTTATAATGTCATGACTTTTCGCGGTATAGGAGCTTTGGTTATAACTAACCTTCATGAAAATAGCATCACCTTTGGGGACACTAACAAACATATCTCCTCCAACATGCTCAATACCTACATTATTCAACAATAACCCAATCTCTCAATCATATGTGAAAGAAAAACAGATTTTGTAAAATGCCGGGGAAAATGTAATATATACCGGGATGAGAAGTAGCTTCTTCGATGACATGTGGGAGATCAAAGTTGATGCCCTTAAGGTTAGGGTACTTAGAGACAATCATTTTGAGAGTAGCACCAATGCCACCACCAACATCAACCAAAGAAGCCAACCCCTCAAAACCCTTATAGGTCTCGAGAATCTTCTTCATGGTGATGGTTGAATGGTTAGACATTCCGTTGTTGAAGACAGTGTTGAATCTAAGGTCCTTCCCGTGGTACTCGAACGCGCTCATTCCATAAGCCTTGTTGAATGGAATCCCACCATCAAGAACTGCATCTTTCAAATGGTACCTGAAACAAGTCTCGTTGGCATAAGTTTAAGAAAAACACACACACACACACCCCTTAAGCTTTAACCTAACCCTTCAATTTTTATTTGGTTTTTTAAAATTCAAACCCTCAACTTTTGGTGAACACTATAATTAGGAAGGATAGTCTGTTTTGAAATTGATCTCAAGATTGAACATTTGAAACTCTATTTTATGATCAGACTAGATCCACGTCAAGTTTATTATAATTGGTTAGTTGATAAAGAGCCGCCTGTACGCAAAGAGAACCAGCCAGTTCGATTGAAGAAAACCAAAACCAAAACCAAATCCAGAGATTAAATAAGTTTCTATTTTCTTTACTTGTTGCTCAATAATCCAATGACCGATTCTCTTCCTATTCTGATCCTACTCTACTTCCTAATTTTGCTACTCAATAAAGGGAAGAACGATTAAATATTTTCTATTTAAAGCCATGAACAAAAATATATATAAACAGAAAGTGTTTTCATAATTTGTATCAGTGTTAAAAAAAAAATAGTAGGTGTTCTCAGCGAATAAATAATTTTCCTTCAAGCTTTAAACTGGGACCAACTCTTTTATTTTATTTTTAAAAATTTATCCTTGTCGTTTGTATTGTTGTTTAGCTTAGTAACAAACAAAGTTTCCAACTATTAGCACGTTTAACCAGTAAAAAAATCGTATATAATATAGTTTCTTAGTGGACAGTAGGTAATATAGTTTCTTAGTGGACAGTAGGTGTAGAATACGTGTCAAAACGCATCTTTTTGTCTGTTTTTGTCTGATTGTCGTCTTCTGACACTTTGTGGCTATATCTCTGACCTTTACCTTTGCACAATTGCATTTTAATCACATCAACCAAGAAGCATAGCTTATGAAACAACATTATTAAAAAAAAAAAAAAAAATTTTATAACATGATTTAGCACAAGATCTACTACTAGTCAGAACTCAGTTTGATCATTTTCTAGGTAATATTGAAAAAAACTTACCAGCTTTCCATGAGAACCTTGTCTTGGTTCATAAGACAAAGGGCAGCAATCGAAACACCATCTTCGTTCTTGGTCAAGTACTTGCAAACCGGACCAAGCCCGTAAAGCCTCTCGACACCGTCTCCGTCGGGAAGTGTACGGTTTGAGCAGGTGAGGACGGAGTAAGCCGTAAGAAGACGGAGGATACGGTCGAGCATGACCGGAGCTTCGGGGTTTTTGGTCGGAAGATGAGAAGCGATCTCAGAGGGAGACATCGGTTTGGAGTTCTTGGCCATGATTTCGAGAAGATCGAGCTCTAAAGCCGATTTCAAAGCCATCGGAAGAACGGAGGCGCTCGCTAGCTGCATGGCAAAGAGGGCAGCTTCGTCGTCATTGACTTGTACCGGAGTTATCTGTGTCTCCGCCGTTGATCCCATTTTCTTGAAATCTCTAAGGTATATTTAGATTGCTCTGCTTTCTTTTCTTTTTTCTGCTTTGGGGTTCTCAGTTTTGAGAGGATTGTGTGATGGGTAGTAGGAGGTTAAGAGGTTTATTTATATGAAAATATATTAAAAGAATGTAGACGATTGGCATATTTTAACTCAAAATTCTGATCTGGCTTAACTACTTGGTCCAATTGAAATGGAGACATATCAATCTCTTTGTATTTTATCATATTGATAAGAGACCCTAATAGGTCCAAGAATAATATATATTTCTAAAGTAACACATCCAAACAAGAAAATTATTACGATCCGTTCTTAAAAAACAAATTAGTACTCGATCAAGTAGCCTTTATTTATTATATCTTCATAATTAATCAATAATACCCCTTTAATATTAAATAGGAAATTACCTAAGATATCCTAAAAACAATTGTGAATAGGTAAGATAACCCATCAAATTTTATATTACTCAGATAACCTATTTACTAATTTGTGTTTTTATTAACTCCAAAATTACCCTTATTATAAGTTTGAAATAAAATTGGTAATTATTTATGACCAAACCAAATTATTTTTGGTTTTATTATTATTAGAATTAGAAAATTGATTAATAATCTTAATTATGCTACGTATTTATATTTTCATTTATTTTATTTATCCGAAATTAAGCGATAAAAAAAACATAATTGTGTCATCGTTTTATATCGTTCATTTTCCCTACCAACGATTTCTATTTGACAGATTTAAAAAACTAATCATGCATACTTACTTTTAATTTGCAGATGATCAGTAAACTTGCATGATTTCTACAAAATCCAGAGAGTCTAGTGGCATGAATCCTACAAGGACGATATTTTGGTGACATCAACATTCTAAACGCCACAAGAAAAAAATAAAGCTTCTTATGTGATATGCTCAAATTAATACCCTAAAAAGTATTAAAGCAGTTGCTGCAGTATATCAGGGGTCGAACACAAGAACTCAGAGAAATCGCACAATAAATTGTATAGTGTCAAATCAAGCTAAACAGTTTAATTTAAAAGAAAGCAGTAAAAAGTAATCAAGTTGTAATTCAATAGGGGAAAGATAGGTTCATGGATATTTCTCAGAAAATCAATGAATGCAAAATAAACTTAACTAATCAGGGTTCAGGTTAAGCACGGTTCTCGAACTCAAATCACTAAAGTATAATTAACCAATTGTCGTTGCGAAAACTATCTAAATCTAAATCCTAGGAATTCCAAATCTCTTTGCGAATCCTAAAGTCTAAATCAGCTTTAAAGTTCAGGTTTGATATGTTCACAAATCAATTAAACCAAATTTCTTTGCGAATAATTAATTTGCTCACCTAAGGTTTTATCAGATTACTCGATTGTACTGTCGTGCCTAATCGATTAATCTAAGATCTAAGTTCTAGGTGATCAATCCAGAATTAGCTTTGAGAACAACATAAGGTGAAGAACTAATTCAGATTGTGAACCCTAAATAACCAATCAACCTAGCATTCAAAGAAATCCCTTATGAGAATCCCTAAACCTAACAAGAGATCTACTCAGACATGGAAATCGAATCAATAAACATGTTTGAATAAATACTCAATAGAAAATAAGAAAGAGTAACAAAAGGGTTCGAAATCTTCTCTCGACGAACAAAGTATCAGACTTGTCTCCCTTCAAAAGCTCTCTCACAAATCCAGAATAAAATAAAGCATAGCCTAAAAGTGGCTGTAAAAATCCCTATATATAACATAAATCACGAATTGGGGCTTCTTGTAATTATTAAAGACTTCTGGACCAAGTTGCAATTCTTCAACTCTTCATTAAAGTCGCGGGTCGTGTCATGCTGCGATGGGTATCGATCGATACCAAGGGGTATCGATCGACACTGATCGTGAAATCTGGTACTCAGCAGCACGAACTTCAGCTTTGCTCCAAAATGCTCCAGAAAGCTCCAATAACTCCAATTATGCTCCAAACGTGCTAGAACCTGTAAAAGACTCTAAAAGACTATGAAATAGCATAAAGACTCTATAAAACGGACTTATATCATGGCCTTAAAGGGGTAAAAACCATGATATATTATTATGCATGGAAGCCATTTCTACAGGCCATGGATCTTCTCAAACAAGGATTACAATATGTTATTGGTGATGGTACCTTTATTAATGTATGGAAGGACCCGTGGATTCCAACTCACCCACCTCGGCCTCCGATTGCAAGAAACCAATACTAGAGATTGATGTTACAATCTGTGATCTTTTAAATCTTGGAGGTTTGGGCTGGAATGTAGATAGACTACGCGAAACTTTTATTGATGAGGATGTTGAAAGGATATTAGCATTGAGAATCAGTTCAAATTCTAAGAGGGATCTTTTGGGATGGCATTACAATGAAGATGATATCTATAGGGTGAGATCAGGTTATTGGCTTGCAACGCATTTACCAAATGGCAATCCGCCTGTACCCCCTCACGTTAATATGATATTAAAACAAGATCTGGAAATTGAAGACATCCCAATAAATAAAACACTTCTTGTGGAGAGTTTTATCACAGGCGTTAGCAACTGGAGAAACACTTAAACGAATACACTTCAGTCAGCTTTCTCTTTGTAGACGATGATGTAAAGAAAAAGAAACAACCAAACACCTTTTCTTCGATTGTAAATATGCTCAAATGATATGGAGAGCATCTGGAATACCAAATCCGGTCCTTTTCGACACTGCCACAACTTTAGGTCTGTATTTCTTGGAATTTGCATAGTGTTCTATCACAATGCAGTCAAATCCCACTTTGGATACTTTGGAGATTGTGAACAAACAGAAATACTATGATGTTCCAGAGAAAACACATTTCATGGAAGGAAAGCCTCATGCTTGCAAAACAGGATGCTTCAGAATGGTTAAATACAGAGCAATACAATTCGCTATCACATGCCACTTCTACTAAAGGAAGAGGACGTAGGAGAAGAGACAATATTTTGTGGAAAAGACCATTCATGGGATAGACGAAATGCAATTATGATGGATCTTTTGTGAATAATACTCTTCCTGCAAAATCAGGGTGGCTCATAAAAGATGAACATGGAGCATACTTAGGCGCGGGTCAAGCTTAAGGAAACAAAGTCACAAAGGCATTTGAGAGTGAATTTCAAGCTTTTCTCCTTGCAATGCAACACTATTGGAGTAAAGGATTCGGAAAAATTATTTTTGAAGGAGATAATCAATATGTGGTAGAGTTGATCAATGGCAAAAAAAAATGAACTTTGGACTCTATAATTGGGTTCGTGAGATCATGTTTTGGCAAGATCATTTCGAAGAGGTCAAATTCACTTGGATTCATCGTAAAGGAAATAAGCCAGGTGATATTGTTGCAAAACAAAATCTCCTACAAGATTATGTATTTTTTTTTCATTTCTATGTTCTATATGTAATTTATCAGGCTTTATAATCTGATTATGTAACTCTTCCTTAATTTCAATACAGCATATGCTATATTAAAAAAAAAAAATGTCTATTAGAATCGTGCTTAGAGTTATGGAGACTAGGTGGTGTATAAAAAAACATCAACTTATACATAACAAAAGTTGCTAAAATAATAACCATCGTCATTTCAAAAAAAAAAAAAAACTATAGTAAAAAATTAGTGTAAGTTTAATACTTTAATGGTGATGTGGTCATGGATATGATATGAGAAGAAAATGAATGGGTTAGTTACCCTATCTTTTCTATCTTAGTTTAATCCAAATATATTTTAATTTATAATTTTTTCTATTTTTTTAAGCCTTTACAAACATTATGTTAATATATTTGGATCTAATACTACTATAAAAATCAAGGACATGATATTTTAATTATAAAAAGGGTTCGTAGGAGAAAGTTTCTAATTTGCCTACATAGGTACATATTTGCCGTCTATCATAGATCTTAATAGTGCGGAAACAATTGTTTGTTGTGAAGCTATCCATGAAAAAGTTGTTTGTCATATTTTCAAGTATTACAAAAAAAATAGATTTATTCATCTTAATTGAGATTATCATTTGTAATAGATAACAAATTAACAATTAAAAAAAATATACATCTATTTTTAAAAAATTAATTACTCGGATCTGAATCTGAAAACTTTGGATATCCTATTTTTTGGAACGAATTTCTAATCTCAGATTTTTAAACTACAATAATCAAACTTTTAATTGAAGACCACTTTTAAATTAGATATATCAACAAATAAAGAGATACATAAAAGGAAAAAGATGAGACTTGAGAGGACTTTGCAATTGTAAGCGGGGCAGATATTATGGTGAGTGGGACCGACAAGCCACAATTGTTCCTAACTCCATCGTCACTTTTGCTTTTTTTTTTCTCTCTTTTTTCAACGCTAAATCATTTCATTGATATTTTGCTTTCATAGAATGTCAGAAAATAAAGGATTGGAAAGTTTAACCTAAAAATGCTTTTATTTCATTTAAATTAATAAAAATACTTTTAAATATGAAAAACAGTTCGGCAAAAGATTCTTCTTCTTCTTTTTTTGATCTAAATTTTGTTTCCTCTTTTCATCTGTAAACTACGTAATACTTAAGTTTTATATTATATTAGATTATCATCCGCGCATCTGTATGGGATAAATTTTTTTTTATAGATTTAATGTAATGTTTTCAAATCATGAAAGTCCGGGATCCAAACAATAATTTGGTCCGAATATAATTTTAAAATCCGAGACTATAAAATCCGGTAAAACCGGTAAAAACTCTATAAATAACCGTAAAACGAACATAATCGTTGATCCGGATGGATCATAGTTAAGTAAACAATTATAGTGCATTCAAACGACTTCTTTTATTGTTGTTATTGAGTCATTATGATTTTTGATATACTAAACTAAAAAAATCTCGAAAATCTTCAGTTTGTATGTTGTCTAATAAAATCTTTTAAACTACATATTTTCAACACCACTTCAAATCCGTAAATATTTTCTCAAGATATTATATTTAAATTTATATATTATCCCAAGTTCTGAATTATATTTATTTGTATATATTTATATTTGTAAAAACAAATTAGGATAATGTTAAAATAATTTCTAAACATATTTTTTTAAAATAATATGAAGTGTTTGGATGCAGATATTAAAAGTGATTTTGTTTTAATAGAATAGATATTAAAAAAAATGGAGTCACATAACTTTATGTAGTGAAGACTAAAAAACTATTAATCTGTAACTAAGAGGTATCACGAAAACCTTAAATCATCTTAATTATCTAGATTACTTTTTTTTCTTTTTAAAATTGCACGAAGTTAAATCAACAAACATGAGTTGAATTATGAACAAGAATTCGGTGAAGACCCTTCGAAGTATTTCGCTTTCTAGATCACTATATTAAGTATTAATTTTCTTAAAAGATTAATTAACTAAGTAATAATTTGTTTCAAAAAAATTAGCAAAAAGAGAGAAATCATGAGATTTCTCAAGTAAGTAAGACTTCAATTTTCTTTATATTTTTGGTGATAATAACAAACGGACATGTTAGAACCTTTGAGAAAATCTATAATCTTTAAATAACTTTGCAATGTGTTAAGGTAATATTTTGTTGTAACAGAAAATTTCAATCCGAATTCATGCTAATCTATGATAAATATTCATGATCAATAAAAGAAGTACCATTGCAAGTCGGTAGTTTTTTGTTTTTCAATTATTGCAAGTCATAGTTTGTTATTTTTTAATTTCATTTTTGTTAATTAAGAAGGGTTCGGATCTACGCCTTAATTCCCCTATATATGACCCGGAACCAGCTTTTACTAATACCTTATTATATGGCGTAAAACATTCTTTCCATCGAAAATCAAACTAGGAGCACAAATTAATCCTTGTGTTTAACCACTAATCCACTTTATCCAATAGTATAGTCGGTTATCTTTTTTTGAATTGTTTAACCAAAACAAATATTTCTTTGATATTCTCACCAACCACAACCACAACCACAACCACAACTACAAGAGAAAATAAAATCTCAATAATTTGATCTTCTTATCATTTTTTCTATATATGAAAAATGTACTATTGTTTTCTCTGACGAGACACGTATGACGTTATGATAGGTTAGAACTTCGTATTACAAAACAAAAGAGAAGCATCTCACCTACTGTTGGTACCAGATTTCGACCAAAGAAATCTGGCCCATTAAGGGCCCGATAAACAACAATAAAATAATCTCTAAATCAACGATTAAGGCCCATCTACGAATCCGCGACGTGAGTGATGCCGAGCCCGGATCAAGTCAAACCATCAGCTCGTAAAAGTATGAGTCAACTAACGGCTCCTCGATCTGCGGGATACGCGACGTCCGCAGTATCCGGGAGAAGCCCAGCTCGATGTCGAGTATAAGAAGGAACCGATATCTAGATTTGGAGGACAATTCTTTCCGAACAGAAAAATAGACAATTACTTGTAAAATCTTTTCAAGATCACATTACTTGTAACAATCCTCGATCGATTCAATACAAATCCAATTCGTCGAGTTTATATCCAAATTACATCTTTGATTCATAGATAGAAACTAGCCCACTCAAAGTTCTTCCCTAAAAATCCTTACAAAAACTAGGTGTGCGATCCCGCATCCACATTTTGGCGCCGTCTGTGGGGAAGAGCATATAGCTTTCTAGACACAAGAATCAGATCTGCGATCTAACGAGAAGCGAAATGGATCCAAGCCAATCCGAATCAATCAGGGTCAACCCCTCGACAACTCGCGGCACCTCTGGCGCCATCGCCGAGCCCGCACTCACGGGATCCGGATCTCAGATCCCGATCCCGACAACCACCGTGGGATCAAATCCCATCGCGACAGGCGGAGTGGAAACACTCGCCGCGAACCAGCACGCGGCGTCGCGACGCCCAAATCCTGTCATCCCAGCGACCACTAGCGCGGCGACAGACCAAAACCCTAATTGGGTATGGACAAGGTCCACCTTAGGCTCCATCGACCCATCTCAGGCTCCGTCCGACCAGAATCCTAACTGGGTGTGGACCAGATCCACCGACCCATCCCAGGCTCAAATCGGCCGGACGGGATCAACAACTCCATCGGTAATGCCTCAGCAACACCGAAACGACCTAGCCGAAATCCGCGGGATGTTATCCATCCTGGTGGAAAGGCAACAGACGTACGAGACTTCGACTCGTACTCTGGAAGCTCGCCTGGAGCAGCAAGAACGTCGCTCGACGGAAAACCAAGAGCGACGTTCGTACGGAAGCCCGCCCCCGCGAACACGTCTGGACTTTGGAGCTATCCACGCCTCGCCAACGTTCGTCGGGCAATACGAAACTCCGATCCGAAATACCCCAACCTCGGCTTTCACATTCGAGAGCTCGCCATCGTTCGCTGCCAACTTGAGCAACGAAGCAAGCGGGCGAGCCTCGATCAGGTTACCGCCGAGCGTGGGAAACCACGAGTCAAGGCCACTCAACACCTTCGAATTCGGGTCAAGCTCAGGAACCCAGAACGAGCAGACTAACAACAGTGCGTTCTCCTTTCCTCCCCCACCCGCGAACCGCGAGAATAACACGCGACTTCGCGAAGAAAACGAGGAACCAATTCGAGCTCCGGCTCCCGACCCCTCATACGTAAACATCCCGAATACCGTTGATCGCGAGCTGTTCCAACGATACGTCGAATACACGAACGCCGAACTACA
>PKML01043628.1:22835-36723 GCA_002933935.1 Eutrema yunnanense
TGAGCTTGTGAGAAGAGAGGGAGGTCTTCTTGAGCTTGGGGAAGTCATTCTAGAGCTAGATCCAGCCGATCTAAGGTGAGTTGTGACCAAAGGTTAGCAATTAAGCTTGTGTGGTGTCTTGTTAAGCTTGATTGATGAATTTTGTGGCTTGTATGGGCGATTTCTGAATTAAGCTTGGGGAAGTTATTCTAGAGCTAAATCCAGCCGATCTAAGGTGAGTTGTGACCAAAGGTTAGCAATTAAGTTTGTGTGGTGCCTTGTTAAGCTTGATTGATGAATTTTGTGGCTTGTATGGGCGATTTCTGGGTTTAGATCTCGTGAAGGTGAGTCGCAGGGGAGTATCGACCGATACCATGTGAGTATCGATCGATACCCGTCCCTTGTCGATAACTCGAGTTGTGTTTGTATTGATCGATACCAGGTGTTGTTTTTAGTATCGATCGATACCAGTCCCTTGTCGGGTGTCTTGTGTTGTTTGGGTATCGATCGATACTAGGGGAGTATCGATCGATACCAGTTGCTTTTTATTTTGTGCTGAAAAGTTTTAATTGGTGTTAATTAATTCTTAGTATTTGATAATTGATAATTGCTTATTATTGTGCTTTTTGGTAGCCTGTTGTTGGGATGATCAATCTCACTCAGCGTTTGGTTAGCCAAATGTTGATGCATCACTTTTGTCGATGCAGGTAAAGATAAGGCGTGATCGTGGAATCGAGGCAGCGAAGAGGGGATGATTAGGACCCGGGGTTTTGTTTCTGTTGTTGTTGCTTTTACTGTTAAAACCGTAGCTGGTGTAAGCTGTAGAACTTGTGCTTGTACTGTTTAATTATTTCCGTTAAAAAAAAAAAAAGCGATCCTTTCTCAGGCTGCTCTGGTAAATTGGATTTTCTTGGAACACCCTGACATTGCACTGAATTTCAGACCAAAGAATCAATTGGTGAGGACAACATACATGAATATCTTACTCGGCCTCGTAGAGGTATTGAACAAGCCTCCGCATAGCTTATCCGAGACTGAGCTAAGCAATGCTCAGAGTGAGTTGATCGATCTAACTGAAGCAGGCTTCAAGCTAGACTGGTTGAAGGAAAAGCTTGATGAGGTTTCCTTGGAGAGGAAGAAAACAAATGCAGATGGTTCTCGTGTCAAAAAACTCGAGGAACAAGTCAAGAATCATAAATCTGAACTAGACAAGGAGAAGGTCAAATCTGCTGCTAAATTTGTGTCGCTGGAGCAGACGGTGTTAAATCTCAGAGCCGAGCTGAACAAGAAGCAGAACAAGAAGCGAAACAAGAAGTGAAAACTAACCCCTCGTTAAGAAAAGGTAGGTCGTCTCGTGGATGCCAACACTCAGATTATTTCATTCGGGATTTATTGTCGTGTAGTAGGTGATAATGTGATGAGACATAGATTGGAAGAATTGTATTGGCTCTCATATATTCTTCAATATACATAAGACATATATATAAGATGGACATCATCTAAGTAATTACAAGAAGATATTATGATAGTAATGGTAGGAGAAATTATAGGGATTGATAGAAGTGATCTTAGGGATTGATAGGAGAAATCATAAATATATTCTTTCCTTAATATGCCCCCTCAAGATGGAGGGGTTTTAGATACTCCAATCTCGAATGGTGGTGACGGTGAACTTGTGGAGTGGAACAAAGGCGGGATGGCTCGGCGTTGAGAGAGAAAAGAGTGGCGGCGGCACCAACAGAGGAAGGCGCGACATATATGATATATCTCGATGATGGGAGTGGAACACAACATATGCGGTGGTGACGATCATATGGAGACCGGCGTGGTGGAAGCTATTGAAGTTCATTAACATTGTTTTTGGGAAGGAGAAATATGGTGTTTTCTTTTTGTTATTATTATTTATTTTTTGAATGAGAGAAAATTTTGAAAAAACATCGATAGCTTGGAAATTTAAAAAGTGAATTATTATTATTTTTTTTTTTAATCGAAAAAAATTCATAAAAACAAAAAGTGCAATAGCTTGAAACATTGTAACTTAGTAAACGATTTTTTTTTTTGGCGAATAAAGATTAAAGAAGCAGCGAAGTTTTGAAAACGATTAAGAAGCTTGATGGTTTGGATTCCGAGGCTTATGATGAACTTAAATGGAGAAGCATTTGGCTTAAAAGAAAAACGAAACAAAAACGGAACCGATTGTTAGATCATTGTGACTCGGATTCAGAGGTCCATGATATACTTGAATAATGGAAGCATTTTGGCTTAATTAAGAAAAAATAAAAAAATGAGGAACAGAGCTGATCGTTAGATCATTGTGGCTCGGATTCAGAGGTCCATGATAGACTTGAATAATGGAAGCATTTTGTCTTAAAAGAAAATAAAAACGAGGAATATAGTCGATCGTTATATCATTGTGGCTCTGATACCATGATAATGTGATGAGACATAGATTGGAAGAATTGTATTGGCTCTCATATATTCTTCGATATACATAAGTCATATATATATAAGATGGACAACATCTAAGTAATTACAAGAAGATATTATGGTAGTAATGGTAGGAGAAATTATAGTGATTGATAGAAGTGATCATAGGGATTGATAGGAGAAATCATAAATATATTCTTTCCTTAATAGTAGTTTCTATATTTTGATATAACTCGGTTTTGCAAATGGTTTTCTTGATCGTTTAATTAGACCCTTTTGCACCCACATATTCTGCATTGCGATCAAAAGTGCTGAGAATTTTGCTTCAATCGCCTATGAAACAGTTGATGATTGGTCTTGATTCTTATACCGATATTCATCTTTTAAATATCAGAGCTTTTCTTTAGATTGTCAATACTCACATTCATATTTTACAACCCGTCCAACAGTTGATGGTTGGCCTTGATTCTTATACCAATTATTGTATCTTACTCCTAAATTAAATTTATAGATAAATAACACGCTAAAATACAACTTTTCTTACTAGTTACTTTCTCCTGGTTCAGCAGTGTATTGGAAGTTAGAAAAACGTAAGTATTTTTCTCGAAAGAACAAAAATTTCAATAAGTTGAATGATGAGGATCACCTTAGGAAACTCAAACTTGACCGTGCGACTGCGGACGACAATGATTTACTACACTTAGATGTTGATTGGTTCACTCGTTACCACCCACAAACTCTATGTTTGCGGGTGGTAGCGGTTGGTGGCGTTTGATAACAATCATAGAAATGGTTTTGTGTCGCCAAAAATGAAAAGCTTCTTCCCGCAAGCAGCTGAGAAAATATTTTCTTCTTTGGTGGAGGTGCAATGCTTTCTTATAAACAAAAATTCCTAATTATCGAGAAAGTATATAGATGTTTATGATTTTATCTCTTGTTCTTATTAAATTTACAAAGAAGAGGGGATAAACACCTGCAAGAACTTTTCAATTCAAGAAGATGAATGTCGTGAGCATCAAAGAAAACCCAACCCGAGCCGCCGACAGTTTCAGCCCTATGCAAAAACCCATCTACTTGACAATGCGGCTCTCGAGATATCTCCAAATAGGTTGCTGGAAAATTACTCATGAGGACGTCTTGCTTTTATTAAATTTATGTTAAAGATAGATTTATTTCCTTAACATCGAGAATTTTTTTTATTGAAAACAGTATGCTCTTGTTCTTAGTAAATTTGTATGATAGGGACTGGCATCGTTAGCAATATTTTGTTATGATTTATTCTACGCAACCATTTTAGTAGGAGCTTGTTGCTAAGGATATCCACGATAACACATGGATATCTCTACCAATACAATTAGTTTTTTTATATATGGTGAATACACTTGAAGCCATTGGCTTGTAAAGAAAGTACTTGGTATCCAAAAATTGATGAATAATATTGTAAAATTAAATTTAACTATGCGATAACTATACATCGCTCAGAATTTGTTAAAACGATTTAAATTTGCTGCCATTCTAAAAATCATTGAATATCTTTCTGTTTTGAAATTTCCTGCTAGCAAAACTGAAAACAACGGAATGAGATAATAATAGCCACTAAAAAGTTGTATGCACTTGCTCTATGCACTAGCCTTCTTTTTTTAGAAGCAAGCTCTCTAGCTATAAATGAGAAAACATAAATTAATCATTACTCACTTATTCAATTTACAAAATATAACAATACATAGAAAGCAGAAGAAAATCAAAAACAAATTGAAAAAAAACAATGGCTGCATACAAGAAGAGCCTTACTGTTTATTTATTTGTTACAATAATGATTATATTATCAATATTTTGTGGAAACGGAGAAGCAAGGAAATCTTTAGGCTATGGAGCTATATCAAAAGATAAAATTCCAGCATGCAGCTTTAAAAACCCAAGTTCATGTGTCAAAACTCCGGTTAACCATTATCATCCTGGTTGTGAGGATTTTGAACACTGTCGTCATACGCCGCCTCATGTTTAGCTCTACAATGATATGACTAATTCTTTACATGTCTTTTGTTCTCGACTCAAAAATGTTATTATTTATTTATAAAACTAAATATAAACTTATGTGTTATTATGCATTACTTATTTTTTTTTTGTAAGTGGTTGTTTTTACTGATTTCAAAAGAAAATAAAATAAAAGAAAACTTTTAGTCTGTATTCTGACATTTGGTATTTGGAATCCAAAAATTTATGAATAAGACTGATTTTTCATATGTTTTAATCCAAAATACATAAGTTTTTTAAACACAGATTTTATAAGACTGATAATAAACGCAACCGACTCGAAAAAAGAAGGTAATAGCCAGTAAATATGTTTTTTCCCCCAACCATGATGATCACACAAAATATGGAATTGTGGAGGTAAAATATGGAACTGTGGAGGTAAAAGCTTATCAAGTTTCGACGTGTACAAATCAGATAAAAGATATCATTGAAAATTTTGAAAATCAAGGTGAAATTGAAGTCGGTTGAGCATATCGGAAGGAAAAATCACAGAAAGCTTTCTCTTCTGATACCATGTAAGAGGGAAAAAGGAAAAAAGCTTTGTGTTATTCAACAAATTATATACATCAACGTTTATTTTATATACATTGAACCAAAGAATGCAAAACCACTCGGTTTAACTTAGCCATAACCAATTCCATCAATACAATTATCTAAACCATTTATAATATGGACCATTCAATCATATGTTGTGATGCCATAGCAAATTTTTTTTGCTGATTTCATGATTGAAGTAAAGACAACATAACACGGTAATTTCAAACTGTGCCCACGATTTCCTTTTGAACAATAAGTAAACCATGTTGGATTATTGCAGACCAAAAGTAAAAAGAGATGAATGAACGAAACACACTTTATTAGTAATAGAAAAATCTGTGTTTACAAAACAACGATAACGTCTTTATATAGACTTGAAACAACATGACGAAACAATACGAAAGGTAAGAGTCGTAACTCTTCTCTTATGACTCTTAATAAAAATAACTAACTTATATAAATGTAACTTTATATTATACGAGATAGGATTATACTTCAACAAACCAAAGCCCAAGTGACGTGCATCTCATCTCATTCAATTGTCTTGGTAAACTTTTATTTCAATCTACGCTTCCTAAATGTCTTGTGTATGTGTTTCTCTCGAGTGTTGCTTGGCCCTAAAGGAGCCATATAG
The DNA here is from genome assembly GCA_002933935.1 of Eutrema yunnanense. Classification (NCBI taxonomy): domain Eukaryota; kingdom Viridiplantae; phylum Streptophyta; class Magnoliopsida; order Brassicales; family Brassicaceae; genus Eutrema; species Eutrema yunnanense. Next base: position 28,447 of record PKML01043628.1, read on the forward strand.
GGCAAGAATGAAACCAAAAGTTCTTGCATATTGACACTATTTGTAGTCTGATTCAGAAAATAAAAACTTCAGTAATAAAGGAACCCAAGCATGACAAAGATCAATACTTTTCTTTTTTTTTGATGCATTTCGGCCCCTGGAAGTAATCCTATGCCCAAAGGCCCAGACTAATCTCCCGGGTGGGAGTGACACAGCTCACTTATAATGCCCCACTTGGCCAAGTGATTGCCCTGGTAATTCCGCTCCCGCGGGAAATACTTGTTGCGATAAGATTCGCAAAGTACATAAATTTGAGAAGACGATACACAGACTGGCGCATCGTAAATGTAATAATTCGTTGATACACAAAGGATAGCTGATCGACGAACAAGACATGAGGATCGAAACGATGCTCAAATGATAGAAGAACTTGAATGTTCTATTTTATTTAATAATCAAAAGCTGTTGAACCCTACAACTAATGTCAACTTAAAATACCAAAAGGAAGACTCTAAGTCTCTAATAAACCCTAACTTGGAAGAAGAAGATAAGATCAAACATAAAGCATTTGAAACCCAATTGAAATAAGCTCATAGAGAACAAAGGCTAATAATGAAACGTGACCTAATATCCAGACGAACTGTATCACAAACCTTCATAATCGTCTTGCACAACCCACCACTTGGTTTCCTAAAAATATTCTTCCAGTTATCTGGAAACAATAATGAACAATATCAAAAGTGTCGACATATATTAAACATGAGTGTTAATGGCAGGAAAAAAAAAACGAAGTCGAATGTTTTATTGAATTTGTCCATTAATAACCTCACTGAATATACAAAAAGTGGCGATGTGTCCGCGAGAATGGATAGAACCACTCGATGTATCCACGAGAATGGACCACCTGTCGAGAAACAGGCTTGCCCCTAGGACCCTTTGCCAAAAGGAGTACGGACCGGGATGTGTTGGAACTCGTTTTTGGATTAACATATGGTTTTAGACTATATCCCGGTGGCGTTTCCGGACAACTCAATTGTCGGAATGACCGGATCTTAGAATTGTTGGATTCTTTGTTGTGGACATTATGAGATAGTGTATTCATATATCAAAAACGGAGTTAGTACATACCAAAAATAATTTGGTAGATACCAAAAATATAATGTCTCACTTGTATATTAATAATTTGGTATATACCAAAAATCAAAAGTCCAATAATCGTTTTCAAAACTATTTATTGCATTTGTTCCACCAAATTCTTCCTTCAAGATATATATATTTGTTCCATCGGATATTTTGTTTTTAATTTTGTATGTTATTTATTTTCATGAGTGATTTTATTTTGTTTTTCATTTTTAGTTTTGTTTACGGATTATAAAATATTAAATTATAAATCCACATATATTCTAGTCCTAATCTCGTTATATATAATAAGAAATTCTTTCACTATATAAACTTATGTAACCTAAAACTTATTTTTATGAGAGTCAATATTCTATTCCAATCCTAAACTCTAATCAATCGTCGAGCGCCTCCTAGTGCAACAGTGTACTCTTGCCGGTTGCCATGCGTCTCGCCCATCTCGGGTTTCATCCCCACCTTCCTCCTTGTGAGGGTTATGGCCTTATGGGCTAGTAGACCGGTCTAGTACTGTGGTCCATTGACTACGAAAAAAACTCTTGTTAATCTATGCCTATACATAAACTTATAATTTTTTAGTATGTGGCATTTGTCTATGAAGATGCTAACTCTTTTTTAATAAGTTATGTCGGATGACGGAATATAAACTATCTAAAAAAAAATTATTTGAAATAAAAATTCCATATATTTTATGTAATTTAAATATCATTAGAAAAACTTTATTTTTCATTGTAATGATTTCTTCCTTATTTTTCAATATATTCATAATACATAAAAATCTAATAATGATGTAAAACCCAATCTTATTCAATAAATATTTATAGCGAACAAAATAATTAAAAAATATTATTAGTTATTTAAAAAGTCAAAAATATTATTAGTTATGTAATTAAATAATGTGGAAATTTAATTTAATTTAACTAATTCTACCAATAATCTACTTGAAACTTATTTTTTAGCTTAATGATTGTTTCTTTGTATTTTTTAATCAAAAATGCATGTGTATTTTTGTGTTTTACTTTTTATTATGCAGATTTTTTATAATTGGTAAAATACTTACGGAATCGCGTTTAAACACACAATTCCACCATTCCACAACTTACCATTCAGAGTCTTGTTCTCAAATTGAGACGTTTCATGATAAAAAAATAATAGAAAATGTTTAAGTGAAAAGAAAATATTTTCTCGGAAATAGCATATCGGAGTTCTTGCTTGCATCTAATGCTAACGCTTTCAGCCCTTTCACCATTTTACAACCCAAGATGTCGTTATGACATTATTAAATGTTTGTTTTACAACGGAGTTCTTGTATGACCACTGCTGAGTTTTGTGGCAATAGTTATTTCTAAATATAATGAATTGTTGTTTCTAGTGTAAGAAGTTGGATATTTTAAGGTTAAAAAAAAAAGTTGGATATTTTGTTTGTTAAAGAAAAAAAGTTGGATTTTAAAAACTAAAAATGGAAAATCTATTTTACAAGTTATGCGTAAAGATAATTCCCAAAAATAATCCAATATCTATAACGTTTAAATATAATATTAATATACAACATAACAGTATATACATATAGATATATATATATATATATTTTTTTTTTTAAAATAAGTATGCGCATGTATTTATCTATTTACCAACAAAATTAGTTTATTATATGGTGAACAAACTTAAATTGCCAATAAAGTTAGTTTCAACATTACTATACATTAACCACACATTTGCCAAAATTTGAATGGCTCAAATTTTGATAAAATAGTCATCTATGTTTCAAGGATTATTTTTGTCAGTAGGCATCTACTCAATTACCTAACATAAATCATAGTGCTTCAATGCTTAGATTTCCCTTTATTTATTTATTGTTTGTCGAACATAACTCATCTATTTTTTTGGTCGGCTATATATATCTATAGCTACATACTCGAGTTGTTTGTGGCAAAACTTAATGTTAGTGATTTGGTGATGAAATAGTCGTCTACATTTAGATGACTATTTAGTGAGTATAGTTATCTACTCGACTACCTACATAACTATGGTGCTTTAATGCTTCAAAAAAATTTCTTTATGTGCTTATCGTACATAATTCATCTAATTTTTGGTGACCATCTTTATATGTAGTCACATACTCAAGTTATTTGTTCCTGAACTTAATGTTAGTTATTTGGTGATGAAATAGTCATCTACATTTAGAAGACTATCTTCGTCAGTAGTCATCTACTCGAGTACCTACATAACTATGGTGTTTTAATGCTTCAAAATTTTCTCTTTCTGTATTTATCGTTTGTCATACATAATTCATCTATTTTTTATCGAATATTTTTATTTGTAGTCACATACTCGAGTTATTTGTTCCAGAATTTAATGTTAATGATCTGGTGATGAAATAGCCATCTACATTTAGACAACTATCTTCGTCAGTAGTCACTTACACGAGTACTCATATAAACTATGGTGATTTAATGTTTTAAATTTTCCCTTTACGTATTTATCAGTCTTACATAATTCATCTATTTTTTGTCGATTATTTTTATATGTAATCACATACTCGAGTCCCTTGTTCCAAAACTTAGTGTTAGTGATTTGATGATGAAATAGTCATCTAAATTTAGATAACTATCTTCGTCAGTAGTCACCTACTGACAACTATCTTCGTCAGTAGTCACCTACTGACAACTATCTTCGTCAGTAGTCACCTACTGACAACTATCTTCGTCAGTAGTCACTAAATTAGTCATCTGATTTGACAAGAGAAATAAAAAAAATAGTCTTATGTTTGTCATAAATTAGTCATTTGTTTTATGTTTATAGTTTGTCAAAAATTTGTCAAAAAGAGAAAAAAACAGCCTTCTATTTTATTTTTAGGGACATATGAGAAAGAAAAAGTAGAAACATTTGCAGACCCATATGCAAGGATATTTTCGACATTTCTCCACCCACTGGACAGTTGACTACTGCTAGTTTCCTAATTGATGATCTATGGGTGGTAGTTATCTAATTTGGTTTCCAAAATGTAATATTGATGCAAATCACCCAAAATATTATTAGTTATTTAATTAAATAATGTGGAAATTTAATTTAATTTAACTAATTCTACAAATAATCTACTTGAAAGTTGAAACTCACTTTTTTGTTTATTGGCTGTTTCTTTGTATTTTTTAAACAAAAATGCAGATTGTATTTTTGTGTTTTACTTTTCATTCCATAAATTTTTTATAATTGGTAAAATACTTATGGAATCGTGTTTAAAAACGCAATTCCGCCATTTCGTGATTTACCATTCAAGGCCTTTTTCTCAAATTGAGACGTTTCATAATTAAAAAAGAAAAGAAAATGTTTAAGTGAAAAGAAAATGTTTCATAATTAAAATAACTTCTTTCTTTTGCATCTAATGCTAATGCTTTCAGCCCTTTCACCATTTTACAACCCAAGATGTCGTTATGACATTATTAAATGTTTGTTTTACAACCGAGTTCTTGTATGACCACTGCTGAGTTTTGTGGCAATAGTTATTTCTAAATATAATGAATTTTTGTTTCTAGTGTAAGAAGTTGGATATTTTAAGGTTAAAAAAAAAAGTTGGATATTTTAAGAACTAAAAATGGAAAATCTATTTTACAAGTTATGCGTAAGATAATACCCAAAAATAATCCAATATCTATAACGTTTAAATATAATATTAATATATAACATAACAATATATATATATATATATAATTTATAAAACAAAAAATATGCGTATGCGCATGTATTTATCTATTTACCAACAAAATTAGTTCATTATATGGTGAACACACTTAAATTGCCAATAAAGTTAATTTCAGCATTACTATACATTAATCACATTTGCCAAAATTTGAATGGCTCAGCATTATAAAATTAAATTTATTTATGCGATATTTATGTATCGTTCTGAATTTGTTAAACAGTTTAAATTTGCTGATATGGTCGGAAACCACTAAATATCTTTCTATTTTGAAAATTTCCGGTTAATAAAACAAAACTAAAAACCATAAATGACATATTAGCCGCTAAACTCTTTAAGCACATTCACTATGCACTGGCCTTCTTTATTTAGAAACAACTCTTTAGTTATAAATCAAAGAAACACAAAACTATTAATTACTCACTTATTCAAATTATAAAATATAATAACACTAAGAAAGCAAGAAAATTAAAATAAATTTTGAAGAAGAACAATGGTTGCATCCAAAAACACCCTTACAACCTTTTTCGTTGTTACAATAGTGATTATACTATCACTGTTTTGTGGAATCGGAGAAGCAAGAAATTTTTTAGGTTATGGAGCTATAGCAAATGACAGAATTCCGGGATGCAGTTCTGAAAATCCAAATTCATGTGTCAAAGTTCCGGTTAACCATTACCATGCTGGTTGTGAAAAGTCTAAACGATGTCGTACTAATGTTTAGTTCCAATTTTTCGTATTAAATATGAAGTAGTATTATTCAAAGCTAAATACAAACTTACCATTGTCGATGTAACGATGTTAATAAGTCCTGAAAAGCTAAATACAAACGAGTTTGTTAAAGAAAGGCTGTATGATAAACGTCATCGATTTTAGAAGAAGGTAACAGTCAGGCACGTACGTCATCGATTTCTGATGATATTTGTTTTCTGGAACGAGTCCCCTTCGGAGTCCGTGGCCGTTTAAGAGCTCCCGAAGGGTTAAACGAGTGCTGTGACCGAATCCAGTATGGCAATCCAAAAAAGTCACATGAAATTGAAAAGGAAGACATTTGTTTGTTCTACTTCGAATTTCGCGGAAGGGAAAGTCAAGATTCAAAGAAAGGCGAGAGACTGAACAAAAGCTAAAAAGAGCGCCATCGCTAAAAAGCTAAGCCCCCAGGCGAATGTTGATGTGTACGGAATTTTATATTGGCCTATCTGATTTCCTTTTAGGCTCAATTTTATATATGGGCCAAACGTATTGATATAAAAACCCAATACCCAACTCTGAGATATGGAAAAGAACCTATTGTGTTATGTGGTGGAAAAACCAATGTTTTCAGAAGAAGAAAGTCTGTGAAACAAAAAGATCCATATCTGCAACAGAAGAAGAAAGTCTTAGCAAGAAAGACGATGTCTAGGGAAGCAATGGACAAAGGAAGTCGTAAAAATTTCACTTATCGAAGGAAAATAAATCTGGAGTTGTGGAATATCCACAACGAGAGAAGAAGGAAGGCGGAGTAATTTACGGAGAAAATCTTGAAAAAGGCATAACGAGGTCAAAGGTGCAGACGAGGTGACATGCCGAGCTGAAAAGCCCACCAGGGTGAAGTTCACGATCAAATGGGATTAAATGCAGAACCATTAGTCAACCCCGACGAGACAAAATACTCATATCCAAACCGGTGAATTAAGGCACCTAGACGTAACGGTCGGATCCTCCGTATTAAAAACCATTTATGGCGAATCAAACATAGTAAACGATATCGTTAAATACGATTTCAGAATATAAAGTAAGGACGAGGACAAAAAGCAAATGAACTTCTTCTTACCATAACAAGCACTACACACTTAAACACTTAGCAATTATTTGTTCTTATTCTTGTAAAACCATTCTTGAGATCGAAATACAAAATCCAGTGTACCCCGAAAAAACCTTGTTCAAATCGCTTCTAGATATGTTTTGGTCTTCTCGAGCTACAAACTTTATGTTTGTTGTTCGATAGTCCCTCAATTCTTTTGTTATCAAAGATAAGCCAAAGTCCTATGTTTGTTCTTATTTACAAATTTTGATAGTTGTAATTCATGCTAATACAACCATCGATCGCAAATTCTCTTAAAAAAATACAATAAAATTTCTCTTTTTGGTCAACAAAAATAATAGAATTGATAAAAATAGAAAAATGAAGGATCAAAATTTGTAAGCCTTGTCACGTGCATACCGTCAATTTATTTTATTATTAATTAAGTAAGTCCCATGGGCCATGGTCTTGTCACATGCATATTGTCATCTCATTATATTCCCCATGTTTGTGGTGAGAACCCTAAATTTCGGTCCACAAGTTTGTGAGATATTAAAGTAGTTTTTGCCTAAGAAAGAAAATCGTTTTTGGAGAGATATGGAGGATCAAAAGCAGACGAGTTTCACGTTTGAGATAGATAACTTCTCCGAGAAGGAAGCTGTGATATCATCACCAAACTTCTCAAGCGGCGGCTGCGAATGGTAAAGGAAAATATTATATGCGTTTCTGAAGAATTATGGTCTAACATTCAACAAAATAACTTGTTTCTGTTATTTAATTTGTTTCCCTTTTTTTTCCAGGTTTGTTAAGGTTCATCCCAAAGGAAATCGTATTGTTGAAGATCACTTGTCTCTGTACCTCAACGTTGCGAATCTGGAATCATTGCGACTTGGATGGAAAAGACGAGCTATTTATTCATTCGTTCTGTTGAATCAATAAGGCAAACAGCTTCACAGAACAATTGGTAATTAACTTATCTTCCATGAATATATCTGACTGATGAAGAAGATAATTTTAATGAATATTTCTGTGTTTGTCTTACAGAAGGGTCGTGCCGATTGTTCTGCGCTCAGGCCTCAGGATGGGGTCGGGCAAAGGCCGTGCCTCTTAAAAAGCTTCAAGAAAAAGGGTTTTTGGAGAAGAACAAACTGATAGTTAAAGTCGAAGTAAAAGTAATTGAAGTTGTTGATGAAGCAGAAGTAACTGGGAAGGAGATGTTAGATGTTGGTGGTTTCCAAGTTCTTTATTCTTAGGTATGACTAACTATAATGATTCTTCTTGTTGTTGTTGTTTTTTTTATTATTAATTATAAGAAGATTCTTGTTGACAGGCTACTCCGGTAAGTTGGATTTTCTTGAAACACCCTGGCATTGCAGTGAATTTTAGACCAAAGAACCAATTGGTGAGGACAACATACATGAATATCTTACTCGGCCTCGTAGAGGTATTGAACAAGCCTCCGCATAGCTTATCCGAGACTGAGCTAAGCAATGCTCAGAGTGAGTTGATCGATCTAACTGAAGCAGGCTTCAAGCTAGACTGGTTGAAGGAAAAGCTTGATGAGGTTTCCTTGGAGAGGAAGAAAACAAATGCGGATGGTTCTCGTGTCAAAGAACTCGAGGAACAAGTCAAGAATCTCAAATCTGAACTAGACAAGGAGAAGGTCAAATCTGCTGCTAAA
>PKML01043629.1:4209-15580 GCA_002933935.1 Eutrema yunnanense
CTTTTTAGGATTCTTGGGATTTTTCCCTTGGATTCTTTTGATTTATGCAAGTTTAAGGTTATATCTTTTCATCTTTATGTAATCTTTCACATTCCTATTCCCTAATCATGATTAACATCACCTCTTTCACAAGATTTGGTGTGTTCTTCATGATTAGTGAGTACTTCTTCTTAAGGCTCATAGATGAGGTAGATTAGGTGAATTTCGTGGTAGATCTTGATGTCTAGGACTTAGTTTACATATTCCCTCTCTTATTTGGTGTTCACAATTCTAGATTAGGGTAGATATAGTTAATCTAGATCTTAGGGAATTTCATGCACACAAAGTGTTCGATGAAATTCCCCAAAGAACCAAATAAGGGATTTTGCTTTCTTAGCCTATGAGAGTAGTTGTCTAAGGAACATTAGGGCCATAGGAACCTATGTTTATTGCTTGTTAATCATCCTATCACAAACGATGGTTTGTTCTTGATTTGTATGATTAACAAAGTGATTAAGACCATGGGAGTGGCTTAATCTTGCTTAAGTGTTCTAGGCTAAGGGAATAGCTTATTTGTGTGAAATGACATCTAGATGGATCATGGAAGGATCCAAAATCAATAACCTCATCCAAGAGCTTGTCTTTATCTTATTGTTAATCACGTTTTTAGTCTTTGCTTACTTGTTCTTGTTTGAATTTGAATCATTTAGGTTGTTTAGAAACCAAAAACCTCTCTTGTTAGCTTAACTTACAAAGTTGTATGCATTTCTTGTGCTTGAAACTCTACCCTTGGATTCGATCCTCTTATGCTCAATAGGCATTATGAGTAATTGATATAGGTAAAATCCTTGTATCAGTATTTACTTGAGTTTTCTTCTTTTTTTAGTTCATTTTGTCAATATAAATTTTTCCAAACTAACGTTATGTTTTAAATTGTAGCAAGAGTTCACGTGGGACTCTGACCTTACGACGAAGGTTATCGGGCAATTCGACATGTATGTCGGGGCTTCGTACTCGAACCACATGTACAAGTGGAAACAGAAGTGGAAGCAAGGTTTAGCGAAGCCGAATGACCTTGAGGACGATGTGTACGGAAGGGCTTCTACGAGTATTGGAGTAAGCCGACGACGAAGGCGACCTCCGCAAGAAATTCAAAGAACCGCAACAGCGACCGAGGAGGGAAGGGTGTCTACATTCGCAACGGGGGCGCAAAGACCGTCGAACGCGAGGCGATGGAAATGATAATTGTAATTTCAATTTTTAATTACTAATTTCTTTTAATATTACTTTTTACTTAATTAAATTGTACATGCGAAGGCAGAGGGCAAAACTCCCGACTACCTTAAAGTCATCAAGAAGAGGCACACCAACAAAAAAACGGGTGTGATCCAGGACCCACGCATGCGTTAGCTTGTCGAGACCTGCGAGAAGAAGAAGACGGAACATGAAGTTTTGATGTCGCATCTCACTCTTGACGGATCCTCGGACTCGAACGAGTACGTTTTATCCACGAAAGAGATCGACCAAATTGTTCTCGGGGTAAGTTTTTATTTGTTTTCAATTTATTTTTCATTTATTTTAATTTATTACTAACGTTTTAAATATTTTGTAGGAAACTCGACAAGTAAAGGGTCGATTCACGGGGTTAGGCGGACTTCCGACCCATAAATCATCTTCCTCGATTCCTCGGTATCCTTCGTAGTATCAGGAAGAAATCGCAAGGCTCAGCCAAACGGTTAAAGACCGTGACGGCGAGGTTGCGGATTTAAAGTTTGCACAAACTTCGACCCAGTCACAGCTCGCCGACTTGCAGAAGATCATGCAAAACGCCTTCCGAGATATCTTTCGGAAAAACAACCCCGCCAACCCCGACGATCCCGACCACTCTACGGACGTTTAAATTGTTTAATGTTTTTTATTGAACAATTATAATTTTGTTTTATTAATACTTTTTAATGTTTTATGAATTTTAATTATTAATTTCTTTTTAATAATATATTTAATACAAAATAAATAAATAAATTATTAATTAATTTTTAAATATATTTAATTATTAATTACTTTTTAAATATATTTAATTTAAAATTTAAATATTAATTTAAAATTTATAATTAAACAGATTATTAAATTATCCGTCAGAAATCCGTCGGAAACTATCCGTGGGAAATCCGTCGGAACCATTCCGTCGGATATCCGTCGGAAACTGCCAGTCAAAAATCCGTCGGAAACTATCCGTGGGAAATCCGTCGGATATCCGTGGGAAATCCGTCGGAAAGTTCCAACGGATTTCCGAGGGATTCTCGACTGCTTTCCTGACAAAGATCTATCGGAATAAATGGTCGTCGGAATACCGTCAGAACGTTTTCGATGGAATTTATGTCGGAAATCCGTCGGATATAGGGCCGTCGGTAATCCGTCGTAATAATGTGCGACGGTGTATATCCGTCAGAAATTCGTCGGAAAATATTCCGTTGGTAATCCATCGGAAATTTCTAACGGATTTTATTTTCCGACGAGCTGGAACCGACGGATAAAGGAAATCCATCGGAAATGACATTTTCCGACGGAATCAGCCGTTGGAAAACGGCTGTTTTCTTGTAGTGCTTATATTCGAATAGGAGACTCTTAATTTCAGTTTTGAAAGATGTCTTGAGATTTAAAATCTGAAAACAATTGAAAAAAAAAAGAAAGTTATAAACATAAAACGTAAAAGCACAATTCTAAAGAGACTTCAAAGAACAGAATTTACCTCTCTGGAGTTTATGTTGCAATTCAATATCAGCAATCAATTGTTCTTTAGTAACCACTCCTCTTTGATTTTATCGAATTTCACACTTCAACCATTGTTGTGTGCACATTAGCACTTCAACCACGTAGTGAGTCAAACAACACCGATATACGTCTAAGATTCTACCACTGGTGCTAAACGCAGACTCTGATGCAACAAAACACACCTGCATTGCAAGCACATTCCTAGCCATTTGGGATAAAATAAGGAACTTAGAACTGTTAAGCTTCCACTATCCCAAGACATCACATTCTGTTCCAAACATGTTTTTCTTTGGAGTTTCACATTTCTCCTTCAAATATATATCCAACTCTGATTTTTCATCTTCACTTCCTAATTCATCTACCATCTCTTTCCATTCTTTCAAACACAGTACATGTACCATGTTCTTGTGACTCTTGAGTCTCTTGACCACGTTGAGACTCAGTTCTTGCGGATTTAGATAATGTCTCAGTTATGATCACATTGATGCTATACTCCTCAAAAAGTTTCTTCATAACCGTCATGACAGATTGAGAAAGCTCTTTGCATTAAGGACTATCTTTTCCATAAAACCTCTCAAAGCAAAGTGTATCAAACTTCATTTTGTTACTTGGATCTAAGATATTAGCTATGATCAAAAGTTTATTGATTTCCTTCAACCCATCCCAATATTTATCAAATTTGCCTCTCATAGCTTTGTCCTTTGCCCATAATGTTTCATCAGGCTCGCTACTCAGCTTAATCAAATTTCTTTCAATAGTCACAATTTCATTGTAGCACTTGTATGAAATGACTGAAGAAGATGCTGAAACAACTAGTGTAGAATTATAAAATACGACCAGAAATTTCACTAACCTTAAAACTGAATCCCAATCATCTTTTGTTGCAGCCCCAACTATTTTTTCCCTCCACTTTTTCTTGAAAGTAATCGTTACACAGCTTATCTTCTGCTTCCAATCTATCAAAACCTGACCTGAACTTAAAAGCTCTTGTAAGCATGAGGTAGGTTGAATTCCATCTGGTTTTGCAGTCCAAAGATAAACTTCCTCTTGTCATCTTTGTTGATTCCACTCTTAGGTCGAATGCCTTCAGTCTTTTTGTAGAAGCTCTCACATATTGAACACCATTACGGATCGCAGACACACTTTTATCAACTTCATGCAACCCAACTTTGACAACTAAATTAATGATATGAGCAGCACATCGCAAATGCATGTATGCACCTCCTAAAATCAATGCATTATTACCTACTGAGTTTAATGTCTCCTTAAATCTCCTGAGAGCAGAAGTGTTGGAAGTGGCATTGTCAACCGTGATTGTGAAGACCTTCTTTATTCCCCAATCAGCCAAACACTCAACCAAAACATAACAAATAGTAGACCCCTTATGATTTGCGATGTTCTTAAAGCCTATGATCAACTTCTTTAGATGCCACTTTGCATCAATAAAGTGTGATGTGATAACCATGTAGCTAGCTCATGTCGTGGGAGCAACCCAAATATCTTTTGTGAGAGAGACCCTTTCCTTATTAGCACCAAGCACTTTCCTCATATCTGCTTTTTTCTTCACATACATTTCAACAATTTTTCTTGTGGTTGTTCTCCGTGAATGAGGTTTGTGAAGATTCACCCGACTGCAAAAATGTTTTCAAGCCAGGCTTTCAATAAATGCAAGCGGTAATTCACCCAAAACAAGCATCTCATTATATGTTTCCCTTAAAACAACTTCACATTTTTTTGAGAACTTCAGATTACCACCACTTTCATCTTGAGGAGTTATAATATTCTGCCTCTCCTTTCTACTTTCCTCCTACACAAGGTGTTCCTTGCAGATGCTTCGTCAAACTTGAAGTTCCAGACGATGTGGCACATGCCATAGATTTACCATAGTAATTACAGATGCAGAAATTCACATTCTCCTCGAATCTTGTAAAGTGATTCCATACCTTCGATCTAGTGCTAGTATGCTTCTTCTTCGACTTAGTTGGAGGTGAACTAACTGAACTTCTTGGATTTTCTTTCCTTTTGTTTCCACTTGCAGGAGTAGTTCCGATATCATCTGCTACTTCATCACCATCCTTTGCGTTAGGTGAGGAAGAATCCATCTACGTAGAAAAAAAGATGAGTCAACTGTTAAACTTGTAAAACCAGAAGCAACATAATCTCTCACAAAACCAGTAGCAACATAATTTGTACTCACGTATTCTCCTCAGGCAAACCAAATAAAGCAATAAAAACATAAATTCAAAAGCAACATAAAACCAGAAATAAAGCAACATAGATTGCTCAAGCAAAAAGCATCATACGCTTCTCAGCTTGCAACTTGAGATCCTCCTCCATACTCATGTATGATTATAGCCCAACACGCTAAACTTTGATAGCTACATACAATGATATGCCAAAAAGCTGTTTCTATTATTTTACTTCAATTAATTTTCAATAACTGAACTTTCAATTGATATAACATGAATGCAAAGTATGGATTTTTGTTTATGTTGAATCTGATCTGCTTTTGCTTAGCTTTAAACTTAATATTTCATCGAAGTTTTCAGATTTCAGAAAATCAATCAAAAAAAAAAAAACAAGAATCGATTGCTCGAGAAACCCAAATAAATCAGAAAATCAATCATCCTCAATACATAGATTGCTCAAGAAAGGAGGTGGAGAATCGATTGCTCAAGCCTCAAGACATATTAACTAGTATATAGAGATTGCTCGAAAAATAAAACACTACCAAAATCAATCATATGCTCAAGACAGAGAATGCTCGAGAAAGGGGAAAGGGGAAATCGAATCAGTTAGGGTTCTTAGTTCTTACATGAGATTGAACTCTCGATGAATGAGGACCAGATTTCCGAATCTGAGTATTATTTAGTAGCTTTAGAAGAAGAAAAAGATGAAAGGGGAAATCGAATCGTCAGTTTGTAACTTGTAAATATTGAAATGTATGCATATATGGTATATTCACTATATTAGTTGTAAATGTCGGGTACCCGATCGGATCTCAGGTTTTACCCGAACCGACCCGAGAACCGAAAGTAATTGATATATCATGGTTTTTGCCCCTTTTAGACCATGATATAAGTCCATTTTATAGAGTCTTTTTGCTATTTCGTAGTGTTTTAGAGTCTTTTACAGGTCTTAGCACGTTTGAAGCATAATTGGAGATATTAGAGCTTTCTGGAGCATTTTGGAGCAAAGTTGAAGTTCGTGTTGATGAGTACCCGATTTCGCGTCAAGCATCGATCGATACCCCTGGTATCGATCGATACCCATCGCAGCAAGACACGACCCGCGACTTTAATGAAGAGTTGAAAAATTGCAACTTGGTCCAGAAGTCTTTAATATTTGCAAGAAGCCCCAAAAACGTGACTTAGGTTATTTATAGGAATTTTACAGCTACTTTGTTGGCTACGCTTTATTTTATTCTGGATTTGTGAGAGAGCTTATCAAGGGAGACAAGTCTGATACTCTGTTCGTCGAGAGAAGATTTCGAACCCTTTTGTCACTCTTTCTTATTTTCTATTGAGTATTTATTCAAACATGTTTATTGATTCAATTTCCATGTCTGAGTAGATCTCTTGTTAGGTTTAGGGATTCTCATAAGGGATTTCTTTGAATGCTAGGTTGATTGGTTATTTAGGGTTCATAATCTGAATTAGTTCTTCGCCTTAGGTTGTTCTCAAAGCTAATTCTAGATTGATCAGCTAGAACTTAGATCTTAGGATAATTGATTAGGCACGATAGTGCGATTAATTACCTGATAGAACTTAGGGTGAGCAAATTGATTATTCGCAAAGAGATTTGGTTTAATTGATTTGTGAACATATCAAACCTGAAATTAAGGCTGATTTATTCTTAGGGATTTGCAAAGAAATTTGGAATTCTGAAGTTTAGATTTAGATAGTTTTTGCAACGACAGTTGGTTAATTATACTCTAGTGATTTGAGTTCGAGAACCGTGCGTAACATGAACCCTGATTAGTTAGTTTATTTTGCATTCATTGATTTCCTGAGAAATATCCATGAACCTATCTTTCTCCCATTGAATTACAACTCGTTTACTGCCTACTGCTTTTGTTTAATCTGAATAGTTTAGCTTGACTTGACACTATACAATTTATTGTGCGATTTCTCTGAGTTCTTGTGTTCGACCCCTACACTTACTACAACTACTGCTTTAGTACTTTTAGGGTATTAATTTGAGCATATCAGTAATTTAGGAAAGAACCGTTTGGGCAAAACCGAAACCGACCCGTACCCGAATTTTCGGATCGGGTTTCACGGGTCCGGTTTTTATGCCCAGGCATAAGCCACACCAACGTTCTGTACTTTGGCCTCCTCGCTCAGATCATGTATAGTCTCCATCGCCTTCATCGTTGTCTTCTTTTACTTCTTACCACTAGAACAAAATAAAGCTTTAAAATTGCAGACTAATCCAGCCAAAATTACCAATCGAATCGTCAAGACAATTCGATCCAATTTTAATCTTTCCCCTCTCACAATGACAAAGACATGTTCATGAAAGGCTAACAGTAATATATAATTCAATCACAAGTGAACAACACGAAAATCTAGCTTCAGCAATCAAACAAGAAACTATAAACAAGAAAGTTATCTACTCATCATTTCTTCAATTAAAGTTTTTGAGAAAAAATGAAAATTGAACTAGGAGAAACTTAATTGCAAGCGGTGTCATTACGAATTAACGAAATTCGAGATGGGTATTGGCAAAATTTTCAGCATGAGACAGAAGAAACCCAACACATACAAAAAAAAGCTCCGACTATAGGCTAAAAACTCCAAATGGCAAAGAAATTCAAAGAGAATAGCGATAGAAAGAAAAGAGAGAAGGAAGATGATAGATTAAGGGTTCCAATTGCTTTTATGAAGAGGAGAATGAGGTTTAAAGGCATGAGAGCTCGAGATTTGAGAAAGGAAGTAGAAGAGGAGATGGTCAAAAGTGGCTAAGTGTCGATGGAAGGAAGAAGTGAGAGCCTTTAGAAGAGAAGGAGGATTTACGATTATCTAAATAATTCTCAATGTGAAGTCGTTTCATCTTTATTAAACTTATGGAGTTGTATTTAAGTTCGAAACATTAGGGTTTTCTTTTTTATCTATGAAAAGTATTAAGCAGCAATTATCCTTTACTTATCTCTTTCGACATTTCTTTTCTTCACTCTCCTTCTCTACTCTTCTTATAATCTTCTTCTTTTCTTCGTCACCATCTCCCTTGTTTGGATCAGATCCTATCAATTGGTACTTTCATTGAGAGTAAACGATGGCTCCCTTACCAGTCGTTCCAGATCCGAAAACCGGCTCATCAGAACTCGAGACAACAAATTATGAGTCGTCATCACCAGCAGCAGCTTGGGAACAGTGCGTGGACAAGATCGACAAGGAGATACAGTGGTTGAAAGAAGCCATGACCCATATCATTCGTCAACAGTTTTATGAAAGCGTCGTAGATATGACACCATTGGGTTTTGCGAGCCAAGTATACGGTGTCCAGCTCCAAACCCCAGTCACACCTGTGTCGGTGCCGGAGAGAGGCAGGAGAAAAAAGGGTTTTTCCCTCACCCACCTTGGAGGTTCCACTGAAGCAGGCATACATGATCTTATCGACGCCTTCGCGTGAGCTACGAATTGAGTCACCACGGGTGTTGGGCCCAAATTCCACGCTCAAAATCCAGCCTGATTGAACATGCCTAGAATCAAGCCCAGCTCACGGTAGGCCTCATAGAGCGAGCCCGCAAGCTGGGAAGGAGCCGAGTACGCAGAAAAGGGGGAGCTCGCTGGGAGAAGGAGCCTGCATCTAGCAAGTCAAACATATTAATTCAAGATCCTAGAATCAGGCTCAGCATTAAAGACAAAGATCTTGGAATTAATTCCGACATTTAAGCTGAGGCAGTTATGTTTTTGAGCCAGTATAAGTTTGAAATAAGGAATCACTTTGTAAGAACCGAATTCTTGGCAATAAACAATAATACATACTTTTTCTCCCAAGTTCTTTGTTATCTCTCCCAAAAAACACAACCTAAAACGCTAAGATTGAGGTTGTGATATTCTGCTCTCACAATTTGGCGCCGTCTGTGGGGAAGAGCAAAACAACTTCCTCCTTGTAACCTACGAAACTAGTCACTCGAAAGAAGATAATGGCGGACACAAAAAGTGCAGTAGTCACTACTTCATCCGGAGTTATAAACACCTCCATCCCGCTAACCCAGTCTGACGACATCGCTCCGACAGACCTGGATGAAACAAAAAACGTTCCCATTACCACCTCGGGAGCGAATGTCTCGACCGGGATCGACGATACTGCTGATCTTTCGGGACCTGCAGCTTTAAACCAGTCGGCTCCGGATCAAATAGCTGAGATCAGGAACTTGATATCGTTTCTCATAGAGCAGAATCGCTCAATGGTAGCTCCCCAGGATGACCTCAAAAGAACGGCTCGGGCAGGCGCCATCGGGCGGTTTGCCCTCCCATCTGGGACACAATTCCTTTTTGCCCCTAGGCAGGGAGGATTGCCATTCCCACCTCCACCGGTGACGAGGCTAAACTTTTCCGATATCAATGCTTCGACCAGCAGAATGGTTGGCTCAGCCACCACCTCACGGTTCAGCTCGATGATATCGGACCCCATATTCACTCCTTCCACGATCCAGAGCGCGGAAGGAGGAACTACGCCAATTTCGACCCTACCGGGAGTAGATCCGACCTCAAACTTACTAATGATCAGGATCGCTATGGGAATGCCAATGAAGTCGAGCCTCGAGATAATCCCGAGGTCGAAGCCCGAACTGAGAACGGTGGCAGCAATCATTCCCAGCCTCCCGGAGAATCCATGCTCCGCTTCCCGAGCAATAATGAAAACAACATGGGATTCGGCAGCTCACATGAGTTTGAATCAATCAAGAAATACTTCGAAGAAACGAATGCCGAACTTCAGCGGATGAGATCGCAGGTCCACGCTGCTTTAAGCTCAGCGCCCGAGATAGATATAGTGATTGATGAAGTCAATCATACCCCATTCACCTCACGGATCGCGAGCCCCCAGCTCGGCGATGTCGGGAACTTCCGATTTCCCGTGTATAACAGAGAAACCGACCCCAAGGCATTTATGAAAAGTTTCAAATTCGCCTTTTCGAGGGTGCGACTACTCGGGGGCGACCTCGAGTCAGCACGATGCCGTTTCTTCGCCAAAAATCTAATAGATTCGGCCTTAGAATGGTTTACCTCCCTGAAACCGAACTCGATTGACAACTTCACCCAACTTCAAGCTGCATTCTTGAAGCAATATTCGGTATTTATCCAGATCGAGACCTCGGAGGCCGATCTATGGGTATTCACTCAAAAGCCAGGTGACTCGTTGCGAAAGTACATTGACAGCTTTAAAGCCGTCATGATGAAAAATTGTCGATCTACATAACCCAACGGCCTTGAAAGCCCTCCAAAACGGACTGCTAAAAACCTCGAAATTCTTTGAGGAGCTCACGGTTCGGGAGCCCATATCACTAGATGATGCATTACACCGCGCTTCACGCTGGATTATTCTCAAAGAGGCGAGTGCAGCTCAACCAAAGCAGCATGCACCCGCAACCTCGACCAAGCAAGCTCAGATAACCAACTCCTAAGGACCTAAAAAGTTCAGGAAAAAAGAGTCCCAAGATCAGAGACAAAATCAGGGGATACATTCTTACTCAGTGGGAAGCCCACCTCATAACAGATTCAAGCCTTATGACCACAGCAAGTGGTGTGATTTTCATAAAAGCAAGGGCCATTTGAGCGAGGAGTGCCATGAGGTGAAGAAGCAGCTCGCCGCCAAATTCGCAGCAGGAGAGCTGGGTAAAATCGAACTGGAGAAACCTCCTCCGAGGAAGAACTATTACCCAGCTCGAGACAATGAAAGGCGAGATCGCCCATCCGAGGACGATCGTAAGCAAGAACGTTCAGCTGAGGACGCGACGAGGCGAGATCCCCCCAAAGACAGGGAGACAGACCTACCTCCTCCTAGCACGAAGAAAAGAATTAAATTTATTCATGGAGGATCCCAGCTATGTCGCAACTCCGTAAATTCAATTAAGAAACATCAATGGAGGATAAATACCGACGTACGTGAAAAGACCCCGTTCAAGGGACCTGACACACAAATCTCGGTCTGGGAAAGCGAGGCCGTTGAGCTAGATTCCCCACATGATGATGCTCTCCTAATCATGCTAGAAGTGGGAGAATACGAGCTCACTAAGATGCTCGTGGACACATGGAGCTCTGTAGAACTCATCCTCCTAAGCGTTCTTAGGGAAATGGATATACCGGATCACGAAATCGAGGAAAATAAGATGGTGTTAACCGGCTTCTCCGGGGAAACCACATTATCTCTCGGAACGATAAGACTCCCTGTAATAGCAGCCGGAGTAAGAAGGATGGTCGAATTCACGGTGATAGATAGACCAGCCCCGTTCAATGTCATCATGGGAAGAACCTGGATACATTCAATGAGGGATGTATCCTCAACCTACCATCAATGCATTAAATTCCCTACCCAGCATGGAATCGAACAGTTAAGGGGAGTCAAAAGGAATCCATAACGTGTTACATGGCAGGCTTCAAGATAGCAAGGG
>PKML01043629.1:21506-31780 GCA_002933935.1 Eutrema yunnanense
TTCTAGAACTCAAATCACTAAAGTATAATTAACCAACTGTCGTTGCGAAAACTATCTAAATCTAAATCCTAGGAATTCCAAATTTCTTTGCGAATCCTAAAGTCTAAATCAGCTTTAATAACAAGTTTGATATGTTCACAAATCAATTAAACCAAATTTCTTTGCGAATAACCAATTTGCTCACTTAGGTTCTATCAGGTAATTAATCGCACTGTCGTGCCTAATCAATTATCCTAAGATCTAAATTCTAGATTCGTCAACCTAGAATCAGCTATGAATACAACCTAAGCGAAGAACTATTATTCAGATAGTGAATCCTAAATAGATAATTAACCTAGCATTCAAAGAAAACCCTTGTGAGAAAACCCTAAACCTAAGGTGGATCTACTCAGACATGAAGATTAAATCAATAGACATGTTTGAATAAATCATCAATAGAATAGAAAGAAGGGTTTAGAGATCTGATCTCGGACGAAGGGAAATCAGACTTGTCTCAAAACCAAAGTAATAGAAAGCAATAAAAGGCATAGCCTAAACAATGGCTGAAAACTCCTATTTATAACCTAAAACACGAGTTGGGGTCTTCTTGTAATTATCAGAGACTTCTGGACCAAGTTGCAATTCTTCAACTCTTCATTAAGTCGCGATGTCGTGTCTGCTGTGATGGGTATCGATCAATACCAGGGGGTATCGATCGATACTGGCCGTGAAAACAGGTACTCAGCGACACAACTTCTGCTTCTGCTCCAAACTGCTCCAGAAAGCTCCAATACTTCCAATAATCCTCCAATCGTGCTATGACCTGTAAAAGACTCTAAAACACTACAAAACACTAGACAAGACTCTATAAAAGGACTTATATCATGGTCTAAACAGGGTAAAAACCATGATATATCAATCCACAGATCATCAACAAGTTCAGACACTGAAATTGTGCAATGGAAGGGATTACCTTCATTTGAGTCAACGTGGGAACCATTGTCAATATTGATAGGTCAATTTCTAAATTGCAACCTTGATAGATTAAGGGTTCCAATTGCTTTTATGAAGAGGAGAATGATGTCTAAAGGCAGGAGAGCTCGAGATTGGATAAAGGAAGTAGATGAGGAGATGGTCAAAAGTGGCTAAGTGTCGATGGAAAGAAGAAGGGAGAGCCTCTAGATGAAAATGAGGATTTACGATTATCTATATAATTCTCAATGTGATGTCGTTTCATCTTTATTAAACTTATGGAGTTGTATTTAAGTTCCAAAACATTAGGGTTTTCTTTCCTTATCTATGAAAAGTATTAAGCAACAATTATCCTTTCCTTATCTTCTTCGACATTTCTCTTCTTCACTCTCCTTCTCTACTCTTCTTCTAATCTTCTTATAATCTTCTTATTTTCTTCGTCACCATCTCCCTTGATCGGACCAGATCCTATCAGAAGATGAAGAGAGAAACCTGAGAGTAGCTGAAGAGTTGGAGGTAGGAGAAAAAGGGAATTGAACAAAAGTAAACTCAAGGAATGGAAACCCCGAAACAAAGGGTTTTGGTGTTTTTTGCCTAAATATCTCTATTTTCACAAATAACCCCCTCCCCAATAAAATTAAAGTGCTTTCTTCTTATAATTATGTGATACATAAGCAATCAGCTCGATCGGGGCCTTGGGTTGAGGGGAGGAAGGTGCAGCGGTGATCGTCAGCTCGGATTTAGCGAGATGATGAGCAGCGATAGCGAGACAAGAGAGCAACAAATCGGAGCGATCCGTCACGGCGACGGATCCGGTCGATATCATCGTCGATGAGGCTGCCTCTCTCACTCACGCGATATAGTCGTCGTCTATAAAAGAAAAAAAGAAGAAGAGAGAGATTAAAAGAAAGAAAAAGAGAAAATAAAAACATAAAAAAATCAAAAAAAAGATAAAAAATGTAGTAATATAGATTATACACAGAATAATATGTCCCTTTTTTTTGATTAGTTTGTTAATAACAGTTTTTTGTGGTTATACAATGCAAAAAAAAAATTTGGTCTAAATGTTAAGATTAATACCATTTTCGAATTTTTAATGTTGGTTACAACTTATTCAGAAACTATCAACTAAAAAGGGAAATTAATGAAACCAAAATACAATTCAAGAAGAGAAGAAGAAGAAGAAAAATTATTCAGGAATGAGAGAAGCTGGTCTCTGAGAAAACGGTCAGGAGAGGTTCTGATGGCGGATAGCTGCAGCGATGTGTTGGTGAAGATACGGGCGTTACGTTCACGCCAAATGAAGAGTTTTAAGATGGAAAAGAGAGAGGATATATAAGGTCCCATTGAGACCGCAATTTCCCGAAAAGAAAGAGACATATTTTTGTGCCCGACTGATTAAGTCAAAGAAGTAAGGTAAAAAGAGTAGAAATCTATAGAATCGTACGATCAAGATTCCTTGATGGACGCGGGAATTTCGTCAGCATGGCCCCACTTAGTGGATCTCAAAGTCTATACACACCGTTGGATTAGAGCTGCTTTGTTAGACGAGATTTTGATACGATGACTAAGATGGGCCCACTTTAAATAATAACCGATCCAGCCCATAACGGACTTACTCTTAAAGCCCATAACGGCCCAGGAAACTCAAGACACGATCTTAAATCCTCCTAGAATATTCTAGATATTTCCTTCAGGTCCTCCAGATGTTTCTTGTTTCGCGTAAGTTAGAGAATCAAGAAGCTCGAGAGATTTCGTTTTTGCGCCTTTAAATAGCTTCGCCGATTCTTCAGAATTTTCTCAGAAGTCGAAAATCAAATTCACAAAGTTTCTCAGCAACGAGATCGAGTTAATCTCACAAATTCCCTTTTTGAAAAAATGTCGATGATTCCGAGCTTCTTCGGCAACAACAGGCGTAGCAGCAACTTCGATCCTTTCTCGCTAGACGTTTGGGATCCTTTCAAGGAGATGACGTCGTCTTCTTCGCTTTCCCGAGAAAACTCTGCGATCGTGAACGCACGTGTGGACTGGAGGGAGACGCCGGAGGCGCACGTGTTCAAGGCGGACTTGCCTGGACTGAAGAAGGAGGAAGTGAAGGTCGAGATCGAGGAAGAGAGCGTTTTGAATATCAGTGGAGAGAGACACGTGGAGAAGGAGGATAAGAACGACACGTGGCACCGTGTGGAGAGATCGAGCGGGCAGTTCACGAGGAGGTTTAGGCTGCCGGAGAATGTGAAGATGGATCAGGTGAAAGCTGCGATGGAGAACGGAGTTTTGACTGTGACTGTGCCTAAAGCGGAGACGAAGAAGACTGATGTTAAGTCTGTTCAGATCTCCGGCTGATTCACGCATATCCGAGGACCCTTGTCTGAGTGTTTATATCAGAGTTGATCTTGTTTGTTTGTGGTCTGGTTCTGGTTCTTGTTCTTGTTCTGGTTTCAGTGAGAATCGTCACTTTTAATGTGAAGGTACTAAAAATATGGAATAAATCATTATTATAAAGCTTCGCATAAATATTCAAATGGTTAAATCAAGCACACCTCAGTATGCAACTCAATTTAAACACAAAACATGTCTAAGCTTTTTTACCCCCCCAAAAAAAAAAACATGTCTAAGCTTTAAAGGAAACAACAAAAAAAAGTGGGTATTTTAACAAACGACAAGATATCGGTTAGTGACCAATTCTCAGTAGGATTAGCAATTTAGGATCGTGTTTGATAGAATTTAGTTGTAAATCGTTTAATTATGAATTTCGTCACAAAACAAACATGCTTACCATTTAATATTCTTAATTATTCATCTAAGTAACTACACTATATATTTATAACATCCTACACTATTATTTATTTCTATCAAATTCAATAGATGTAGAATCTATACTATATAAAAGCAACTATTTGAAGCTCCTCAGGCTAGCCACCTAAGCGAAAATAATATGCCCTGAGAAGCTGCCACATCAGCTATCTTTTTTTTAACAGGCAAAGACGGATATATACAAACAAACAACCAATCACAGATCTCTATTTTTACACGTGTACAAGGTAAACCCTTATTATTCGGGGAAAAACTCTTTTCCATAGAGTTTGTAACGTCAGCTAAATCTCTACAAAAAAATTTAGACACGCAGCGAACGAAACGACATCTTCCAAAATATATTATAAAGCGCCTCTTCCCCTGCCTGAAATTTAGAGTATAAAGTTTAGATCCTAAACGCATCGTCGTCTCACACGAAGATCTCTTCGGTTTCAAGAACCTCTCATCTCCTATGGCTTCCAAGTCTGATTTTTAACCCCCATCAAGTTTCATTCTCTCCACTCCAGTTCAACAATTTTCACTTCCAAAATCTGAAATCCGGCGAAACTTAGGTAAGATATTGTCTTTTTTTCTTCTCCTCCTCTTCTTCATTTTATGGGTCTCCGATAATCCTTTTCTTATGGCGATTCCTCTCTATCGAAATTGAAAATAACTGGATCAAATTTTCTTCCAACTAGGTGCTAATTCTGAGTAAATGAGAATGCAGGTGAGCTGGTGGGAGAAAGTGAACAAAAGAAGAGGATTATCGGGCACTACTTCATATGTGCATGTCTGATAAATAACTTACATGGCGCGACAAGAAGTGAATAAAAAGATTATCGAAAAGCTGTTTGTGTATCTAGATCAACCACCAGCAGGCTTAAGTAATTGCAGATATATGCATGCCATTCCTACTATTACTAACGAAACGGCCTTGTGTGTTCCAGATTTCCTAGAGTACCATCATCTTAAGTATCTGCTATTTTTGATTAATATTAAATTGGTGAGTCACTTTTTCGTTTTGATTTAAGTTAGATATTGTGTTTATGTCGTATATAGTCAACTTGCTTTGCTAATTGACTGGCCTCTGTAATTTTGAGGACTAGGCTATTTCGAGCAGTGAAACAAGGGCATCCATGACTTCCACCAAAGTTAGTGTACTTTAAAACTTGCTTCATTTTCTCATTTTGTTTAACCAGTTCATTGAGAGAGTTTTCTAGACTGTGTGCTGATTTTTTTGCTTTGTTTTTTTTTCTTTTTAGAGGTTGGCAGAAACGACCAGCCACGCCTTGCTCCTACGCTGAGTTTACTGAAAATATATGTAGGTAATCAAGATAATATTTTCCTATAAAATAGTCTTTCAGATTATAATCTTAACTTACATAGTAAGTAGTAACCATCTTTTACATCCGAAAGTTTATATCTAAAAACAGGTTGTTTATATGATTAATTTGATATCTTCTTAACTATCCTGCAACGGCCTAGAGATAACAGTTGCTCACATATAAGCATGTCGAGGATTTGTTTGGAATCAAAATATCACAGTTAGTCTCTTCATATTAGTATAGATTTGTGGCTTGCTTCTCTGGTCCATTTAAGGAAATCAGAAATTGGTTGCTGGTTAAGGAAACACTACAAAAAAAAGTGTGTATTGCATCACATAAATTATATCACAAAATTAAATGATACTAGTTTAAATCACTTATTAGCAATTGATATAAAATATGTAATTTAACATCAGTTATGATAACGATTTTACTATTAGTTAATTTAACATCGATTCAACCATAAATGATATAAATTTTTATTAATTTGGATCACTTTATGAAGAGTGATACAAAAATATGAATGCACATCAATTAGATAATCGATGTATCTACAATTTATTTTTAACATCATTTAAAAAAATGATACAAATATTACATCAATAAAAAAATAATGCTAATAAATTTTCAATTAATTAAATATGCTTTTAATTACCGTTGATGTTTATCACACATAGACAACCAAGGGAGGGGGTAAGAAGTTTTATTTCTTATAAATAAATACAACTTATCTACATATGCCAAAAATCAATATTGACTTTGAATTTTGGTAGATATTTAGCTCGGATTACGTGTTATCTTAGGTTTAAAAAAATTATTTGTGAAATAATTTATAAATTAATATTAAAATAATTATAAAAGTTAATACTAATTTCAAATTATTAAATTATTACACATATTTTTAATTTGATAATTATAATGTAACATTAACATCATTTATATTAATTGATGCAAATCTTTAACATCATTTTTTTGCAACCGACACAAATTAACATCAATTACAATAATCGGTGTAAATATTTACATCAGTTGCTTAAACTGATGTAAAATATTTGCACAACTGATGTAAATATTAGCATCACCACTTTCAGAGTCACTTATTTAAGTGATGTAAAATTCTTTTACATCATTTATAACTAATGCAAATATATAAAATAAATGATGTAAAACACATGTTTTTTGTAGTGAAATAAGAGCAAGTCTTCAAAAGATGATGATGATGATGATGAACAAACAAATATTGCAAGGGAAAACAAACAAGTTTAACACGAGAGTCCAAGTGAGTTTCATGATACATTTACAAAGTTTAATCTGCTAAGTTATTCGTATTTGTTTTTTTTTTAATTGAAGAGTTATTTGTATTAGGTGGGTGTATATACAAATATCATAGCAGCATGTGACACACCAGAAATTTGATGCTTGTGGAGTTAAACCTCTATGATCTAATAGCCTCAACTAATGTCTCATATTGTATATTACTTTTTTTTTGCGATTTGCTTACAGTTGATGATCCGTGTAACTATTCATATTGAACCGATGCAAAGATGATTGTCTTAATTTGAGTTCTCGGTTTCAGAATGGGAAGAAGATAATGATGAAGAAGGCGTAAATATCATCATCTCCAGCAATTCCGTTGCTGTTCAGGTCCTTCTCTGACTTCCTCTTTTCTATTTTTTACTATGACCACAAGTTCTTGCAGATATTTGGTGTAGAACATGTAGATTTTTCTGCTTAGGATTAGACTACAAACAGTTCACTTATCGTAATGAAGCAAAAGAGAATAGAAGTAATAACAAAAACATTAAAGCTAGCAAGGTATCTAAAGGAATACAAAACGTTAAAGGTGATTGGACCTTTGTTTCTTCCTCTCTTTTAGGCTTAAGTAGTTAACTGAGCAGAGTAATTATAACTACGGTGGCATACATAAATTTATTTTTTGAAATGTTATTGCATTAATGATCGACATCACCGACAAATGACACTTAACGATAAAAACGTGTGAAAAAGACAAATAAGTTGCTCAGAGTTTTAGGTGGAAGTGATATTATGGAAAATCAAAAAGACATTTAATCCATCATGGTTGATAGTGTCTACTCGGACAGAGGCATGAAGAAAGAAATATCTAAAATTCAGTCTTTTATATTAACATTTGGTTATATGCAGCACCTTATTGATCTTGCTGAATCTGAAAGTTCTAAAACACAAACAATTGGATAGCTGAAGAAAGAGAGGCCTAGATGGAAAGTTGATGTTGAAAACGGTTAAGTTTATATGAATAATATTTGTGATATGATCATCATACATGACACTATACATTAAACGGTTAAGTCCACATGAATTTGGATGTTATGTGTACTTTATATCTCTAACGTAATGTTACGGTTTCTGGTTCCTAAATTGAAAATTTTACTATGGTTTTAGACCAAATTCAAATTAATGATTTCACTCAAAATAATTTTGAAAAAAGCTGGATAGATCAAAATACATTAAGTTATGCTCAGTCTCAGACCAAATACCATAGGTTTTATTGACAATTTTGATAATGTACAAAACGTCATTTGAAAATATATTTTGACAACAAAATAAAGATCAACTATTCTATTTTAGACAAAAAGTTTTTTTACATTTTCATATTAAAAATTATTTAAAAAACAAACTGCGCGTAGCGCGGTAAATCCCCTAGTATGAGATAGAAACAAATCAGGCTCCAACAGGGGTGGAGCTAGGAAATTATTTAGTGTGGGGCGCACATAATTTTCTATTATAGTTAATAAAATAATTTATCAAAAAAATATAGTCTTAATAAAAAAATATTTATGACGAATACAAAAAAATATATAAGAAATCTTATGTAGTAAAATAAATAAATAAAAACCTACAAAGTTATTTTATGATCTTCCATATCTTGGAACCTTTTTATCACTACCTCATTTGTCACATTATCAAAATGCTCATTTTCAATAAAGCAAACTAGACAATCGTTTAAAAATTGGTCATTCATTCGGTTGCGTAAGGTAGTCTTCACAATCTTCATCGCATAGAAGCATCTCTCGACTGTAACAGTGGCTAAATGTAAAGTCAAAGCAAGCTTCAAAAGCCGATAAACTAGAGGATGTGAAAGATGTTTCTTTGTCTGAATCATCACACGTGCAAGATCTCCAAGATTTTCCAATTTCGCAAATCTTTCATCTTCTCGGATATTGTCAATGTAAATACCAAGTTGATGCTCAAGAGATATCCGTTCCATGGAACTAAAATATTATGGATAAAACTCAGATAATCTCACAAGTTTTGAGTGATCAAACTCATGGAATGAATCAATAGGGCTCAAAGACATAGTGCAACCAAGTAATTCAGTGTTGACGTAATCAAAACGGTCATTGAACTCTTGAATTTGCATATCTAATACAATGTAAAAGCATTCTATTTGATAATGATGCATGTTCGTTATGCCGCTTCTTTTTCTTGGCTTCTTTGGATCGACAAATTCTTCCTCCATAATGAGCAACTATGTTTTATGGTTCTCACAAAAAGATGAAACTTTATTAATCAGAGAATCCCAACCACTATCTCTGAGCTTGCACAATTGATGTTTGGTGGATTTCACTAGAGACATAGCATTTAAAATGTCTTGATCTTTTTTTTGTAGAGCCTTTGATAAATTATTCGTGAGGCCAAGAAGAAGCAACATCAACTGTAAGTAGAACACAAAGTCAAGGGTGTGAAAGTATTTGAGAAGACCATTAGCTTGGCGTCTTTTGATACTATCAGTCCCTTCGCTTTCGACATACTCAAGCACTTTAATGATGAAAGCAAATAAATCAACCAACCGTAATAATGTTTTATAATGAGAACCCCAACGAGTATTACCGGGTCTTTGAAATGAAAGCTCTTGATTCAATCCCTTTCCTGTCTTAATTTCACCTTTACTAACTCCTTCCTCGATTTTTTGTCGGAGGTCTTCTCGAATCATATATTTTCTCTTGCAAGAAGCTACAACCACATTTAACAAGACACCAATCATATCAAAGAGATATGCAACTTCAAAATATTTTTTAGTAGCTGCCACGACAACCAACTGAAGTTGATGAGCAAAGCAATGAACATATTATGCAGAACTATATTCTCTCAAAATCAGAGATCTCAAACCATTGAACTCACCATTCATGTTACTTGCTCCATCGTAACCCTGCCCTCTTAACTTTTTCATACTCAACTCATGCTTAGCAAATAATGAATCAACAACACATTTCAGAGTTGAAGAGGATGTTTCTTGAACATGAATAAGACCAATGAATCTTTCTTTGATTATCCCAGTTTTATCAACAAAGCAAAAAACCACAGCCATTTGCTCTTTATCAGAAACATCTGCATATTCATCCACCAAAAGCAAAAGACATCATGATCAAACTCTTGAATAATAGATGCAATAACTTCCTCAGCAAAGCAATGAACTATATCTTTCTGAATTTTGTGAGACACCATTTGATTATTTTTCGGAGCATTCTCCAGCACAACCTTACGTACAAGCTCATTCTTAACTAGGACTTAACCCGCACTATAATTAGCGCGAGGTAATTTTTTATATAGAAATTGTTTTAAAATTTAAGAAAATTGATTTTATCTAAATTTTATAATATGTCTAACTAATGATTATAGATAAAACTGTCAATTTATAATAATTTGTCTATTTAACCCGTTTTGTAGTGAACTAAAATATTATTCGGACTAACCCGTAAAAACTTATAATCTTGAAAACATAACTCTAATATGCACTGTTAAATGACTATGGTTTCTGTGGTTAGTTTACGAACTCTTAAAAAAATAGTTTTCTTGTGTCTAACTTTTTATACAATTAATAAAATATTTTTCAACTTTTGTTTTGATATATATTCAAATAAAATATAATAAATTATAATGAAAAATATAGCAAGATTTTGAATATATATATATTTTTTTGAATATATATGGATTGATTATTATTTTAAAATATATAGTATTAAAAATAATAAAGAAATTAAATAATAAATAACCTCTTTAATGCAAAATATATATACTTTTCATATTTTAATCAATAATTTTAAAAGACTATTATATCATTTCCTATTTCAATTATTCCTTATTATTTGTAATGACATTACATGTAATAACTTACAAAACAAAGTTCATTTTCAAAAATGTCTTCTTAAATAATATTATAGAGAT
>PKML01043629.1:32183-105897 GCA_002933935.1 Eutrema yunnanense
TTTTTTTTTTTTTTGCCCTAACGTCGTTTCCATAATCCGAAAGCAGAAACAAAAACTGTTAGATCCAATGGCAGAGAAAGAAAGAAGAGAGGGAGTGACGCTTCTACTTTTTTTCAAATGTCTCATCAATAATTTCCAAAATATCAAAAAAAAAAATAAAAAAATAGAAGTTCTATACACATAAAAATTAGTCTCCATTAATTTCCGATCGTTTCTCGTAGGCCTGGGCATTCGGATATCCGAACCCGAACCGATCGGATCTTTCGGATGTTCAGATTTTCGGATTCATGAATTTAATATCCATTCAGATATTTTGTATTTTTCAGATCGGTTCGGTTCGGTTCGGTTTTAATCGGATTCGGTTCGGTTTGGATATTGAAATCAAGATCCGAAATTAATCCGAAAAATTCGGATTATTCGGATTTATTGTAACCGGATACAACAAAAAATACAAAAAATATCCGAAAAAACAAAAAAAAAATTTTGGACTTATGAAAAATTTAGGATTTATGAAAACTTCGAATTTATGAAAAATTTAGGATTTGGATTATTCGGTTATATTGAGACCGAATACAACCAAAAAACTGAAAAATATCCGAAAAAACCCCGGAAAAAACCAAAAAAACCGAAAAACCCGAAAAACCGATCTGAAGTATAATTGAAATATTATATGTTTGGTTAGTTTGGATATCTGAACGGATTTCGGATATTAACCGAACCGAACCAAAATCCGAAGTTACTCACACTAAAGATCCATTCGGTTATTTTTCAAGATCCGAATCCGAATTTTTTCGATTTTTCGGGTATGAATTTTCAGATCCGGATAATATGCCCATGCCTAGTCTCTCGCCCAGAGACTCTCTCGCCCAGGACGTCAAAATCACTGTCTTTCTCCAATGGTGAAGTACTTGGTAGTATTGCGAAATAATAAAACTAACAATCGAATTAACAAAAGCCAAATATAGAACCTCCACCATGGAAGCCAAACAGACACTCTATGTGTTCTATATTGACCGACGCTTTTTAACTACATTACATATCAGAGTTTGAATTGAAAATTACAAATCTTTACATTGATTAGAATAACGAGTTTGTAAAATAGTATATACTTGATAAGTAGAATAGACGGGGATATAAGAGGAGTACAATATGGGAATTTTGTCATTTTTCATCAAAAGAAAAATTACAAAAATAGATGTTTTATACACACGTATAAATTAGTGCCTAATATTGAAAACACTAAAATGATGAACACTCTTAATACATATAAATTAGTCTCCATTAACAAGGCAACATTCTATACAAATAGAATGTTGAAAACAAAAATTTTGTCCGCCATTGCAGATGTGATCGAGGATTCTAAGTTTATGCATGACTGGTAAGAAAGCAATTAAAACATCATAGTCACCATAGAAAAAGCTTTACTTTTATAAATCATCATTTGAAAACAAAAAATAGAGGTTCTATACAAATACATGTTATACACTAATAGACATTCTATATAAAGTGAATGTAAGCGTCTAATTGTTGCCTTGTTCACCTTAAGGAAGACACCATTGAAGATTTGCACTAATGTTTAGCACAAGTCAGCGATTCGTCTTCATTGTTGTTACATCAAAAAATTATATGATAAAAGACACATATATATAGTGTTTAACATTGACATGTTGATAACACCAAATAATGTAAATCTTCATAATCCTTATCACAATAGGATATCTATGAAAATATTCTTCGGTTGGGTTCACGGGCTTCACTTCATAACTGGGCTCTTATACGTGTTGTCATTCTATACGTTTTGTCATTTTTTTTATCAAAAGCAAAATTACAAAAATAGACGTTTTATACACACGTAGAAATTAGTGCCACCTCCTAACATTTCGAGTACAAGCAGCAAAAAAAGGAAAGGCATGCCATGATTAGTTGCATCTGTTGTTAATGAATTTTATCCAGGTCAATTGGAAATCCCAGCTCCTAAAAATATCGTCGTTTTGGTTCAAGGACACGCTAGTGTGAAAGTGTCATACGCTACCGCATGGAGAGGGAAACAAAAAGCTGTTACTACTGTGCGTGGCAGTCCAAAAGAAAGTTATCAGGATTTGTATTCATATTTGTACATGTTAGAGCAGGTGAATCCAGATACAAGAACAAGTGTGGTATCGGATGATCAAAAAAGGTTCAAGTACCTATTCCTCGCTTTGGGAGCTTGCATTGAATGGTTTCGAGCAATGAGGAAAGTGGTCATTGTGGATGCAACTTTTCTGAAGACCCAACATGGTGGTATGCTAATTTTTGCAATAGGTCAGGATCCTAATCGTCACAATTATCACATTTTTGTTGATGTAGTTGATGCTGAAAACAAACCGAGTTGGATGTGGGTTTTCAATACGTTGAAAACTGTGATATCCGATAGTCCTGATTTAGTTTTTGTTTCTGACAGATATTCAAGCCTCATCAACGCAGTAGGTGTGGTGTACCCGAACTCTAAACATGGGTATTGCATCTTTCATTTGTCCCAGAATGTTAGATTGCAAGTTAAAAAGGACACATATTTTGTTGTTGAAAAATTTCAAGGAATGCGCAAGGCTGTATACAGAGTAGGGTTGGGCAAAATAATCGGAATCGAAATACCCGAACCGGAACCGAACAGAAATATCCGAACTGGAATCGAACCGAAATTGCCAAAATACCCATTGGATCCTACTCATTGATACCCATGGGTATCGGGTAATAACCGAAACCGAACCGAAAATATTTTGGATACCCGAAATATAATTATATATCCAAAAATATTAAATATTGTGGGTATATTTTCAGTATTATGGGTATATTTTATTTAGTTTTTTTTTTTGTTTTCGGGTATATTTTTGGTTTTTCGGATATAATTTCGGGTTTTCGGGTATATTTTTGGGTTTTCAGTTATATTTTAGGCATTTTAGATATATCTTAGGCATTTCGGGTAATAAATACACGGAACCGACCCGGAACCGAAAAAGTTCGGGTATTTTCCGGTTCTGAAATCTCGGAACCGAACCGACTGGTACCAAACCGGAACCGAACCGAAATCATTTCGGAACCGAATGGATCCTAAACCTCACTATCTGAAATACCCGGAACCGAATGGTTCCTATCCGGAACCGAAAATGCCCATGCCTAATACAGATGTTGAGTTTCGACAAGCATACAGTGAATTGCGGATAAGGTATCCTAATGTAGCCAAGTATCTGGATGTTAGTGTAGATGGATGTTAGTGTAGATGAGGCAAAATGGGCAATGTGTTATTTTCTAGGAGAAATGTACAACATAGACACCCGTAATTGTGTAGAGTCCATGAACAATATTTTTCTTCAAACGAGAAAGTACTCGTTATTACCTATGATTGATGCGATTATTGCAAAATTGGCTGAGTGGTTTAGCAAA
Source organism: Eutrema yunnanense (assembly GCA_002933935.1). Lineage (NCBI taxonomy): Eukaryota > Viridiplantae > Streptophyta > Magnoliopsida > Brassicales > Brassicaceae > Eutrema > Eutrema yunnanense. The sequence continues at coordinate 35,604 of PKML01043629.1, forward strand.
CATAGGAACGAGTCTGTTGCTACATCGAATGCACATAAACTGGTCCCCTTTGCACCTAGTGCACGGTAGGGTAGCTATTGCGATGAAGCTAACGGTGAATGAGCTTAACTTCTTTCACCTTGAATACAGTGTCATTGAACCTAGTGCACGAGAGGGTATCCTTGTGTCAATGCAATAGCCGCTACCATTGCTTTCATGAAGCGGGAAGGAAGAACAGAGGATATTCATGTAGAAGAATTGTGCTCGAAGTATTATTTGATGGAGCAGTGAGCATTGGCGTATTACAGGACGATCTATCCGGTTCCGCATAAGTCATAGTGGATTATTCCGGATGCTGTAAAAAAATTGTGTGCCTTACCCCCGTATTACAAAAAAAGATAGGGCAGAATTCAAGAAACAAGGCACCCATCGGTTGGAGAACGTCGCCGAAGGATGAGTAATAAGTCGGTGCAAGGCCAAGGTGGAGGTTTCAGTAGCTGGTTTTGAATGCAGGGATAGTAGCCAAGATTAAATTGTCTTTGTTTTGTTTTACTACGTAAACATTGGTACAATTATGTCTAATAATTTCTTAACAAAACTACAATAACATAACCATTTCGTAGGCTCGAGCCAAAGGCCAAAGCCCTTTCTTTCAGTTTTCTTTTTACTTAAATATAAAAAAATAGAAAAAAAAAAACCGAATGCTCATATACATATTTAATACATGTTTTAGTAGGTTTAATGTTACAAAGTTACATCTTTTATTAACATTTAGCATTTTGGAAAATATTTCTTACATCATTTATTCATATTCTAACTTCCTCATCATAAACTTTATACTTCTAAGGTCACTTTGTTAATCTTAACCATCTTATTAAGCAAAAGTTAAGAAAAAAAATTGATTTATGAAATTTTTTTCTATGAAAGCGTCGGAAATGTACTTTTATTTTCATAAATCAAGTGTACAACCAAAACTATTTAATTTTAAAATGGTATTACTAATTACAAGTAATTTTAAACATGGTATTACTAATTCCAAAATTCTAGGTTTTCCCTCCAAAATCACAAAATACACAAATTCTAGATGGGAGAATAGAAAGATCGGATTCGATACGACGTTAGGCGTCAATAGACCAAGTTATTACACCTCCGAGAATCGATTAAAGAGCTGAAGGAGTTGGTTCTTGGGTGTTCTCAATCATATCACGACCTTGAGGAGATTATGTGTGACACAATTGTTAAGGAAATTGTTGAAGCTTCAGATGTCGAACATCGAAATGCGTTCTATAAGAAAGTGAAGGTGATGGTTGGTCTCTCTGGCCTTGCCGTTGCTATGGTAAGTTTCATTATCTGCTTGTTTAAGTAGATAAGATAAGTATGACGTTTCTTTATGTTGTTGTACTCGGATCCGTTGTACTCTTATGCTTTTGTGTTCATAAGTTTTGGAAATTTGTGTTCCTATGCTTTCATATTTGTTCATATTTATACCTGATAATACCAAGTATTACCGATATCCGATATGCTTTCATATTTGTTCATATTTGTACCTGGTAATACCAAGTATTACCGATATCTGACTTGTTATAATTTGTTCATATTTGTACCTTGTAATACAAAGTATTACCGATATCCGTTTTGTTATAATCTGTTCATATTTTGTACTTGGTAATACCAAGTATTACCAGGTACTACGGATGTCTGAATAGGTATGCGTCTGATTACGTATAGTTGCTCTTGGTTGCACAGAACAAACAATATATATATATATATATATATATATTTAAATTAATAAAATAAAAATAAAAGAAAATAAAAAAGTACAACTTAAAAATAAAATAAAAAAACTTTTTTTTTTGTTTTGTCAACAGCTTAGATACTTATACCGATTCAGTAAACCAAAACGGGGGTATCGAGTTTACATAGATAAAATCTGATGGGTAGACTCGAGCACCTCGTGCTAACTTGTCTGCCACTGTGTTGTTTGCGCGTGGGATATGTGTGATAGAGAAAAAGGTGAATTCCTCCTTGCTCCTCGCGAACTCCTCCAAATGTAGTGTAAAAGCCGGCCACTCCTTGGGTGTAGACACCATCTTCACCAACTCTGAGCAGTCTGTTATAAAGGTTATCGTCATCTTCTGGTTTGCAATCAAAAATAAAAAAACTTAAGCATAAAATAAAAATTATTATTACGCCATGGATTAATCCATGGCATACTCCCTTGTCCAACTACGTGCTTGTGCATCGTAGTTGGCCCTCTCCCCAACGTACATGGTGGCGATATGCTCTATGAACACATCACTGGCATTCACCAACGGGTGAATGAGCATGTCCGCCAGCGCGACTATCACCTCCTTGATCGTGCTCCCCGTGGGCCATGTGGCGAGCAGCAACATCGGGTGGAAGACATTCCCCCTAACTGTGATGTTAGAGTGTAATATCTGAGTCTTGAAATCTATCTGGGGGGGGGGGGGGTTTGAAGGGGTACTCCGGCGGAAACCATATGGAGAGGAAGAATAATCCCCATTCACAAGGATTTCCAGGGGGTCTGATTAGAGTGGCTTGCCAGTGGTATATGTCGTCCCCCACTAGACCGGCGGAGAACAACTGGTGAGAGTCCTTCCCAAGTTGGACCAACTGGCGCTTGATGATGGAAGCAGAGAGATTCACCATAATAAGATGAAAGTGGTGAATATGATGAGAGATGAGAGATGTTTGTTTGAAAGTGGTGAATATATATGAAGAGATGAGAGATGATATATGAGAGATGACAGTATATATAGAAGAATTAAGGTGCGGTGAAATTAAATAAGGGATAGTAAAGGTCGTCTCGGTACAACTACCACCCTTTGCATTTATCTACCTTCATTTAATTACCATTTGCATCTGTCTAAAATCTGATTTGACCACAACAAGAACCACGAGTAGACACGTCAAAATTTGAATGGGCACGTAAAAATCAGTAAATAAACCGTAATAAATCTGTTCATTTGTTTTACAACCGTTCTCCTCTCAATTCCTCGGGAACACGAAAAAATTTAGAGCATTTACCCAAATTTAATTGCTCATTTGCTTTACAACTGATATCGATTTGATTTCCCCGAAATAAATGTTGATTTGACAGTGGAATACTGGTACAACTACCACGACTTTTATTTACCTTATTATGATGTTTTAATAAAATTGAGAAGCAAAAAGAATCGAGTGGACACGTAACTGCCTTAAAATCGGGGATTTGACTATTTGAGATAATTTTTCCATGCAATAAAAAAATAACAACGATATCATAATATCAATATCAAAATATAAAATAACAACGATTAATCTAATTAGTTCAGTCCAAAAACATCAAAAAAAGTCATGTCCAAAAATAAACCAAGATGAACAATAACATCCATAATAAAAGTTAAGATGAAATTGATAGGAGAGAGGCAAAAAGAGTTTAACGCTTCTTGTGCCTCGTGGTTGGCCATGTCATCTTCGGAAACTCCTGTTTTCGTTTCTGTTTCCCACCACCCACTTCTTCCTCAACCGGAGCATCGGCCTCAGCCTCTTTTGGTTGTACCCAGAAATACCAAGTAATACGACATAATATTACCGAAAAATACCAAATAATACGACATATTTTTACCGAAAATACCAAGTAATACAACATAGATTTCAAATACCTCTTATTTTTAGGGCCCTATTTTTTACTATGTATACTCTCGTACTTCTTAGTTATCATCTTATTCTTCTCCTTCTCCATCTCAATTGCCACCTCACTTCTTCTCACTTCTCCACCTTTTCCTTTTTCCTTCTCCTTCTCCTTCCTTCCCACTTACATATACTTCCGTTGCACCGTCTTCCTCACTTGGTAGAACTTCTCCTTGATATTTTCCTTGTCCTTCACCAGTTCCCTTAACTACCTCTTTCACATATGCTTCAACGGAGTTGAGCCTTGTTGATAAACCGTATTTTTACCGGTTTCTAACATTTGTTTTTGTTTCTTTTATCGAGTCAAAGTTTGTTTTTAGAGTTTTTTAGTCCTTTATCGAGTCTTTTCAGGTTTTAGGTGACTTTAGGAGAAAATGAGCCGTTTTGGGTGAAAATGAGCATATGAAGATGTAAAATCATGCATAGATGTCACACATTTGGCATTCGTTGAAGAAATTTCCACCAATGGATTGAGCTGAAATTTTGAGACAAGATAAAGTGTTGGGTAAGCTTTTATTTGGAAGTAGTTGGAGGCTATTCCAACGGTGCGATCAAAAGTTATGCCAGTTTTAGTGAAGATAGTCCAGTCTGGCGAGAAGAAGAAGCCTGTGCAGGAATAGAGCCAGAAGCCTATCAAATTGATCGATCCTTTTTACGACGATCATCATAAGTATATTTGATCGATCGATCCAATCTTGGATCGATCGATCCACCCCACAGACGAAAAAGGCAATTTTGGATTTCCTATTTTGTCTTGGAATAATCCCAACTCGACCTAATTCGACCCAATACCTATTTATACTTATTTTACGCCACTTTCTAAGGCCAAACTTTATTTTCTACAGACTTTTACATCTCTTTCTTTGGGAGATGAATCTCTGACTCTACAGGCTTTTGAGAAGATTTATGAACCCTAGTTTATTATTTATATTGGATTATGATTTAATTTCTTCTTCATCTCTTTGTAGTTTCTCTGATTCTATCTCTGAGTAATCTCTTAGTTAGGTTTTAGGGTTTCAAGGGAACTTCATGAATCATTGAATCAGATTGGTTAGAATAGGGATCTATCTTCCAGTTCTTCATCTATTGTTGTTCTTAGTGCTGAAAGTTGATTAACTACCTAGTTTCTGATCTTAGGTTGTTTAACGCATCAAAAGTGTTTGTTTAAAAGCCTAAAAGAGCATAGATGAGCAAAATGTCCATAACCAACGAAAGCTGATGTTAAGACATTTTGTGAACATATCAAACTCGATCTTAAAGCATGTTTAGTTTCCTGAATTCAAACGACAATTTAGAATATTAGGTTATTAGGCATAGTAATTAATACTACGATAGTAGATTGATTATAAAACAGTGATTGGAGTTCTAGAACGTGCTTAATGATTTCCCTGTTTAATTCTCTGATTTGGGATTCTTGATTTCCTGCGAATTACCCAAAGACCTAGCGTTTTCCTCCATCAAACTTACATTCTTTTATATGTATTCTTAGTTTTAGTTCGTTCATAAAACCACAAAACATTCTCATTCGTCTTATCTTTACTTTCTTTCTACATTCTCGTAGTGTTACACTTGGTCTCTGTGGATTCGATCCCTTCTATACTACTTCGTTTGCTGTGCTCTTGTAGTAGTTATTTATAGGGTTAAAACTTTGTGTATCAAGTTTTTTTGGCGCCGTTTCCGGGACCAATTACGTTGCATACGAATCTTGGACGAAAGTTCAGACTAAGAATTACTTTTTGTCGTTACTAACTAGTTTTGTTTTTTCTATCTCTCGTGTGTTTCAGGTGTATGACCAGGAGCCAAGATTCCAACAATCTGCTTGAGTTGAACAACGAAGAGTTAGCACGAGTAGAACGAGAAAACAATATGAGAAGGAGAGAAATGGCTAACTTGCCAGACAATCGAGATCTGCCTGTTGATGACAATGATCAGCACGAGTATGATGAGGAAGGGAATCTCAGAAACCCTCCTTTTCACGCTCGCGATGATGTCGTTGATCCAGCTGCTGCTGTAACTTTGCTTGGACGAGCGCAACCTCAAAATGCTGCATTCCAGCATGCACCAGTCCAGAAGAATGGTAGACAGCCTCCACGCCAAGCCATTGGTGATGTCGATACTCCTCATGCGTTCTATCAAGACATGGCTTCTATTTGCACACCACCTATTCAGAGGCAAGACTTTGAAATCAAGTCTCAGATCATCTCTCTTGTCCAGTAGCATTTGTTCTATGGGAAAGCTTCAGAAAATCCCATGGATCATATAGAGACATTCGAGGAGATCTGCAACACTACAAGCTCGAATGGAGTCCCTGTGGACTTCTTGAATTGGAAGCTCTTCTCTTGGTCTTTGAGTGATAGAGCTCCGAGATGGCTCAAGTCCTTAGCTCCCGATTCGTTGACCTCTTGGGAAGCAACCAGATCAGCCTTCCTGGATCAATTATACACCAAGTCCAAAACAACCTCACTCAGGATTAAGATCACTCAGTTTTAGCAAAATGTGGGTGAGCTATTCAATGAAGATTGGGAAAGATTCAGAGAACACTTTAGAGAGTGTCCTCATCATGGCTACTCAGATGAGCAGGTGCTAAATATCTTCTATGATGGAGTCGACTGGGATTTAAAGAACCCTCTGAATGCAGCTAGCAATTGTGACTTCATGACAAAGACCAAGGAGGAAGCTTACACCTTTATTCAGAATCTTGCTGCGAGTTCTAGCTATCGCAGTCCTGAGTATGATAGGACGAGGCGCGTCAACAACATTGAGTCCATGAAGATAGACGAGTTGTCAGCTAAGGTGAACAACTTGACTGCCCTTCTTCAAAGTAACCCCAAAAGCGTCAACTACTATGAAGGCAATGGGGATGGCCAGTTCTATCAGGAAGCTGCTGATGGCGAACCGGAAAATCATGATGAGGTGAATTACGTGCAGAATCAGGGATTTGTCAACAGAGGTTTCAAACAGAACAGAAATCACCCAAATCTGTCCTACAGAAGCATAAATGTTGAGAATCATCAAGATCAGATTTATCCACAGCAGACTGGCGTGCAAAATCAGGGACTGCACAGTTTTCAGCCAAATTCGTCCGTGCAAAATCAGGGCGTCATCATATTTTCTAAGGGATTTCAGCGGACATGCATGCAAAATCAAGGACATAAGCAATTTGCGCAGAATTTTTAGGGACAACCATTCGTGCAAAAACAGGGTCAAAACAGATTTCATAATCAGAATGGTTTTATTCCAGCTACCCAGGAGTCTAAACTCGAGGTGATGATGCATCAAGTCATGATTAATCAGCAGACGACTGCAAAGAAGATCCATGTCAAGGTGGATGGGATGTATCGTGATCTCAACAACAAAACTGATAGCATTGATAGCAAGTATGAGTCCATCCATTACAAGAAAACTGCCTTTTTACAACGGACATAATCGATGTAAAACAGGGTTTGTGACGATTTAACGACGATTGTCAAATCGTCGTAAATCGTTCGTCGTTAATCCCAAATCGTAGTAACGTTTGGGACATCTATAAATCGTTTTAAAATCGTCGTTAAACATTCGTCGTAAAAGCGTCGTAATATTACGACGATTTTATGACGTTTATACCAATGAGGTGTTACGACGATCATACGACGGATGTGTACGACGTTTATACGACGAATGTTTAACGACGAATTTACGACGATTTATAGACGTCCCAAAAGTTACGACGGATTCGTTACGACGGATAGTGTTACGACGATGTTACGACGGATAAAATTAACCTAAAAAAATAAACGTTAAAATTAATAAATTAAATTCGAAATAATTCCGTAATAATATAATATGATTATTATTACATCTTCAAATATTTCGTCCATCTGGGCTGTGGTCAAAGCCGCATTGGACTGAACCGAGCTACCTCCAGGTGATAGCTGCTGAGAGAGCTGAGTTTGACGCTCTTCAATCCGTGCATGGGTGACATTGTAGAGCTGCTCCGCTCGAGGATCCACCGCGAAACATTTGAACCAGATATCAACGACGTTGCCCGGAACGGCAGACCAATTGCGGTGAGGCTCCTCGAAGTAGGCTTTGATGGTGTTAGACACACTCTGCCCGACTTTGTTGTCCTCCTTAAACCTGAAATATAAAAATTTAATTATAAGTAAAAACCAAATATTAATGATAAAGAAAAAAAATTGCTGACATACCAAAAAGTATTCGGCGGCCGAAGCGGATCTAACCGGGGTAAGCGATCATGACCCGGCGACTGCAAAATGTCCTCGACCGTCAATCCCGCATATATAAAAGAGGGTCGAGGTGCAGGTGGAGCTAGCGGAGGCACCTGTGGGGCGGGACCGGAGTCCGGAACCACATACGGTGTGGCAGACGATGATGGGGCCTCCGAATTAATACTCGGTCCCGACTCGCCACCAATAAACGTGCGATAGTGAGTCCTACGTGGCCTCATATCTTAAAAAAATAAACGACTATCAAAAATATAATCCAATCTAATTCCAATCCTATCTAATTCAAATTCTATCTAATAATTTCATTCCTATATAATATTAACAATCATAAATACATATCTATATTTATAAAGCAAAAAAAAAAAATTACCTTTTAGAGAGAGAGAGTTCCGGGTAGAGAGAGAAGGAGATTGTGAGTTGTGAGGGAAAAATATGGGCTCGCGTATATATAGATTTTGTGGCCGTCGTAATTTCGATGGTACAATACGACGATTTTACGACGGATCCGTCGTAAAATCGTCGTAACCCATGAATTCATTCCACGTGGCAAAAGTAATTCCCCGTTATGACGGATCCGTCGTAATATACCAACGACATTACGACGGATCCGTCGTAACATCGTCGTAATATTATACATGTAAACCCTAAACCCTAAAACACATAACCGTCTTGTATTAACGAAATATATTTGTACATCATAAACTTTTCAGTGTACACAATACAATCAATAATGACGATTGAATCTGACAAATATCAAATTTCATTATCTCTTCTTACTTCTCTATAACATTCGTTGTATAAGTTTCTTCGTAACATGCATGAAGTATAAATTGTTAATAATTTTTGTATTCTGTCAAACAACGAATCGAGAACTTATGTAAAACAATATAATTGATGAAATACCAATTATACACTGGTGGGGGGACACATACGATTTTGTTCTTCCTAAACAATCGCTTGTTTTTCCGATATGGATGGTTGATTGGTAGAAACTGACAGTGACAATCAAATCAACATGTTTTTCGACCATGTTTCAGCTGAAACGCATCTGTCCGATCGAGGCAATACGAACAAGATAACCTCCCATACGTCGTCCAACCTGATAGCATCCCGTATGCAGGGAAGTTGCTTATTGTCCACATAAGCATCGTAAAATTTTTCTTCCTCGAACAGTCGTATGTACGAACTCCTGTATACCACAACTGTTTCAACTCATGTATGAGAGGCTGCAAAAAACACATCAAGGGAACGCTTCAGATGCTTCATACCAGGTACTAATATACTCAAGAATAAAAATTCTCTTTGCATGCACATATATGGAGAAAGGTTGTATGGCGTTAGGATTACTGGCCATAAAGAATATTGCCTACCAGATATACCGAATGGACTAAATTCATCTATGCAAAGGCCAAGATACACATTTCGGTTAAATTTAGCAAATTCCGGGAGTACTGTGTTAAAGTGTTTCCAAGCTTTTGAATCTGACGGGTGAGTCACTTCTCCTGATCTCTGCGAATGTTCTGCATGCCACCTCATCGATCCAGCTGTCCTTTCAGATTGATACTGTAATGCCCGTGTCCGGAAGGGGCCAGTATCGATCGATACCAGCCAGTATCGATCGATACCAGCCGGGTNATATATGCGGTCCTTTCAGATACAATCGTTTCAACGTATCAGTTATAGGAAGATACCACATCCATTGGTACGATATCTTACTACGCCCAGAAGTTTGTGGCATGAATCTCGGCTTTTGAAAAAATCGACATTCATGCAGCTTATCATTATCTTTCCAAAAAGCATACAATTGTCAACACATATATCTATCATCTCAGAAGGCAACCCAAGACTAAACACCAACTTCTATATCTCATAGTATGTTTCGGCAGCCAAATTATCATCTGACAAATACTCTTTAATAAGATCAGCCCAATCATCCATGCAAACCTCAGCTAATTTATGATCAGTTTTAATTGTCATAATCCTAGCTGCTAACGACAATTTAGACTGACCTTCTCTACATACATCGTAGAGTGGCTAATTTGCAGCGGCTAGGATATCATAAAACCGCTTCGCATCTACATTGCGTTCCTCAACACTATTATCAACATTTGTTTCATGAAATGCATCATTGACCATTTCATGCATCCTATCATGATCTTGACCCTGCTGATAAAACTGATGTTCATGACCATGATGATAACTACTACCCTGATCAAAATCTACATGACCTTGATAATTACTACTACAATCAGCTTGATCAGTAATACTCCTTTCAAAACCCTCTCCATGTTGATACCAAACATAATATTACGGCATAAACCCTCTATTTAGAAAATGCTTCCACACTGTCTTAATAAAAATATATCTCGTATTCTTGCATTTACGACAAGGACAGAACATCTTACCCCTTTCGAGGGTTGTTTGCATATTTCCGGCCTAATACATGAATATATCAAGCTCCTCTTAGAATTCTTTCGTCAACGATCCCTCCGAATCCTTTTGCGTATACATCCATCTTCGTAGTTCGTATATGGACATTTTATAAAAATGGTTTTTGAAGTGTTTTTTTTCTTATAAGAGATTTTTTTTTTATAACTTTCGTTTGAAGTACGCTGTATTTATAGAAATTTTTAGGAATTACCAACGGATTTACATCGAAAGTTTACATCGAATTTACATCCAAATAACATTTACAACGATTTTACATCGCATATACGACGAATATATGAGTTGTAAATAATTAGGTAACCCTACTTAAAAACGTGCTCACCTACCTAGACATAATCGACGTAAACTCGTCGTAATTTACATCGAATATAAGTCGTCGTAATATCGATGTAATTTTACATCGATATTACGACGATGTAAACAGTCGTCGTAATATCGTCGTAATGTCGACGTACAGTTACGACGATATTACGATGACCAATATTTACGACGAAATTACATCGAATTCAAAATTCGTCGTAATGCCGTCGTAACCTCGATGTAAATTTACGACGGCCAAAATTCGATGTAAAATTTTGTTGGTAATCGGCTGTTTTCTTGTAGTGATCGTCACTCACGTGAAGAAGCTCGACACACAGGTAGCACATATTGCAGATGCTATCAAGAGACACCCATGAAATCTTGCTGGAAAACCATAGATAAATCCCATAGAGCATTGCAGCGCGGTAATGGTTGATGATAAGATGGAGAATGCACATGAGTTGATGGATGATCAGGAAACACATGATGTTGTAGCAGAGGAGAAGCACGCTTCCATCACCCCACGACAATATGTACCCAATATCACGTACCCTATGCTCCCTATACACCTCAGGAATCCTATTAGTGTAGAGAAGTTGTCTGGTTTTGATAAGTTGGTGAGAAAGATTCCCCATGAGATCTCGGTTGAAGAGGCCTTGGAAGACCGACATTTGTTAGAATTCTTCAAGAATTGCAGAGAAACTCTAGAAGAGGTTAAGTCACTCTTCATCAAGGCAAGGAGCACACCACCACCAATGAAGCAGTTGTCTAAGATCGAAGACCCTGGGAAGTTTTTTGTTCCATGCTCTATCTCTGGAGTTGAATTTAAAGGACCTCTTGTTGATTATGGGTCTAGCGTGAATCTCATGTCAAATGCTATTGCAGAGAGGTTGGAAACTCCTGATATGAGACCTCCTAATGCGACTCTCGCATTTGGAAACTCTTCCACCACGACTCCATATGGTACCATCACTGATTTGCTTGTTAAAGTAGGAGATTAATTGGTTCTTATTGATTTTCAGGTTGTGGAGATGAGTGAAGGTTCTAATATGCCTTTGATCCTTGGAAGACCATTGATGGCCACAGTGGGTACAGTTCTAGACATGCCCAATAAGAGAATCTCATTCTCTAAAATTGACAAAAAGGTTTTCTACAAAGCCATACCCACTAGAGGAGCTCCCAAACACGTCTCTTGCATCACTGTTGTCACAGGAGAGTTGCTGGTGGTTGATCCTTGGAAAGAGCCATATGATGAGAATGAAGTCAAGGAAGTCAAAGATAATCCTCCTATCACCAGCAAGGGAAACATCAAAAAGGCTAAGGCAAATGGAAAGGTGAAGAGCAAAAGAGTCAAGGGAGATGCCTATATGACTTTGATCCCTCAGAGATGTGATGGAGATTCGATTGAGTATGAGGTGAAGTCCAAAGGAACCTCAAGACCATTCTCTAAGGCTAGGGAAATTCTCACTTCATAGCTGAAGGAGAAAGAAAAAGATATTGTAAAGGGTATGATGAGCAGAATTCTGAAGGTGGAGATGTTTGATTGTGTAACTTGTTTTGGGGAAAATTCTCATGCTCATCCTGACTGATACCTGAGCCAAAGTCAAGCTAGTGACTTAAAACAAGCGCTTGGTGGGAGGCAAACCACCGATAAGTGTACATACTTCCCTTTTCGTTTTTCTTTTTGCATTTGATCTTTGGTTTTGGTTCTTTTTCTTTCAAAAAAAAAAAAGGTGTGGGCGGATTCTAATCAATTGATCGGTCTACATCTCAATCGATCGATCGAAACGCTGCAAGCTGGGCAGGAAGAAATTCGATCGATGATTGTTTCTTCGACCGATCGATCCATCCAGGTAAAAAAACAAAAAAAAAAATTCTGATTTATTTTCTTAATTTTCTATGAGTATGTTTTACCTTCCTTTTTGTTTATTTTCACACCGAGACGGTGTGAAGTAACTCTGGAGGAGGTTCTTTGTCGTTACTAACATTTTTTTCTTTCTTGAGTCATTTTGGTGTTTTTCTTGAGTTGTTTTCTTGAGTTAAAATTTGTTGGAGATGATGATCACAATCTTGGATTTCTTGTTATGATATTTTGGCTAAGTGACCATTGTTGCAGAATTACCTTCAGCCCAGACTAATGAAAAATCCAAAGGCTGACCAGTTAATCAGAGGCATCCATATTTCCATAACAATTAAAAAAGCTTGAGCTAGTTTATGAGCTTTTCCTTTTACATCATCGTTGTGATTAGTGTCTTTATAGCTTGACTCCTCATTCGTATCTGACAAAGACAACATGTGTGAAAGTATGGGGTACTTCTCTTTCTTGTTTAAAGTAAAGCAGAAAATATGAAATGATTTTCTTTTGAGTAAAGGGCTAAGAAAATTTTCATCGATCCCATTATTTTACTTCAAAAGAAATTATCACACTAAGGTTAGAAGCGAGGATTAGGAAAATTTCCAAAGATACAATTATTCGCTTACACCTTTGAATGATAAAAACAAAAGAGAATGAGAAAATAATAAGTCTGGGGAGAGAAAGAGTACCAAAAGTTGTGTTGTTGTCTTGTCATGATATCGAAAGGGAAAAAGTCTAGAAGGTTCTTGGCAATATGATCTTTTGGTGAGACCCAGCGATGATGGCTTTTGGATTATTCTGAGAGATAGTGAGTTGAATCTGGGAGGTTGCGAAGCTTGCAGAGAAGTACATGGTGGTTCGATTTGGAGCTGGTTTGGCAATATGTGGATTACTAAGTTGGATGGTCATTGCAGTGTTCTAAAGAAAATGTGAGTCTCCGTGTTTTTCAAACCTCTTATCTATTTCTTGGTTTTCTGTTTGTTTGAGGGCATGATAACACCGGTTTTTTACCATTTTTATGGATCACTTTGATATTCTTTTGCAGGTTTTTTAACTCCGTTTTTAAAGGTTTTCAAGTGTTCATATTTTAGAGTTTTGAAAGACGTTTCAGGTAACTCGGAATAAAAGAGTGCATTTCGGAGCAAAAGTACGTTTTTGGATAAACTTGGACCGTCACGAAGTCTTGCAGCTAATGGAGACCTTTTCACCGTCTGATCATCCCCAAATTTGGACACAACAAAGTAGAGATAACCAGCTTTCAAACGCAATTGGATTGGAGGCAATCCAATGGTTGGATCCTTAAATATACCCGAAGCACTGAAGGCATATGAAGCTGCCCCGAAGAGAAGCCCGTCGCGCCTGGAGGAGCTGGAACCGCGGCCTGGAGGCATTTCGCCACTTCTGGAGAGTCTCCACCCGCTGCCAAGAGGCGTTACGCCACTCCCAGAGAGCCCGCTGCCAAGAGGCGTTACGCCACTCCCAGAGAGCCCGCACCAGCGGCCAGGACCCTGCGCGACCAAATCGACTCGTTTTTTCACCGATGCCAAAACCGTCATTTCACACCAAACCCTAAACGATATTAGCTCTATAAATACTTATTTTATGCCTCTTAGACAGACACGTTACATTATTGTCACGCTTGGAGGCAGAAGCGAAGCTTTCTGCATCCCTTTTTACTTACTGTTTTATGTGATTTATTGAATATGATTACCTCAACTATGGCTGAGTAATCTCCTTGTTGGGCATAGGGGTTTGAATGGGAGCTTATGGTTCGATTCTTATTAGGTTTTTAGTTTAACATACCGATTAGGGTTCTTCGTTATATCCTTGTTGTTAATGCGTTGCTTGACTAACCGTCTTAGCAACTGATATTAGGCGTTTTAGAGCCACATAAGTGCTGTATCTAATCGCTTGACCTAGGGTAGACGAGCAAATCCGTCGTAAGATTTCGGAAGTATACTTACAGAGGAATTGTGGGCGTAAATGACCTTTGAGAGTATCATTCACTTCTTGCGCGGGCGGAGTCGGAAGCTACCATCCGAGTACTAAAGTGAGTAGGTGTGTAGGATTACGGTAGTAGATTACACACAGCATACGTGTTCACAGTTCAAGAACCCAAAGACGACAAAAGTCGCTTTAGAAATCCTAAAAATTTCCTCGTAAAAATCGGCCATAAACCCTAGAAAATTCTTGATTGCCGAACGCTTCGTTTAATTGATTCACAACCTCGATAAAATAATTAGTTAGCTATTGCCCTTCTTAGTTTAGTTTTGATTCCATAGATACGACCGTAAAAAAACCCAAAATATATTTTACGTCTAGACATAAGTTAGAACTCGTTAGAAATTGGACAACGTCTATCCTTGTGGATTCGATCCTTAAATACTACTTCGTGTGCTGTGCACTTGCGGCTTAGATATAAAGGGTAAAACCCCACGCCGGGATTAATTCCCGGTGTGTCAAGTTTTTGGCGCCGTTTCCGGGAATTGTTTAGCTTGTTTGATTTCGTATTCTAATTTCTGTTCTAGACACTTTTGATTTTCAAGTTCTTTGTTGTTCTTTTGACTTTCTCCTTTATTTTTGTCTTTTTTTCTAAGGTGCATGCACACTAGGAGAACTCCTAGAGGAACCGTACCGCTAATAGGCGATATCAACAAACACGAGAGAAAACTCCGAAGACTCAAAAGAAACTTAAGGATGGCCGAAAACGACCACCCAGAAGATCAACTAAACCGTGATCAACTAGATCACGAGGATGACCGTGATTTTTCGGATCACGAAGAAGATCAAGAGGCTGTCCATGGTTCTAATGACCAGCCACATCTCGATCGCGAAGAAAACCACAACCAAAACCGAAATGCTAAAAATCCAAGGCGATAATTTCCCGTCGATCGTGATGCACCAAGGAACGATGCTCAAGCTAATGCACCGATTCCTCCTAATGGCGTAAACGCCAACTGTCCTGTATTGCTCCCTAATCCTCCGAAAAGACAAGCGCGTAACCGCATCATTGCTCATTTTGATGCACCGTATCAACACTTCCAAAACCGAGCAGCCATACAACTTCCTATACCGAACATAAACAATTTTGAGATCAAACCTCAAATCATTGATTTGGTAATGCAAAATCATTTTCATGGAGTTGCAACCGAGCATCCGATGGAGCACATCGAGTTGTTCGAAGAGATATGCGCAACGACAAGAACGAACCAAGTTCCCGCCGACTATTTGAAGTGTAAGTTTTTTCCTTTTTCTTTGGCCGATAAAGCTCACCGTTGGTTGAAATCTTTCCCCGCACGATCTATTACTAATTGGGAAGAGTGAAAAGCCGCCTTCTTAACCAACTTCTACATGAAGTCGAGATCAAACGCGCTAAGAAACAAAATTCAAAGTTTCCATCAACAATCGGTGGAGTCTTTCTATGAAGCGTGGGAACGTTTCAAGGAGTACGAGAGAGATTTCCCTCATCACAGTTTCTCCGGTCCGAATGTGCTCAACAATTTCTACCGAGGATTAGTACCGAAATATCAACTTTCTCTCGACACGGCCAGCAATGGAGACTTCTCCATGAAGACCATCAACCAAGGAAGAGCTCTCATCGAAAATCTTGCTATGTCGGATAGCAACAATTCTCCCGACTACGATAGATCGACTAGATCGAACGTGTCGGAATCGAAAGAGATTTCCAAACTAAAATTCATGATGAACCGACTTCTCAACAACCAAAACCGTCAAGTACATGCTTGTAAAGCTACTGTTGGAGTCGGTGATGACACTTACTACGAACCCGACAACAACGGTTCGTATTCTCAAGAAGATGAAGTTAACTATGTGGGAGCATAAGGTCAATATCAAAGACGTTTCAACAACGGATTCAACAACAACTTCCGTAACGCCAACTTCAACAACCTCTATTATCGAAACCCGAACGTGGAGAACCCTCAAGATCAGCCTTATCCACAACAATCAAGGCCATACCAAAACCGGTTCCAAAACAGGGAACTATGGAGGAAATGGGAACTTCCAACCAAGACCGCCCTTCAACGCTCAAGCCGCTCCTTACAACAACTCAAATACGCAGCAACAAGGTATCTCTAACTCTCAACTAGCTGCCCAAATAGTGAAGCTTGAGCAATCAATTCAACTCCTCGCTCAAAGCAACGAGAAGACGACGAAAGATTTTAACATCAAGGTCGATTGTATGAACAACGACTTGAATGGGAAATTTGAATCTCTTTCAACCCATGTCAAGAAGTTGGATATGCAAGTCTCTCAAACCGCGGACTCCACTAAGAGATCGAGCGGAATTTTACCCAGAAGAGTGGAAGATAACCCAAAGAGATTTTGCAACGTGATTTCCACCAAACCCGAGAAGGAAGTCGATGCTAAGATGGAGATTAGAGAAGTTCCAAAAAATTTCCCACTCTATGGACGAGACGTTACCGAATCCAAGATGATCCAAAAACCACCATTCGAGGTACCGAAACTAATCCCGCTTCAAATGCTTAGAAAAGCCGATGATCCGGGACGTTTTTGTTTTTTTTGTTGGATTTCGGGATTTTATTTTGTAGATTGTTTGTGTGATTTCGGAGCCAACTTCAACATCATGTCTAAGACATTTGCCGAGAAACTCGGTATAATGAATCTCACACAATCTATCGTGAGCGTAATTTTTGGGGACTCATCACAAAAGAAACCCGAAGGAGCGATCCATGATCTTCAAATACTCATTGGAAACAAGATCGTTCCCGCTGATTTTCAAGTTCTCGAAATGGAACGAGACAAGGATAGACCGTTGATTTTTGGTCGACCCTTCTTAGCTACCGTTGGCGCCATTCTTGATCACGCCAACCGTCAAGCCATGTTCTTGAATGTGGATCAACGGAGGCTCTATCCTACTGTCCCGGAGGAAATTCTAAACCCGAGGGACGAACAAAAGATGAAAAACTCGATTTTCCCTAAAGAAAAAGAGAAAGATGAGTCGACTAAGACGGAACCCCCAAAGGTAATTCCACCATTCACTTCTAAACCATATGCAAAAGTTAAGATCAATATTCCACCAGATTTAAGAGATATCAAGGATGAACGAGTGGAAGAAATGGTTGAGAAGACGAAACAAGCTCTTCGAGAAGTGAAAATTCCGAAAAAACGCGGAAATAAGAAGGTGATACCGAAGAAATGCGAAACACGTCATAAACAAGATGATGCCAAAGGAACATTTATTCCCGAGACATCTACTGCTCACGCCTAGTCTCACCACGAAGTCGAGCTAACGACTTTAACCAAAAGCGCTTGATGGGAGGCAACCCATTCGTTACGTTTTTCTTTTAATTTTTCTTTCTTTTTCTATTGACGTTTTTCTTTTTAGGATTTCAGGCTTTATATCAAAACCAAAAAACCCAAAAAAAATCAAAAACTCAGAAAACACAAAAAAAATTTGAGAAGACATTCGAAACAGATCGTGAAACGACGAAGGAACGAAGAAGAAAATGAACCGAGGCGAAGGCCACTTGGCCGCAGCTGGAAGAGCCGGACCCGCGGCGGATGAGCCATCGACCGCGCCGGCGTTGGCCGGTCACGCGGCGGAGGACCACTTGGTCGCGGTCGCGTTGGCTCGACACGCGGCCAGCCTCATTTCGTCCCGAACTTCATCCCGTCCATTCCCAACCGTTCCAGACACTAAACCGTGCAATCACGAACATGTTCCCGACGTGAAATTGAACCAAACCCGGTTTAATTCATGTGTCCCGCTAAGGTAAGTCACAAAAGTTTTTGAAAAACATAAAACTTATTTTTACATAAAAATAAATTTTCAAAGAACAAAAAGAGAATTTCAAGATTCAAGTTCTCTTTCTTCTTCTCTTCCAAAAGACTTGGAGATTTTGAGCAAGAACAACATTTTTCAATTCAAAAATTCTTCGGTCCATTCTCACTCTTTTTCGGAGAAGATTTCAATTCCTCACTCATCCCTTCAATTCCAACAAGGTACAAACCAAAATCTCTACTTTTTCATATGAACAAGAACCTAGTGTTTTTCTTGAATTCACTAGATCTATGTCCTAGATGGTTAGAAGTTGTTAGAGAACTCTAGATTGAACTTCTAGAATGATTAGAACTTCAATTTTAGCACTTAATTCTCTTGGATTTGAGATTTTTGTGATTTGGAATTTTCAAGCTTAAATAAAAACGAATTTGGAGATTAATTTTAATTAATTTGAACAAGTCTAGTTTTATCGTAAATTAGCAAACGGTAATGTACTAAGTTTGCATAAAGTTGAACTTAAAATCGATACCTATAAATTTTTATGCAAGAACGTCAAAAACCCGGAATTCACGATCATGAACTCGATTTGTTTAAACTTGTGATCAATTTTTCTCGTTTGATTGATTGAATTGATACTAGAATTAATATATTCACATAATAAATTTTTTCAATCACAACCATACTCATACTTTTTCCGAGAATTTTTTTCTATTTTGTAGGAACAATGGACCACGAGAGAATGAGAATAACTCGCTCAAAGAAGAGTGGTTACATAGGAGAGTCATCCCGGAGATTGACCAATAATCGAACCGAGGAGAGCGAAGAGAGCTCTGATACAAGAAGCGTAGGAGATGACACAAATCTTGGCGAGTTCTTGGCAAGTCGACAATGTTCGACTAGAACTCGTGTGCCACCACCGCGACGTGACCCGACACCTTCTCCTCCTCGCGAACCAACACCACCTCCAGAACGAAGACCGAAGGTACGATATGTCGGGAAACCTATGGACCCGAATATCGATTACCTCGAGAAGCTCAACAAGATGGTAATCAAATCAACACCTCGCATAGATTACTCGACTCTCGACACGCTTAGGATTAGAGAAGACGTGATTTGGTATCTCGACGCACTTAACCTACGACCTTTCATGGAGCTCAATCTCCCTACCTACGAAGATCTCACCAAATAATTCTTTTCGACCGTCACCAAGTGCTACAAGAGACGCTCTAATACGAGAGCGAACGACGGTACACTTACTTTTACCGTTCGCGGATATTCTTATGCTCTAACAATCCTGGAACTTTGTGAAGCTTTGAAGCTTCAATATCTCGATGAGATTCACCCCGAGGAGAATCCCGATGAAGGTCTATGGAGCATAATGGGACAAGACGTCTACGACAACGGACTGTCCAAAGCTGCCCTACCCACGCATCCCGATGTCCGCTATACACACAAGCTCTTAGCGCTCACCATATTCTCGAGAGCGAACGTGGGGAGTGTCCTCAAAGGCGAGCTTGTCACCTTTCAATTACCTTTCACCGAAGACCCGCGCTATGCTTGTATCGTCACGAAGAACTTGGTGAAGGTGAAACACGACGTGCCCGCCACAAAACCTGAGGACGCTACTATCGCCTTGGGAAGCATCATCACGGTGATTGTACACGCCGTGCACTTCGATTTCTCGAACGAAGTTCCACTCCAAGGAAGCTGGTTTGACTTGATGCAATTCTCCCGAGACCGCACGATCTCTCGTGCTTCACTCGACAGATTTGGTTACAAATATTGCACTAATGTCGTGAGTCCTACTTTGTCTTCTTACCTTCTAACTTTGTCCCTAGACTCCGAGAAGGAGCATCACCTAGATGGATACCGGAGGCGATGGACTACATACCTACAGTCCCACGCCTACCGTACACGCTTGGATAGTTCCTAGTGGCCAAGGCCAACGGAGACGCCGAGGCGGAGCGTGCTCGACTACTTCAGCAATTATAGGCCTGTGCACCATATGCGACGTCTCACGAGCACGTACCAGAATACGCAGCCATGGAAAAGAAGATAGCACGACAAGAGAGACGATACATGCGCATGATGCGTTTCCTCGAAAAGCACCACCAGTTCGATGGCAACACGCCCGAGTATCGATCGATACCCTTCCTGTGTCGTTCGATACCCACTCTGAGGTCGACACCACTACTTGTGTTGATCGATACTACTCGCAGACCGAGCCGGAAATTGTGAAAAAACCAGAGATGATTGAGGAACGTGTTTACAAGCCTAAGATGCCATATCCTAGACCACCTAGACATCTCATGAATCCTATTACTGCAGAGAAGTTGCTAGCTTTTGAGAAGATGGTCAGGAGGATTCCCCACACTATATCTTTTGAAGAAGCTTTTGAAAATCGTCCTTTAGAATGTTATTTCCAAAATTGCCGAGAAACTGAGGAAGAGGTCAAGGCACTCTTCCTCAAAGCCAGAGGTACACCACCTCCACTGAAGCAGCTGACTAAGAGGGAAGACCCAGGAATATTCTCAGTTCCGTGCTCTATCTCTGGAGTTAAATTCAAAGAGTCTATCGTTGACTCAGGGGCTGGAGTCAATGTCAATTCAAGGGAAATTGCAGAGAGATTTTGAGCTGATATTCGTCCGCCAAAGACATCTCTCACATACGCAAACTGTTCCACCTCACTTCTGCATGGTACAATTCCTGATTTGATGGTCACAGTAGGAGATTGTCTAGTTCCTACTGATTTTCAAATTGTGGAGATGAGTGCGAGATCTACTACGCAGTTGATTCTTGGAAGACATTTCATGGCTACGGTTGGTGCCATTATGGACACATCCAACAAGAAAATCTCGTTCTCATACATTAACAAGGAGGTGTACTACGAAGTCATTCCTACTAGAGGAACTTCCACACGTGTCTCTTGCATCGATGTTGTCACAGGAGAGACGTTGGTAGTTGATAATCGGGAAAAGCCTCCTGACGAGCCAACTATCATAGACTTTCTAGATAGTCCTTCTGTCATCACCAAGAAAGACGTCAAAACATCTAAGGCAAAGAAGAAGGTGAAGAGCAAAGGAGTGAAAGGTGTTGCTTCTATGACTTTAATCCCTCAGAAGTGTGAGGGGGATTCGATTGAATACAAGGTGAAGTGCAAAAGAACCTCAAAACCATTCTCTAAGGCTAGAGTCATTCTTACTTCGTAGCTGAAAGAGAAAGGAAAAGAGGTTGTGGAGAGCATGTTGAGCAGAACTCTGAAGCTAGAAGTGTCTAGTTGTAGAACTTTCCTGGCAGTAAGTTCTCAATCTTCTCCTGACTAATCACCTGAGCCAGAGTCAAGCTACTGACTTAAGTTGTTTCGAAGAAGAAGCTCACCGCGGCAAGCCAAACTCGACCCGTGGCTAACTACCATTCCGCCGTGGCCAGCCCATCTTGACCCGTGGGCTAACCTCTTTTCGCCGCGGCCACTCCCTGCTCGACGGAAACAAGCTCGTTTCTTCACCTGAGGCCAAAACCGTCTTTTCACATCAAACTCTAAAAGAAGTGAAGACTATAAATACTTGTTTTAGGTCTTTTAGACACACACACACATATTATTTTCACGCTTAAGGCAGAGGCGAATCCCTTGCAAACTTGTTACTCTTGTTCTTTGGTTTGGAGCGAGGATTCTCGACTCGAGCTCTTCGGTAGAGAAGCCTTTCTTCATCCATTTTCTTACTGTTTTGTTTTCAATATATTGATTATGTTTACCTCAACTATGGCTGAGTTGTTCTCTTGTTGGGTATAGGGTTTCAAAAGGGCTCTCATGGTTCCATTTCTCATTAGGTTTTTAGACTAGGATACCGATTAAGGTTCTTCGTTTTATCCTCTTTCTTAATGCATGTTTGCTTGATTGATCTCCTTGCAACTGAAATTAAGTATTTTTAGAACTACGAAAGTACTAGATCCATATGCTTGACTTAGGGTAGATGAGCAATACCGTCACAAGATATGAAAGCATCCTTGTGGAGGGATTGTGAGCGTTAACGACTTTTGAGTATAATCATAATTTTTTTTGTGGCCGGAGACAAAGGTACCAGTCGAGTACTAAAGTTGTCGGTGTGTAGGATGTACGAAAGTAGACTACACACAGTGTCCATGTTCCAAGTTCAAGAATCCAAAGACGACCAAAAGTCACTTTAGAAATCCTAGCAAAGTCTTAGTGAAAATCGGTCATGAACACTAGAGATTACCCAATTTCCCAACGCTTCGTTTAATTGTTTACAACCTCGTTTTAATTATTTGCTTAGCTTAATTGCTGTTTTATTTAATCGCTTGAATTTGTTTAATTTTCTAGCTACAATCGTGACAAAGAAAACCCATAAAAATTTATTAAGTCTAGACACAACTTAAGAAATCGTAAAAAAATTGACAACGTTCACGCCGTGGATTCGATCCCTAAATACTACTGCATGTGATGTGCACTTGAGCCTAGATAATGGGTAAAACCGTGTCGGGAGCGATCCCAACGCATCAAGTTTTTGGCGTCATTGCCACCGGGGATTGTTTCGCTTGTTTGATTTCGTATTTTAATTTATGTTCTTGAGAATTTTGATTTTCAAGCTCTTTGTTGCTCTTTTGACATTCTCCTTTATCTTTGTCTTTTGTTCTAAGGTGAATGAACACTAGGAGAACTCCTAGAGAAACCGTACCGCAACTAGACGATATCGACATACATGAGAGAGAACTCCGAAAACTCAAAAGAACGCTAATGATGGCCGAAAACGAGCTTCCGGAAGATCAACTAAACCGTGATCACCTTGATCACGAGGCTGACCATGATGTTTCGGATCACGAAGATGACCGAGAGGCTGCCCATGGTGCTAATGACCAGCCACTTCTCGATCCCGAAGAAAACAAAAACCGAAATGCTGAAAATCTGAGACGATAACTTCCCGTCGATTGTGATGCACCAAGGAACGATGCTCAAGCTAATGCACCAATTCCTCTTAATGGCGAGAACGCCAATCATCATGTTCTACGCACTAATCCTCCGAGGAGACAAGCGCGTAACCATACAATTGCTGATTTTGATGCACCGTATCAACACTATGCACCGTATCAACACTATCAAAACCGAGCCGCAATTCAACTTCCTTTGCCTCATATGAATGATTTTAAGACCAAACCTTAAATCATTGCTTTGATAAATCAAAACCAATTTCATGGAGTTCCTACCGAGCACCTGATGGAGCACATCGAGTTGTTCGAAGAAATATGCGGAACGATGAGAACAAACCAAGTTCCCGCCAATTACTTAAAGTGTAAGCTTTCTCCTTTTTCTTTAGCCGATAAAGCTCACCGTTGGTTGATATCTTTGCCCGCATGATCTATCACTAATTGGAAAGAGTGCAAAGCCACTTTCCTAAGCCATTTCTACACCACGTCGAGGTCGAACTCGTTGAAAAACAACATCTAATGTTTTCATCAACAAACGGTGGAATCTTTCCATGAAGCGTGGGAACGTTTCAAAGACTACGAGAGAGATTACCCTAATCACGGTTTCTCCGGTCCGAATTTGCTCAACACTTTCTACCGAGGTCTATTACCGAAATATCAACTTTCTCTCGACACAGCTAGTAATGGAGACTTTTTGACAAAGAGCATAAACCAAGGAAGAGCTCTCATCAAAAGTCTTGCTATGGGTAATAGCAACAACTCTCCCTACTACGATAGATCAACTAGATCGAACGTATCGAAATCCAATGAGATAGCCGAGCTAAACACTACAAGAAATCAGCTAATTCGCAATGAAAAATTCCTTTGCAAACACATTATAATCCATTGCAAAGTAGCCTTTGAAACGAACTTGCAACAACAAAAAATCCGTTGCGAAATCGTCGTTGCTAATTCGTTGCCACTCTGCAATAAATTTGCAACGAAGTATTAGCAACGGGTTTTTGCAACGAGGGTGTTGCTAATATTTGCAACGGGTTATTTGTAACATATTTGCAAAGGACAATTCATTGCAATAGTTGCAACAACATTTCGTGGATAATCGTTGCAACATTTTGCAACGGATTGTTGCATCGAAGGCGTTGCTGATTTGCAATGGACATTTTGCAACATGTTTGCAAAGCACTCTTTATTGCAAGTTTACAACAAAATATTGTGAGTAATCGTTGCAAACATTGCAACGGAATGTTTATTAAAATCTTTGTAATTAATGTTGTTGCAAATTCGTTGATCTTAAAATAAAATTTGCAAAACCTAAACGTTGTTAATTAGGAAAACAAACCTAGAATGCAATATACATAGAAAGTCGGTCAATTGTTTACGACCAAAATATTACAAACCTATACAAAAACCGAAACATTGGTCGATTGGATAATATAACACACCAAAATCCATAGACCAAAATGCATTGTTGAGTACCAAGTACTCTACTGTGAAATCCAGATCCAGCTCTAGACGTAGCTGCATGTGTTGTGGGCTGTAAAAATAAAATTTACATCAATTCTAATTTTTAAAATGTCAATCATCAAAACAACGAAGTTGAACACAATAACAGTTTACTAAGTGATTTTTACACGAAACAGTTTTGGTTTGTTTTTTTCAACAAATAACAGCTTATGGTTTCATGTGTAATAAGTGACTTTGATGGGAATTTCTCAGCAATACCTGATTAGGCTGTAGCGGAGGAGTAACAGTAGCTGCATGTGTTGTGGGCTGTAAAATTTTTTTTACATTAGTTCTAATTTTTAAAATGTTAATCATCAAAACAATGAAGTTGAACACAATAAGTGATTTTTATGGGAATTTCTCAGCATTACCTGATTAGGCTGTAGCGGAGAAGTAACAGTATCGCGATAACTTGGTGGTTGACGAGGCATTGGGTTAAGAGGTCGCCCTCGACCGCGTGGACGATTAACCGGGACACTCGAATCGCCTTGGTTGGGATTAGATGATCCAATCGCAATACCTTTGCCTCTGAATTGATTGGGATTAATTGCTCCATCGGCAACAGCCTTTACTTTGCGTTGATTTGGATTAACTGGGCCGTCGCCAGTATTCTTTACTTTGCGCAGATTCCTTATTTTCCTTTTTCACCGTTCTCTGAAGTTTCAAAAGAAAAAGACAGAAAATGAGCCCTAATTTCACAAAAAAATTGCATAACCAGAAACTTCTTCGACTAATGAACAAACACAAAATTTTAGAATAGAGAGACATTTTCCCTAATGTTGTCTCCGACTAACAACATATATCCATAAACAGAGCCAAATCAAGAGAAATTCTCCCTCATGTACCAAATCGATTTCTAACAAAGAACACAACACAACAAGTGTAAAAAAAAAAAGATAACGACTTTTGAAACAAGTGAAACGAGAGGGTAAGAAAACCCAAAACGAAAACTAACAGCTTTTAATCAACACCAATTTCACAAAATTTCTGAATACAGACAATATGACTCTTAGATTAAGAAAAATAAACAAAACCCTAACAATCAAGTAAATCAGTTCGTGTGTAAAACCCAGGAAGGCTAGTTTGTGAAGAACCTCCTTCTAAATCAGACATCGATTCTCAACCTAGAAAACAAACCGATTAAAAAAAATATAACAAAACGAAAGTCACAAAGAGAACGAAAATCAATCAAAAATCACGAGAATAGAGAAGTAATCAACTAACTGAAGCAAATAGAAAAGAAACTAGGACCCCAAAATCATTATCATATTAGAATCGATTGCAATTTCTTCTTAAAATCTCCTATATGCAAATCGCTAACTAGTTCAGATTAAAGGAAAACTATGTGAAAAATGGGACTTAAGTTTGCAAATTGAGAGAGACAGAAGAAGATGGGTCGAATTTTTGATCGAATGTAGAAGAAAAGAAGTTAGAAATTCGACATGCAAAATCAAGAGAGAAGGTAGAAGAAGAAGGATTCTGTCGTGAAAAAAAAATGAGAAGGGAGTGTGTCGATGTGAGGATTTTCCCTTAATAAACATCTAACATAAGATGAGGGTTAAATAGTCATTTAACCATCAGGTTTTACAACCCGTTGCAATCCAGTCGCAAAGTTGTTGCAAGTGAAAAAAATAATGCCGCCTAAAAGAATAAAAACTGCCGCTTAAAAATATTAAATTTTTTGGTAATTAATATGCAACCCAAAATAATTACAAATTTACAATCCACTAATTAATATGCCGCCCAAAATTTTTGCTAATATATTGCTAATTACCTACTAAACAGAAATAAGATATAATTTTCAAAATTCATCATCTAAGTATTAAACATATGAATGTATGAGTAAGAGATATCCATGGGTCGATTCGGTTAGATTCCGGTTCTTTCTGATAGAAGGATTTTGGACCCATTTAGAAACCGATAGGGTTCCGGGCCTAAAATATACTATAAAATCCAAAAATCCGAAAAAAACTAAAAAACAAATATCAGAAATGCTTAAAATATATCCGAAAACTGGAAAATATACCCGAAAACATAAAAAAAATTATAGAAAATATAATCATAATACTAAAATATGCCAAATACCCCGTCTTAATTCAAGTAATTTGTGTACCCGATTGGGTATCAGTTTGGTTCTGTGTATTACCCGATACCCAATTACCCACGGCTATCATTGAAACTTTAGTTTTTTTTTAATGAGCTATTTAGCAACAGAATTGCAAGGAATATCAAAAAATCCGTTGCAAATTCAAGAAATTCGTTGTAAAATCAAGAAATCCATTGCAAAACCCATGCTATTCCGTTGCAAGAAGTGAAACCACATATTTGTTAAGTGTGAAACCACACTAGGATAAATATATGTTAACAATGATTCCTTTACTTGTTATTGTTGTTTTCCATAAGGTTTAATGTTTGTTTGCTCATACTCGATTACAAAATTTTTGGAATGTGAAAAATATGCCTTAGATCATATAAAGGAGTAAATGTATATTCATGTTTACACTTTCTTAAGATGAATGTTGCACTCTTAGATATTTTAGCCATGAATGATGATTGTTGTGGTGTTCTCTGTAACTGAATGTATTAAATTTACACTGTGAAATATATCATGCCGAATTTGGATAGTAGTTATATGGGTAAAAGGATTGAAACTTGATTATTTTTTTTAATGAGCCAATTAGCAACGGAATTGCAAGTCAGCTCAAGAAATCCGTTGCAAAATCAAAAAAATCTGTTGCAAAATTAAGAAACCCGTTGCAAAACCCATGCTATTCCGTTGCAAGAAGTGAAACCACATATTTGTTAATTGTGAAACCACAATAGGATAAATATATGTTAACAACGATTCCTTTACTTGTTATTGTTGTTTTCCATAAGGTTTAATGTTTGTTTGCTCATATTCGATTACAAAATTTTTGGAATGTGAAAAATATGCCTTAGATCATATAAAGGAGTAAATGTATATTCATGTTTACTCTTTCTTAAGATAAATGTTGCACTCTTAGATATTTTAGCTATGAATGATGATTGTTGTGGTGTTCTCTGTAACTGAATGTATTAAATTTACACTGTGAAATATATCGTGCCGAATTTGGATAGTAGTTATATAGGTAAAAGGATTGAAACTTGATTTTTTTTTTTTAATGAGCCACTTAGCAACGGAATTGCAAGTCAGCCCAAGAAATCTGTTGCAAAATCAAAAAATCTGTTGCAAAATCAAGAAATCCGTAGCAAAACCCATGCTATTCCGTTGCAAGAAGTGTGAAACCACAATAGGATAAATATATGTTAACAACGATTCCTTTACTTGTTATTGTTGTTTTTCATAAGGTTTAATGTTTGTTTGCTCATATTCGATTACAAAATTTTTGGAATGTGAAAAATATGCCTTAGATCATATAAAGGAGTAAATGTATATTCATGTTTACTCTTTCTTAAGATGAATGTTGCACTCTTAGATATTTTAGCCATGAATGATGATTGTTGTGGTGTTCTCTGTAACTGAATGTATTAAATTTACACTGTGAAATATATCATGTCGAATTTGGATAGTAGTTATATGAGTAAAAGGATTGAAACTTTATTTTTTTTTTTTTTTAATGAGCCAGTTAGCAACGGAATTGCAAGTCAGCTCAAGAAATCCGTTGCAAAATCAAAAAATCTGTTGCAAAATCAAGAAATCCGTTGCAAAACCCATGCTATTCCGTTGCAAGAAGTGAAACCACATATTTGTTAAGTGTGAAACCACAATAGGATAAATATATGTTAACAACGATTCCTTTACTTGTTATTGTTGTTTTCCATAAGGTTTAATGTTTGTTTGCTCATATTCGATTACAAAATTTTTGGAATGTGAAAAATATGCCTTAGATCATATAAAGGAGTAAATGTATATTCATGTTTACTCTTTCTTAAGATGAATGTTGCACTCTTAGATATTTTAGCCATGAATGATGATTGTTGTGGTGTTCTCTGTAACTGAATGTATTAAATTTACACTGTGAAATATATCATGTCGAATTTGGATAGTAGTTATATGAGTAAAAGGATTGAAACTTGATTTTTTTTTTTTTTTAATGAGCCAGTTAGCAACGGAATTGCAAGTCAGCTCAAGAAATCCGTTGCAAAATCAAAAAATCTGTTGCAAAATCAAGAAATCCGTTGCAAAACCCATGCTATTCCGTTGCAAGAAGTGAAACCACATATTTGTTAAGTGTGAAACCACAATAGGATAAATATATGTTAACAACGATTCCTTTACTTGTTATTGTTGTTTTCCATAAGGTTTAATGTTTGTTTGCTCATATTCGATTACAAAATTTTTGGAATGTGAAAAATATGCCTTAGATCATATAAAGGAGTAAATGTATATTCATGTTTACTCTTTCTTAAGATGAATGTTGCACTCTTAGATATTTTAGCCATGAATGATGATTGTTGTGGTGTTCTCTGTAACTGAATGTATTAAATTTACACTGTGAAATATATCATGTCGAATTTGGATAGTAGTTATATGATTAAAAGGATTGAAACTTGAATTTTTTTTAATGAGCCAGTTAGCAACGGAATTGCAAGTCAGCTCCAGAAATCCGTCGCAAAATCAAAAAATATGTTGCAAAATCAAGAAATCCGTTGCAAAACCCATGCTATTCCGTTGCAAGAAGTGAAACCACATATTTGTTAAGTGTGAAACCACAATAGGATAAATATATGTTAACAACGATTCCTTTACTTGTTATTGTTGTTTTCCATAAGGTTTAATGTTTGTTTGCTCATATTCGATTACAAAATTTTTGGAATGTGAAAAATATGCCTTAGATCATATAAAGGAGTAAATGTATATTCATGTTTACTCTTTCTTAAGATGAATGTTGCACTCTTAGATATTTTAGCCATGAATGATGATTGTTGTGGTGTTCTCTGTAACTGAATGTATTAAATTTACACTGTGAAATATATCATGTCGAATTTGGATAGTAGTTATATGATTAAAAGGATTGAAACTTGAATTTTTTTTAATGAGCCAGTTAGCAACGGAATTGCAAGTCAGCTCCAGAAATCCGTCGCAAAATCAAAAAATATGTTGCAAAATCAAGAAATCCGTTGCAAAACCCATGCTATTCCGTTGCAAGAAGTGAAACCACATATTTGTTAAGTGTGAAACCACAATAGGATAAATATATGTTAACAACGATTCCTTTACTTGTTATTGTTGTTTTCCATAAGGTTTAATGTTTGTTTGCTCATATTCGATTACAAAATTTTTGGAATGTGAAAAATATGCCTTAGATCATATAAAGGAGTAAATGTATATTCATGTTTACTCTTTCTTAAGATGAATGTTGCACTCTTAGATATTTTAGCCATGAATGATGATTGTTGTGGTGTTCTCTGTAACTGAATGTATTAAATTTACACTGTGAAATATATCATGTCGAATTTGGATAGTAGTTATATGAGTAAAAGGATTGAAACTTGAATTTTTTTTTTTAATGAGCCTGCTAGCAACGGAATTGCAAGTCAGCTCCAGAAATCTGTTGCAAAATCAAAAAGTCTGTTGCAAAATCTAGAAATCCGTTGCAAAACCCATGCTATTTCGTTGCAAGAAGTGAAACCACATATTTGTTAAGTGTGAAACCACAATAGGATAAATATATGTTAACAACGATTCCTTTACTTGTTATTGTTGTTTTCCATAAGGTTTAATGTTTGTTTGCTCATATTCGATTACAAAATTTTTGGAATGTGAAAAATATGCCTTAGATCATATAAAGGAGTAAATGTATATTCATGTTTACTCTTTCTTAAGATAAATGTTGCACTCTTAGATATTTTAGCTATGAATGATTATTGTTGTGGTGTTCTCTGTAACTGAATGTTTTAAATTTACACTGTGAAATATATCATGCCGAATTTGGATAGTAGTTATATAAGTAAAAGGATTGAAACTTGAATTTTTTTGTTTAATGAGCCACTTAGCAACGGAATTGCAAGCCAGCTCAAGAAATCCGTTGTAAAATCAAAAAATCTGTTGCAAAATCAAGAAATCCGTTGCAAAACCCATGCTATTCCGTTGCAAGAAGTGTGAAACCACAATAGGATAAATATATGTTAACAACGATTCATGTACTTGTTATTGTTGTTTTTCATAAGGTTTAATGTTTGTTTGCTCATATTCGATTACAAAATTTTTGGAATGTGAAAAATATGCCTTATATCATATAAAGGAGTAAATGTATATTCATGTTTACTCTTTCTTAAGATGAATGATGCACTCTTAGATATTTTAGCCATGAATGATGATTGTTGTGGTGTTCTCTGTAACTGAATGTATTAAATTTACACTTTGAAATATATCATGTCGAATTTGGATAGTAGTTATATGAGTAAAAGGATTGAAACTTGATATTTTTTTTTTTAATGAACCAGTTAGCAACGGATTTGCAAGTCAGCTCAAGAAATCCGTTGCAAAATCAAAAATTCCGTTGCAAATTCAAGAAATCAGTTGCAAAACCCATGCTATTCCGTTGCAAGAAGTGAAACCACATATTTGTTAAGTGTGAAACCACAATAGGATAAATATATGTTAACAACGATCTCTTTACTTGTCATTGTTGTTTTCCATAAGGTTTAATGTTTGTTTGCTCATATTCGATTACAAAATTTTTGGAATGTGAAAAATATGCCTTAGATCATATAAATGAGTAAATGCATATTCATGTTTACTCTTTCTTAAGATGAATGTTGCACTCTTAGATATTTTAGCCATGAATGATGATTGTTGTGGTGTTCTCTGTAACTGAATGTATTAAATTTACACTGTGAAATATATCATGCCGAATTTGGATAGTAGTTATATGAGTAAAAGGATTGAAACTTGATTTTTTTTTTAATGAGCCAATTAGCAACGGAATTGCAAGTCAGCTCAAGAAATCCGTTGCAAAATCAATATATCCGTTGCAAAATCAAGAAATCCGTTGGAAAACCCATGATATTCCGTTGCAAGAAGTGAAACCATATATTTGTTATGTGTGAAACCACAATAGGATAAGTATATGTTAACAACGATTCCTTTACTTGTTATTGTTGTTTTCCATAAGGTTTAATGTTTGTTTGCTCATATTCGATTACAAAACTTTTGGAATGTGAAAAATATGCCTTAGATCATATAAAGGAGTAAATGGATTTTTTTTTTTTCGACAAATAAATGATTATATTAATTTGAATTTGAAAAGTCTGAATACAAGGTATTTGTTAACCAATATGGTGGATAAACACAACCCGAGAAAAAAATATTGTTCAGAGGGCCTTTTTGTGCTAATAAATGGGCAGCTTCATTTGAGAGTCTTTTAACATGTGCCAAAGAATGAAATTTAAACTTTGAACGCCACAAGTTTATATCGTTAACTAGGTTTAGAATTGAAAAATCTTCTTTTGAACCTTGCAAAATATCAACTAATTTTTTGCAGTCTCCTTCGAAACAGATCGAATCATAACTGAGGCTCCACATGCATTGTAATGCATTTAAAAGTGCTTTTCCTTCTGCTTCAAGGCATGAATTTGCCTTTTGTAAATTTGACGATCCCCAGAATTTTGCAAATCCTTGATGACCACGAAGAATCCATCCTCCTTTTATTCGTCTTGTTGATGGATTGTAAGCTGCATCATAATTACATTTTAAAATTCCTAAATTTGGTCGTCTCCAAGCATGAGTAATTTGATTGTCACGACCACATAATGGTTGTTGTTTGTTGATGTCTTTATCTGTTGCCGAGTTCATTATCCACTCTTTCACATCAGCTATGGCATATGAAACATCCGTTCTTGGATTAATGCGTATTTTTCAGAAAATCAAATTGTTTCTCGATTTCCAAATTCTCCACATTAGCCAAAAAGGCAATAGTTTTTGATACTCTGTTAAACCTGTTTCATTTTGGCAGTCTAGAATAGCAGTAAAATTTTCTTCAAGATTGTTTGATGGTGACGATAAAAAAGATAATGGCAGATTCGAAAGCCGCCATGTTGAAATCGATAGTGGACATGTAAATAGCATATGGTTAATGGTTTCCGGAAGAGTACAACATCTTTGACATGTACTATCAATACACACACCACGTGTAATTAAACGAGAAGCTGTCCCCAAAGCTCCAGATAATGATTTCCATAAAAAGTGCTTAAGTTTTGGCATGATTTGCAGATTCCAGATTCTGGTTTTCAATAGCGGGTCTCCATTAGGTATTGGCGGTAAGTCTTTATCCAAATATTGAATATGTCTTGCAAGGCAGTAGCCCGATTTTACCGTATAAATTCTTGAATTCGTATAATTCCAACTAACTTTATCTTCTATTCTTTGGTGGCAGAGGTATAAAGAAAGTGCTAGTTCACGATCCCCATTTGTTAGATTTTCAAACAATGCGTTTTCATCCCAAGCACGAGTATAGCCATTATTAATTATTAAATCAGACACCTTTTTTCCGAGTTGTTATTGTTTGATGTTGCAGGCCTTGGTGGGTGGGTTGGAAGCCAATTATCTTTGTAAATCCTTGTTTGACAACCATCGCCAAGTATAGTTCGAGTTCCCTTTTTCAACAAGTTGATACCCTCTAAGAGAGAAGCCCATCCAAAAGAAGGGTAAGGCCGAGGTTTGGCATCAAATAAATGATCATCTTTGAAGTATCTAGCTTTGTAAAGCCGAGAAAATAAGCATTGTGGATTAGTTAACAGTCTCCAAGCTTGTTTAGCTAATAGGGCATCATTAAATTTTGCCAAGTCTCGAAAACCCAAACCACCATCTTTTTTTGAAAATTGTAATCTTTTCCAAGCTACCCATGGAATTCCTCTTTCTTGGGAGTTTTTTTCCCACCAAAAGCGCATCAGCGTACTTTCTATCTCTGAAACAACTTGTTGAGGCAATTTAAAACATGACATAGAGTAAACCGGCATGGAGATGGCTACTGATTTTAATAAAATCTCTTTTCCGGCTGGCGATAAAAACCTTGCTTTCCAAGAAGATGTCCGTTCTTTAACTCTGTTTATTACATTATTGAACATCTCTTTTTGCTTTCTTCCAAATTGTTCTGGTAATCCCAAATACTTTCCACCGCCTCCATGATTGTGAATTCCTAGTACTCTTTTTAGTCTCTCTTGTTTGTCTCCTGGGATACGAGATCCAAAAGTGATCATAGATTTTTCTTGGTTTATTTTTTGTCCCGAGCACTGTTCATATATTCGGAATACCTCTCTTAAAGCAAGACAGTTTTTCTGATTAGCAATACAGAAAAACAGAGAATCATCGGCAAAAAGAAGGTGTGTGATCGCCGGAACTCCGTTACAAACTTTAATTCTGTTTATATTTTTTTTTTGAACCTTAACATCAATAAGATGGCTTAAAACATCAGCACATAAAATATATAGATAAGGTGATAGCGGATCTCCTTGACGAAGATCTCGTTCTGGAATAATATTGCCTTGAGGATTTCCGTTGATTAGAACTGAATAACTGACCGAACGGACCATCGTCATTATCCAACTGATCCAAAGTTCAGAAAATCCAAAAGCACGCATAGTTTCTTCTAAAAAATGCCATTCAACTCGGTCATAAGCTTTGCTAATGTCCGTTTTAATGGCCATATAAGTTTGGGAGACTCTTTTACGGGACTTCAATGAATGCATTAATTCATGGGCAATTAATACATTATCTGATATCAAACGTCCCGGAATAAAAGCTGCTTGAGATTCCGACACTATCTGATTAAGAGATGATTTTAACCTTGTCACTAATAATTTGGAGATAATTTTGTATAAAACATTACATAAGGCGATTGGTCTATAAACAGATAGTGTAACAGGTTTAGTTATTTTTGGAATCATGCATATGTTGGTATGATTAACACCAGGCTGTAAAGTTGAGGTTTTGAAGAAATATAATACTTCATTAATAACATCCTCTCCAACAACATCCCAACATTCTTGGTAGAAACGAGCAGTAAGACCATCTGGACCAGGGGCTTTGTCCGACCCAATACTACATACAGCTTCATAAATTTCTTCAACCGTGAAGTCTCTCGTGATTTGTCGGTTTAGATCTTCTGTGACAGTAGGTTTAAATTCCGAAAAAATCGATGGATGATAATTGTTATTGTCACTTTTGTATATATCTTGGAAAAAATTCTGGGCATGAACTCCAACTTGCAGATCTCCTCGGTAAAATTGACCAAAACCATCACTAATTGAATGGATACAATTCCTCGAGTATCTTGCCTTAGTACAAGCAAAGTAAAATTTTGTGCTTCTATCTCCTTCTCGCAACCATGAGTTTCTGCTTTTAAGTTTCCAGTAGGTCTCCTCACCGCGATAAGCTTTGGCAAGCTGCATACGTAAGAGAGGGATTGATCGACGAGGAGAACCTGTAGAAAGCATTGCTAGTTCTAATTCGAACTGGAGCTTGTCAATTCGTTTGGCGGAGTTCAATTTTGAGATCCGTCGACAATAAGCCATCGATTTCCGACATTCGTTGATTTTATCTAAAATCGTACAATCATGTCGGAGATTAGGAGAGTTCCATCCTTTATTAACATAATCTTTGAACTCTTTTATCTGTAGTAATCGTTTATCAAAACGAAATTGTTTACTTGGATTTTCATCAACAAAAGCTACTGTTGTTATAACTGGGCGATGATCTGATCCGTATAATCGTAAAAATTCTGCTTCTGATGTCGGGAATTTGGCAAGCCATTCAGAATTAGTTATTACACGATCTAGACAACATTGAACTAAATGTTTCCCTCGCTGTCCAACCCAAGAAAATCTGTTTCCTTTATATCGAAGATCAGTTAAGTCACATGAACTATACATGTTTCGAAAATCTTGAAAGCTTCGTTCATCCCGCAACGGTCCTCCAACTTTTTCCTCATTTGATAAGATTTCATTGAAATCACCAATAAGTAACCANTAAGTTTTTTAAACATTTAACAATAAAGGAAAAAAATATAATCTAGACTTAATCCTAAAAGTAAAGTTAGCCAAAAATAGGAAAATAAAAGTTCTTTTTAGATTAAGGAAATTGAACAATAGATTGACATCCTAAAAAGGAAAAGGAAAGTAAACAAAAAAAAATTAAACTAACAAATATCCTAAAAGTTAAAGTTAAAGAAGGCTAAAAACTAAAGTTTTTAAAAAGATACAATTTTTTATATTTTGATTAAGGAAATTAAAAAAAAGAATACAATCCTATAAGGAAAAGAAATTCTAATTCTTCACCTCTATATAACCAATTTGATAGTTTCTCAATTTTACAACAAATAAACTTCGTTATATACACCCGCTACACATAAGCTACACCCAAGGTAATATTCTGTGTAATTGAAATTATGATGTACGTTATGAAATATCTTCGTTATATACACCCGTTCACATATCTTCGTTATCTATACCCGAAATTATGTCGTACGTTATCTAAAATAAAAACTAAATTATGAAGTACACTCTCGCAATTATGTTAGAGGAAATTATGCTTCTTAATGTACATAAGCAAGACTGATAGAAATAAAATAGATTATTACGTATTAATCTCTTCATTAAGGCTGTGATCTATGTTCATGCATAGAGGCGTCAGTTAAAGTAAATCTGATTTTGATCTTTTTCCAAATTTTGACAATGTTCCTTGGTTTGGTGAGATTAAATTGGAAATCAACGACGCTTTAAGTAAATCGGGCCAAGTCGGCGATGTTGACTTTATTAAACCGTTTCGGTTTATTGTCCTAATTAAGTCAAATAGTTCAATTTCTTGGTTAAATTGATTTTAATTTGGTTTACGTTTGTTTGGTATAAAAAATGGTTTAATCAGATTTAATTCTTAAACCGGATTTGTTTTCAAAATTCAATTTGGTTTATTTGGTTTTTTATTTAATTGAATTTGACTTTGGTTAAAGTTGGATTTAGAGTTTGACTTTGGTCAATTTGCTTCGGTTTAATGTAAACTATTTAATTAAACAATTTAGTTTGATTAAATTTAGTTAAGTTGGTTTATTTGATCAATGTTTCACTAACAAAATCATATCTTATTATGTTTTATTTAATAATTTTTAAATTATATTTTGATACATGTTTAATAAATTTATTATTATATTTTTTTTTTTTTTCGACAAATAAATGATTATATTAATTTGAATTTGAAAAGTCTGAATACAAGGTATTTGTTAACCAATATGGTGGATAAACAGAACCCGAGAAAAAAATATTGTTCAGAGGGCCTTTTTGTGCTAATAAATGGGCAGCTTCATTTGAGAGTCTTTTAACATGTGCCAAAGAATGAAATTTAAACTTTGAACGCCACAATTTTATGTCGTTAATTAGGTTTAGAATTGAAAAGTCTTCTTTTGAACCTTGCAAAATATCAACTAGATTTTTGCAGTCTCCTTCGAAACAGATCGAATCATAACCGAGGCTCCACATGCATTGTAATGCATGTAAAAGTGCTTTTCCTTCTCCTTCAAGGCTTGAATTTGCCTTTTGTAAATTTGACGATCCCCAAAATTTTGCAAATCCTTGATGATCACGAAGAATCCATCCTCCTTTTATTCGTCTTGTTGATGGATTGTAAGCTGCATCGTAATTACATTTTAAAATTCCTAAATTCGGTCGTCTCCAAGCATGAGTAATTTGATTGTCACGACCACATAATGGTTGTTGTTTGTTGATGTCTTTATCTGTTGTCGAGTTCATTATCCACTCTTTCACATCAGCTATTGCATATGAAACATCCATTCTTGGATTAATGCGAATTTTTCGGAAAATCAAATTGTTTCTCGATTTCCAGATTTTCCACATTAGCCAAAAAGGCAATAATTTTTGATATTCTGTTAAACCTGTTTCATTTTGGCAGTCTAGAATAGCAGTAAGGTTTTCTTCAAGATTGTCAGATGGTGACGATAAGAAGGATAATGGCATATTCGAAAGCCGCCATATTGAAATCGATAGTGGACATGTAAATAGCATATGGTTAATGGTTTCCGGAAGAGTACAACATCTTTGACAAGTACTATCAATACACACACCACGTGTAATTAAACGCGTAGCTGTCCCCAAAGCTCCAGATAATGATTTCCATAAAAAGTGCTTAAGTTTTGGCATGATTTGCAGATTCCAGATTCTGGTTTTCAATATCGGGTCTCCATTAGGTATTGGCGGTAAGTCATTATCCAAATATTGAATATGTCTTGCAAGCCAGTAACCCGATTTTACCGTATAAATTCCAGAATTCGTATAATTCCAACTAATTTTATCTTCTATTCTTTGTTGGCTGAGGTATAAAGAAAGTGCTAATTCACGATCCCCATTTGTTAGATTTTCAAACAATGCGTTTTCATCCCAATCACGAGTATAGCCATTATTAATTATTAAATCAGACACCTTTTTTTCCGAGTTGTTATTGTTTGACGTTGCAGGCCTTGGTGGGTGGGTTGGAAGCCAATTATCTTTGTAAATCCTTGTTTGACAACCATTGCCAAGTATAGTTCGAGTTCCCTTTTTCAACAAGTTGATACCCTCTAAGAGAGAAGCCCATCCAAAAGAATGGTAAAGCCGAGGTTTGGCATCAAATAAATGATCATATTTGAAGTATCTAGCTTTGTAAAGCCGAGAAAATAAGCATTGTGGATTAGTTAACAGTCTCCAAGCTTGTTTAGCTAACAATGCATCATTAAATTTTGCTAAGTCTCGAAAACCCAGACCACCATCTTTTTTTGAAAATTGTAATCTTTTCCAAGCTACCCATGGAATTCCTCTTTCTTGGGAGCTTTTTTCCCACCAAAAGCGCATCAGCGTACTTTCTATCTCTGAAACAACTTGTTGAGGCAATTTAAAACAGGACATAGAGTAAACCGGCATGGAGATGGCTACTGATTTTAATAAAATCTCTTTTCCGGCTGGCGATAAAAACCTTGCTTTCCAAGAGGATGTCCGTTCTTTAACTCTGTT
This sequence comes from Eutrema yunnanense, assembly GCA_002933935.1. Taxonomy (NCBI): domain Eukaryota; kingdom Viridiplantae; phylum Streptophyta; class Magnoliopsida; order Brassicales; family Brassicaceae; genus Eutrema; species Eutrema yunnanense. The sequence continues at coordinate 74,290 of PKML01043629.1, forward strand.
TATTACATTATTGAACATCTCTTTTTTCTTTCTTCCAAATTGTTCTGGTAATCCCAAATACTTTCCACCGCCTCCATGATTGTGAATTCCTAGTACTCTTTTTAATCTCTCTTGTTTGTCTCCTTGGATACGAGATCCAAAAGTGATCATAGATTTTTCCTGGTTTATTTTTTGTCCCGAGCACTGTTCATATATTTGGAATACCTCTCTTAAAGCAAGACAGTTTTTCTGGTTAGCAATACAGAAAAACAGAGAATCATCGGCAAAAAGAAGGTGTGTGATCGCCGGAACTCCGTTACCAACTTTAATTCCGTTTATATATTTTTTTTGAACCTTCACATCAATAAGATGGCTTAACACATCAGCACATAAAATATATAGGTAAGGTGATAGCGGATCTCCTTGACGAAGACCTCGTTCTGGAATAATATTGCCTTGAGGATTTCCGTTGATTAGAACTTAATAACTGACCGAACGGACCATCGTCATTATCCAACTGATCCAAAGTTCAGAAAATCCAAAAGCACGCATAGTTTCTTCTAAAAAATGCCATTCAACTCGGTCATAAGCTTTGCTAATGTCCGTTTTAATGGTCATATAAGTTTGGGAGACTCTTTTACGGGACTTCAACGAATGCATTAATTCATGGGCAATTAATACATTATCTGATATCAAACGTCCCGGAATAAAAGCTGCTTGAGATTCTGACACTATCTGATTAAGAGATGATTTTAACCTTGTCACTAATAATTTGGAGATAATTTTGTATAAAACATTACATAAGGCGATTGGTCTATAATCAGATAGTGTAACAGGTTTAGTAATTTTTGGGATCATGCATATGTTGGTATGATTAACACTAGGCTGTAAGGTTGAAGAAATATAATACTTCATTAATAACATCCTCTCCAACAACATCCCAACATTCTTGGTAGAAACGGGCAGTAAGACCATCTGGACCAGGGGCTTTGTCCGACCCAATACTACATACAGCTTCATAGATTTCTTCAGCCATGAAGTCTCTCGTGATTTGTCGGTTTAGATCTTCTGTGACAGTAGGTTTAAATTCCGAAAAAATCGATGGATGAAAATTGTTATTGTCACTTTTGTATATATCTTGGAAAAAATTTTGGGCATGAACTCCAACTTGCAGATCTCCACGGTAAATATGACCAAAACCATCGCTAATTGAATGGATACGATTCCTCGAGTATCTTGCCTTAGTACAAGCAAAGTAAAATTTTGTGCTTCTATCTCCTTCTCGCAACCATGAATTTCTGCTTTTAAGTTTCCAGTAGGTCTCCTCATCGCGATAAGCTTTGGCAAACTGCATACGTAAGAGAGGGATTGATCGACGAGGAGAACCTGTAGAAAGCATTGCTAGTTCTAATTCGAACTGAAGCTTGTCAATTCGTTTGGCGGAGTTCAATTTTGAGATCCGTCGACAATAAGCCATCGATTTCCGACATTCGTTGATTTTATCTAGAATCGTACAATCATGTCGGAGATTAGGAGAGTTCCATCCTTTATTAACATAATCTTTGAACTCTTTTATCTGTAGTAATCGTTTATCAAAACGAAATTGTTTAATTGGATTCTCATCAACAAAAGCTACTGTTGTTATAACTGGGCGATGATCTGATCCGTATAATCGTAAGAATTCTGCTTCTGATGCCGGGAATTTGGCAAGCCATTCAGAATTAGTTATTACACGATCTAGACAGCATTGAACTAAATGTTTCCCTCGCTGTCCAACCCAAGAAAATCTGTTTCCTTTATATCGAAGATCAGTTAAGTCACATGAACTATACATGTTTCGAAAATCTTGAAAGCTTCGTTCATCCCGCAACGGTCCTCCAACTTTTTCCTCATTTGATAAGATTTCATTGAAATCACCAATAAGTAACCATGGTCCTTGCCGTGAATGATGTATTCTTTCAATCCGTTCCCATAAGTAATGTCTTTTTGAATGATTTGGGTCCCCATAAACACAAGACAAATAGAAATCCATGCCATTGTATTTAACGGATACATCAATCATTCGTACAGATTGGAAAAGTTTATTTAAACACACATGCTTTTTCCATAATAGAGTTATTCCTCCACTTCTGCCACAAGGAGGAACTGAAATTACAAAGTCAAATCTTAAGAAAACACACACATCTCTTACAATATCACACTTATTAAGGGTTTCCACTAAAAATAATAAGTCTGGAGAAACTGTTTTGCATAGTTCCTCCAATCTTTCATTGGTGAGTGGAGCTTGTAACCCTTGACAATTTCAAGAGCATATTTTCATGTTAACTGTGGGGGTACCGGGCCCCCCGCGTCTCTGTCTATTTGCTTGACTTCAGAGCATGATCCAGTAGATTCACACCTAACCTCTTGAAACGGAAACAGGACCATCCGTTCAGGCTCAACGACGAGTGGACACTCAAGCATACCTTCCACCGCCTCTCTTTTTTTTCTTACGCAAACCTGAATCTTCTTCTTGATTAACATAAGCATCAAAGACATCGATGAATTCATCTTCCTTAAATTTTCCTTTTGCCAATCTAAGTCTTTGATATTCCTCATCTTCAATCTGTTTCCTATAATTTTCCATTCCATGCGACATTTCCGATAATTCTAAACTCTTAGATACATCGACAAAAGTGTGGATACCTCGAAATGTTATAGGATTCAAGTCTGCATACAGGTCAGAAGTGTTTATGTCGGAATGGTTGTTATCGTATCGTCGCATCATTAATTCAATCTCATCTCTCTTCCTCTTTCCGAAACCAGGGGAATCTGATTGCAGCAACTGAGATTGAATATATCGCCATTTTTCAGACATCATATCAGCATCAATTTCCACAGAAGGACTTCTTATATCATCGCTAATTTGATTAGAAGACTGTCCAGCAACAGTCTGATTTGCTCCTGCAATATCTTCAAGGACAAACTCTCCCTGGTTTTCATCCTGGTTAGCATCATTGTTTCCACCATCTCCATTCTCGTGATGATCGTCATCTGCACCATCAAACTGCAAGGGACAATCTTCGATTTATGAGAAAGAGGACCACATTTAATACAAAAGTTCCTCAATCTCTCATAACGAAAACTGAGGATTGTGTTTTCATTTGGAGAGAACTGGAAGTTTCGTTTGAAATGCAGAGGTTCTTCGATATTCCAATTCACTCGAACTCTCACGCAATCGACCATGTTCGTTGTTTCTTCAAAATCAGATCCTATCACTGTACCAAGCGTCCGACCAATGAACTCGATCATTTCCCGATTTAAAAACTGAGACGGTATTCCTCGAATCTGAATCCAGAAGGGGATTATCTTCATCTCAGTCTCCGACAGATTCGGGTACCATCTTTGCGTAACTAACATCCATTCGCTGAAGGACCACGGTCCGCGACGAAGAACCAAATTGAGAGCCTCTTCCGATTTGAACACGAACTGAAATCTTGTTGAGTTAACAATCCTTCCAACGACATCAGTACCTAGACCCCATAGTCGAGGCAATTGGTTAATCAATGCTCGCATGTTTTGCCTCTTTGGATTGAGAAGAACACCAACAATCGCGAGACGATTTGCTTGCGCCGCTTGGACACAAACCGCTTGTGGGAGAGCGATTGGGGCATCGTTCAAGCCCAGAGTAATATCTTGCATTTTACTTCTGATATTGTCGCTCATGTTTGCAGAGTATAGATGGAAACCAGAATCGACGAAAAAGGCCAGAATATTTATAGAAGAACCAATCCATGGCGGTTTTGGGATTTGAGAAAAACCAGAAAGGAGAAAACTCCCATAACCGCCAGAGAATAATCTCAACGGACAGAAACCGGCAAGAAAACTGACTGTAACTACCGGACAATGACTCAAAAGAGAGAAGGAAGAACCGTTTCTGAAATCACCATAGAAATCGCCAAGAGAGAGAAACGGCGACATAGCAACTGCTCGGCAAAATACTTCTCGCAACCATTTATTATTATATTTTAATACATAATATTTACAATAAAAGTAAAATTTGCAATCGATTCCTAATCTAAAAAGTAAAAGTAAAAAAAAAAGAATAATCGTTATGTTTAGATTAAGGAAACTAAACAAAAATTATAAATGAAAACCAAAGTTGTAAAAAAAACATATTTCACATTAGAATATAGAAATTAAACAATAGATAACAATACTAAAAAGAAAATGAATAAAAGCCAAAATTGTTTTTTAAAAGATTGATCCATATTTCATTTTAGAATAAGGAAATCTTAGTATATAAATGTGAATGTTTCAGTTTTGATCAAATTTTGTTTTCCATTTTTTTCATGGGTTATAAAATATTAAATTACAAACCCGCATGTATGCGGGTATTTATCTAGTATATATAACTCGCCAGATCGCGAGTTATAAAAGAGAATGATTCAAAGTTAATAACTCGCCGGATCGCGACACGTGTTAAGTTAATCAATTAGATTTTGACACGTGTAAAAAAAAATTATCAATTATATTTTGATACATAATATTAATAACAATAAAGGAAAAAAATATAATCTAGACTTAATCCTAAAAGTAAAGTTAGCAAAAAAGGAAAATAAAAGTTGATTTTAGATTAAGGAAATTTATCTAATCGATTAATTTAACACGTGTCGCGATCATGCGAGTTACTAACTTTGAAATATTATGCTTTATATAATAAATAAAAATTGATATGTTTAATTTTTTTATATGAAATCTAAACATATAAGAAATATGGTACTTTAAAAAAATGATTAATTTCAAAAACTTATGAAATAAATATATAATTTCAAGAAAATATTTGGTGAAACATATGTAGTAAATACCCTTGGATACGATTATTGGATTTTTAATTTTAATGTGTCAAAGTATAGATAACAAATATTCAACTTTAATAAAATATTATGCGGTTCATCTCTTAGCTACACAAAATAATATATTTTATTTTTGTAGTTTATAAGATAGCTAGATAAGTATCCGCATATATGCGGGTTTGTAATTTAATATTTTATAACTCTTAAAAAAAATGGAAAAAAAAATTTGATCATCCGTAAAAATATCTTATTATATAAAGCTGAATATCTCAATGTGGGCGTGATACGTAGGATAATGACATGTGTCATCATTATTTTTGACATAATTATAATTCTCCTGATTGTGACATGTGTCATCGTTAGTTTTGATCGTGACATGTGTCATCGTTATTTTTGACATAATTATAACTCCCCCAGATTGTGACATGTGTCATCGTTATTTTTGATCGTGATTTGTGTCAAAGTAATAATATAAAATTTTCTATTCTTATATATTTCATAAAAGAAAAAATGAATTATGTTTATTTAAATGGAAACTACTAAAATAGAAAAATGTAAAGTAAGAGAAAAAACATAAACTATATATAATATAATAGAAATTATGTTTTTTGGAACCATATCATTTATTTAGAGTGATTTATCATACTTATGAATAATATAAATCAAATTTCAAAATTTTAATTGCGAATCATAAAACGTTATCTAGTATTTCAAGTATGATGAGAGAGTGGAATGTAGAGAAAATACTTACCATTCTAACAATAAAGTCACAGTAACTCTTCTTAGGGTGAGTGTAGTTTGACTACGCAAATATGATTTTTCCATTTTTTTTATATAGCCGATTACATCTATATTAAAAAAGGGTCAAATACACATGTAAATATATAGAAAAAATTAAAATTTTAAAAACCATGAATGTATCGTATAAATCTTCGGATGCATCTTTCAATTTTGCGAAATCCTCGTAATTTCGAAGTCGAACTTTTTCAAGAGGTATTTGACAAAATTGTTGTCCCACATGGGCTATTTTTGTTCTCTCAGTTAATCTTATTATAAATTTATGATAAGAGACTTTGTAGTTCTTATTGCCCTCGTGCACATTGAAATTGCAAATTTCAATAAGATTTCCTTCACATAATTGACCTCCAAATTTTTCAAGAAGGGAATGGTGAACAGAACCTTAAATAGTATTTTCTTGTATTCAAAATAATTTAGATTAAAGTTAGATAATAAGTTTATAAAATTAGGATAATATATTTGTTAAAAAAAATTACAAATATACTGACATTCTCATCAAGTAAGAGAAAATTCATTCCTATGAGCTCATTGTTTTTTTTTTTCAAATTTCTTGCCTCCCACTTTCTGATTAGACGAACTACGGTACGACGATAAGAGCGCTTTCTATTTAAGCTATCTAATATTAAATAGTCCCTATTGTTATTTAAAATTTCAGCATTCATTGTTTCTCTGTTGATATTACTGTAAAAAATAAAAAAATTGCATTAACGTACAACATAATTTTAATTTTTTTTGTTTTATACACCAATAACGTATCCTTATTATTTTTGTTTTATACACCACCTCTATATGCGGGAGCGTTAAGATATTTGCATTTAAAATCCTAAAAGGCAATATCATAAAAAAATCTAATATTATACACCACCTCTATATGCGGTTACGTTAAGATATTTGCATTAACGTACATCATATTTTTCACGGGTAATCATAATAACCGGGTGTATATAACGAACATATTTCATAACGTATAGCATAATTATAATTACACAAAAGATTACCTCTAGATAAGTATCCGCATATATGCGGGTTTGTAATTAAATATTTTATAACCCGTGAAAAAAAACTAAAAACGAAAAATAAAAAACAAACTTAGATCACCCATGAAAATATATAATATATAAATTTAGAAACGATGGAAAAACTAAATGGAAATTAGAGGTTTATATAGAGGTGAGAAATTAGAATTTATTTTCCTTTTAGGATTAATTTCTTTAATCTAAATGGAAAAATTAAGATTTTTTTTTCCATTTTTATATTAATTTTGCCTCTTAAGATAATTTTTTAATTATTGTTTTGTAAAATTACCAATTATGAATCGGTTATTACATTTTCCGAATTTTTAAGTTTTTTTTATTAATCGATTTTATTTTTCTTACAACTTTGACTTGACATGTGTCGCGATCACGTAAATTAACAACATTGAAACATTCAGCTTTATATAATAAGATTTCTTTATTCTAAACTGAAATATAGTTTTTCATTTTTTAATTTTTTGGCTTTTATTCATTTTCTTTTTAGGATTGTTATATATTGTTTANGGTTGTGGCTTCGTGCCGGGAAGTTTTAATTGTGATAATTGTTAATTGGTGGCCTGTTGTTGGGATGATCAATCTCACTCAGCATTTGGTTAGCCAAATGTTGATGCATCACTTTTGTCGATGCAGGTAAAGATAAGGCGGGATCGTGGAATCGAGGCGGTGAAGAGGGGATGATTAGGACCCGGGAGTTGTTCCGCTGTTGGGGTATCGATCGACGCTATGGGAGTATCGATCGATACCAGTTGTTGTTGTTGTTGTAGACCGTGTGTATTGGTGTAAGAATAATTGTATTTTATTATTGTTGTAATAATTATTGTTGTTAATTATTTATGGAAAAAAATTTTGCGGTGCGGTCGTCTCAACATGTCTCTCTAACATAATTTCGATAACGTACAACATAATTTAGCTTTTAGTTTAGATAACGTACAACATAATGTCGGGTGTAGATAACGAAGATATATGAAGCAGGTGTATATAAAGAAGATATTTCATAACATACATCATAATTTCGATTACACGGAAGATTACCTCTAGTTTAGATAACGAAGAGGATGTAGCTTATGGACAAAATATGTGAGTGAAAGTTTTTTTGGTTGTAAAATTGAAAAGCAAATATCAAATGTGTTATATAGAGGTGAGAAATTAGAATTCTTTTTTCTTATAGGATTGTATTCCTTTTTTAAATTTCCTTAATCAAAATAGAACTTTTTTATCTCCTTTTTTTAACTTTAACTTTTATTCTTTATTAAATTTAGCTTTTAGGATAAATTTTTTCTTATTGTTTACTTTCCTTTTCATGATGTCAATCTATTGTTTTATTGCTTTATTATAAACATAATTTTTTCCTTTATTGTTAATATTATATGTCAAAACTTTAAGATAAATTTCTTTAATCTAAAAACAACTTTTATTTTCCTTTATTTGCTACCTTTACTTTTATGATTAAGTATATATTACATTTTTTCCTTTATTGTTAATATTATGTATCAAAATCTAATTGGAGATTGATAATTATTTTATACATGTCAAAATCTAATGGATTAACTCGACATGTGTCGCGATCTTGCGAGTTACTAACTTTGAATCATTCTCCTTTATATATATATATATATATAGATAGATATATTAATAATTTTCATTTTTAAAGTTTTATTTTGTCATAATGGAAAGGATTATAAACTTTTAAGTTTAAGTTTCGTCGTATATTAATAATTTTCCTCTTAAGTTTAGAGTATATTTATAATTTTCCCTCTTTAATTTTGGTTGTGGTTGTAGATTATAACCTTTTAAGTTTTCTTTTGTCACTTTCCTTTATTATAAGTTTTCTTTAGTTATTCTTGTTTTTACAAAACTTATTCTTGTTTTCTCTTTTTGTAATATTGCATTTTTTTAGTTTAACTTTTTGGTTGTGGTTGTAGATTTAACATTTTAATTGTTCTTTTGTCACTTTCTTTTATTATAAGTTTTCTTTAGTTATTCTTGTTTTTTCTTTTTTTTTTAAATAAGTTTTCTTTACTTATTCTTGTTTTCTCTGTTTGTAATATTGCATTTTTTAGTTTGATTTTTTTGGTTGTGGTTGTAGATTATAACCTTTTAAGTTTTCTTTTGTCATTTTCCTTTATTATAAGTTTTCCATATTTATTCTTGTTTTTCTTTTTTTAAAATAAGTTTTATTTACTTATTCTTGTTTTCTCTTTTTGTAATATTTACTTTAATTCATTTTTACCTTTTTAATTAAATTGACACATGTCAAGATCTAAATTAATAACCGTGACAAATGTCACTATTTCGTGATTGATAATTATCCTACGTGTCAAGCTCACGTCGAGGGATCCAGCTTTATATAATAAGATATTATGTGTCAAAATATAATTGAGTATTTTTTTACACGGGTCAAAATCTAATGGAGTAACTCGACACGTATCGCGATCTTGTGAGTTACTAACTTTGAATTATCCTCTTTTATATATATAGATATATAGATAGCTATACTAGATAAGTACCCGCATATATGCGGATTTGTAATTTAATATTTTATAACCCGTAAAAAAAATTAAAGACAAAAAATGGAAAACAAAATTAGATTACCCGTAAAAATATATAATACATAAATTTAGAAACAAAGTTTACGATGAAATAAATATATACCTTGAAAGAAAAATTTGGTGAAGAGATGCAGTAAATAGCTTTGGATACGATTATAAGTTTTTTTATTTTTTTATTTTGTGTGTAATTGACATACTACCAAATTGTGGTTTATATAGAGGTGTGAAATTAGAATTCTTTTCCTTTTATTATTATTTTCCTTAATCTAAATGGAAAAACTAAGGAATTTTTTCCCCCTTTTTATATTAATTTTGTCTTTTAGGATAAATTTAATTTTTTAACTTTTTAATTTTATTTTTAGTAACTTTATCTTTTAAGATTATGAATCAGTTATTAAATTTTCAAAATTTTTAAGTTTTTTTATTAATAGATTTTTAATTTTTCCAATTTTGACACGATCAGGTCAATTAACAACTTTGAAACATTCAATTTTATATAATAAGATTTACTTATTCTAAACTGAAATATGGTTTTTCCTTTTTTTTATAAAAAATGACTTTTATTTCTTTTCTTTTTATTATTGTTATCTATTATTTAATTTCCTTATTCTTATCTGAAATATGGATTTCCCTTCTTTCTTAAACTTTTTTTTTTTTAATTTCTTTAATCTAAACATAATTACTATTGTTTTTCATTTTACCTTTTAAGATTAGGAATCAATTATAAATTTTACTTTTATTGTTAATATTATGTGTTAAAAATATAATTAGAAATTTATAAAACATATGTCAAAATCTAATCTATTAATTTAACACGTATCGCAATCATGTGAGTTACTAACTTTGAAACATTTTGTTTCATATAATAAGATTTTGATCGATTTTTTTTTAGTTTTAGAAGTCATGATTTGCTTGTTTAGAATTTGAATAAGAGAACTAAAAGATAGAAATACACATTTTAAAATTAGAAAGATGTAGATTATTATATATAGTTTGGTCGTGGTTGTATATTTTGTAAGTTTCATTTTGTCATAATGGAAATGATTATAAACTTTTAAGTTTCGTCGTATATTAATAATTTTCCTTTTAAGTTTAGAATATATTCATAATTTTCCCTTTTTAAGTTTGGTCGTGGTATAAACCTTTAAGTTTACTTTTGTCACTTTCTTTTATTGTAAGTTTTTATTACTTATTATGGTTTTTTTTTAAGATTGACTTTTTTTAGTTTAACATTTTTTAATATTTACTTTAATTCATTTTTATCTTTTTAATTAAAATGACACATGTCAAGATCTAAATTGACCGTGACAAATGTCACAATTTTGTGACTGAGAATTATCCTACGTGTCACGCTCAAGTTGAGAGATCCATCTTTATATAATAAAACTAGATAAGTATCCACATATATGCGGGTTTATAATTTAATATTTTATAACCCGTAAAAAAAACTAAAAACGAAAAAATAGAAAGCAAACGATAAAATACAACTTTGACTTGACACATGTTTCGGGATCAGGTGATTTAACAAATTTGAAATATTAAGTTTTATATAATAAGATTTCTTTATTTAAACTGAAATATAGTTTTTTTTTTTTTTTGCCCTTTATTCATTTTCTTTTTAGGATTGTTATGTATAGTTTAATTTTCTTATAATAATATCTAATGTAGGTTTTCCTTTTTTAAAAAACTTTGGCTTTTATTTATAATTTTTGTTTAATTTCCTTAATCTAAACATAACAAACATTTTATTTTCCTTTTATCTTTGAGGATTAGGAATCAATTATAAATTTTACTTTATTTTGTTCTTTTACCTTTTAGGATTAGGAATCGATTATAAATTTTACTTATATTGTTAATATTATGTGTTAAAGTATAATTGAAATTTATCAAACATCTATCATAGGGGTGTCAAAATGGGTCATGGGTCGATCATATTTTTCTATGACCAAAGACCCTAATGGATCAATTTTCTTGACCCTAATGGGTTGATGGGTCATGGGTCAAATAGATCAATTTGTAATGGGTCATGGTCAAATGGGTGACCCATTTGACCCATCATCATTACATCATCATACATTATTATGACATCATCATGCCATTTTTCCATCATCTTGACCTGATCATTTTTTCTCAAAAAACAATAATCCATCATTTTCCCACCAAAAACGCGATTTCATTTCATATTTTCCGGCCAAAAATGTGATTCCGTGTTTTCCCGCCAAAAACGCGATCCCAAGTTTTCCCGCCAAAAACGCGATCCGACGTTTTCCCGCCAAAAAAGTGATTTCACATTTTCCCGCCAAAAACGCGATTTCACATTTTTCCGCCAAAAACGCGATTTCACATTTTTCCGCCAAAAACGTGATTTCTCATTTTCACGCCAAAACGTTATTTTACATTTTTCCGCCAAAAACACGATTCCGCGTTTTCCTGCCAAAAATGTGATTCCGCGTTTTCCCGCCAAAAATGTGATTCTGTGTTTTCCTGCCAAAAACGTGATTCCGTGTTTTCTCGCCAAATACGTGTTTTCACATTTTCCCGCCAAAAAAGTGATTTCGCGTTTTCCCGCGAAAAACAGAATTTTCACATTTTCCCGCCAAAAACGTAATTTCACATTTCCCGTCAAATAAAATGGTTCAACGAATTCATTAACAATTTACGATAATTAAAGAAAATTTGTCAATTCATAATATAAATATATTATAATATTATTTACTAGTGTTAATTTTCTCATTTTTAAAAATTATTAATAATATATGTTTAAATATATTTTTGTTTTTCATGGTCACCCATTTGACCCATGACCCATGTAATTAGATGGGTCATGGGTCATCCATGACCTATCACTCATGGGTCATGGATGATCCATTTACATATGATTCATGACCCATTTACATATGACCCATTAGGGTCATGGATCATCACCCATTTGACCCATTTTGACACCTCTAATATATCATAATATAATTAGAAATTTATTAAACAAATGTCAAAATCTGATCGGATAACTTAACACATGTTACGATCATGCGAGTTACTAACTTTGGAACCTTATGCTTTATATAATAAGATATTAATAACTTTCCTTTTTTAATTTTTTTTTTGTCATAATAGAAATGATTATAAACTTTTAATTTTGGTCGTATATTAATAAATTTTCTTTTAAGCTCAGAGTATATTTATAATTTTTTTTTTAATTTTGGTCGTGGTTGTCCATTATAAACTTATTTTGCCACTTTTATTTATTATAAATTTTCCTTACTTATTCTTGTTTTTTTTAAGATTACCTTTTTTAGTTTAACCATTTTTAATATTTACTTTAATTTATTTTTAACTTTTTAATTAAATTGACACATGTCAAGATCTAAATTAACCGTGACAAATTTTACGATCTCGTGAGTGGGAATTATCTTATGTGTCACGCTCACGTCGAGAGATCCAACTTTATATAATAAGATAAAATAAAATTAAAAGTCCAATAGCCGTTTTCAAAGCTATTTATTGCATTTGCCATCAAATTCTTCTTTCAATATATATATATTTACTTTATCGAAAATTTCGTTTCTAAATTTATATATTATTTATTCCGAGGGTGATTTAATTTTTTTTTCATTTTTTCGTTTTTAGTTTTTTTCAACGGTTATAAAATATAAAATATTAAATTATAAACCTGCATATGTACGGGTCCTAGTCGAGTTTGTTATAAAGATAAATATAATAAAGACTAAAATTTTATACCTAAAATACCGGGATACTGAAAAATATAGGAAGAGACGAGAGAAATTTTGTTATACTTCTTATGAAATTGTGTAATTGTGGTGTGTTACAATCGAACGAAATTGTTTGTATATAAATAGGTAAAAAGTTAAGTTACTATACGTATACAGTGACAGTAAGCTCCATACATATTAATTTAAGAGATAATTGTAAATATAAGATAAAAAAATCAATACTATTGTCCTCTTAATACTTCCTCCCTTAATATTGTCCCCTTAGACCATCTCCAATGTATTTCTCTATTTTTGACTCTAAAATAGAGCAACTCTAAAATAGAGGTGGGTTTCTCTCCAATGTATTCCTCTATTTTTGACTCTAAAAAAGGAATATTCTAAGTATATTATATTTCTATTTTATTACTAATACCTTTTATTTATAAACATTTACAATTTAACCCCACTTATTTTATTATTTGCAAAGCTTCCATAAAGTATGATATTATTTAAACTAAACATTTATTATATAAAGAAAATTACATTACATCATATATAAATAACAAAACATAGTAGATTTTGGTTAAATATCACCATTAGTGTATTTTTCCATAAATGATCAATTAACGCATTTCGAAGTGAAAATGAGCTTCTTTGTCTTTGATTTCTCTAAATCACTAGTCTTTGTTGTTAAAATTTATTTTATGTTGCTTATCTTTAATTTCAGTATTTGATATGTGGTTTATCTTAAATTTTAGTATTTGTTAAATCAAAATTGCTAAAAAAGTTAAATCAAAATAAAAAAGTTAGTCATAAATATAATGATTTAAAATTAAAAGGACCATTTGATAAATAAAAAAGTTCAACTCTAAAATAGAGTAAGAAATAGAGTTACTCCATATATAGAGTAAGAAATAGAGTTACTCTATTTTAGAGTTAAAAATAGAGTGGGGTTGGAGAAGATTTTGCTCTAAAATAGAGTAGGGTTGAAGATGCCTTTAGTACTTATATTAATCTTAATCCAGTTTTACCCCTTAACTAAAATTTACTTTAGTTAAAATACCCCTTTAATCACATAAAATTTACTTTGATTAAAAAATGGAAAAAAAAACGACCACAAAAACATAAGTAAAACCCAAAAAAAAAAAAAAAAAAAATCTCCGCGTCATAAAAAAAGAGAGACAAATCTCCTTCTCCTCCTCTTCGATATCGTTATCTCCGTCGCCTCTCCGCCTCCTCCGCTGATGCAGCGAGATATTTGGAAATATCCCAAAAATCTTTATTATTATCTTTTATTTAATTAACTAAGATTATTCTAGATTTTATAGGTTTTAGGGTTTTGGAATTTATTATAAATAGCTTCTTAGGCCTATGTTTGTATTCAGTTTTTGATGATTTAATAAAGAAATAGATTTCCTAAAGAGATTTTGAGAAAGCATTGAGAATATTATTCTCAAACCCTAGTTTTCTGGGTATTCTTAGAATCAAACGGATCTCTAGTTCTATCCATAGAAGCTTCCGCTTCATTATTTGGTATCAGAGCTGCGTTCTTTGATTTCTTAATCATAGACCGATTATGGATGTCATGGTGAGTGACAATATCTATACTTTCGAGGACGAAAATCCTTTTGTCGAGGAGAATACCATGAGATCTACAAAGAGATCTATGGTGATCTGATCTACGACACCTATGAAGACGACAAGATCTACAAAGAGATCTACGGCGATCCAATCTACGGCATCTATGAAGATGATGTCCTAGTTATCGATCATGTCGAATTCATATTCGAAAAAGACAATTTTGCGATTCTGATTCGTGTAGATTCGGTATGTGAAGGTTCCATCCAAGATCCGGTTTGTGCACAAACAAGATATCATCAACAAGAAGAAACTAAACCGATATGGAAAACCCGATTGAAGATTCGAGGACGAATCTTTCTTGGCCGGCGAGACCTGATGCAGCGAGATATTTGGAAATATCCCAAAAATCTTTATTATTATCTTTTATTTAATTAATTAAGATTATTCTAGATTTTATAGGTTTTCGGGTTTTGGAATTGATTATAAATAGTATCTTAGGCCTATGCTTGTATTCAGTTTTTGATGATTTAATTAAGAAGGAGATTTCCTAAAGAGCTTTTGAGAAAGCACTGAGAAGAGTATTCTCAAACCCTAGTTTTCTGGGTATTCTTAAAATCAACGAATCTCTAGTGCTATCCATAGAAGCTTCCGCTTCATCATCCGCCGATTGCATCTTCGGTAAGTGAAATTTCCTCCTCTTCCTCCGCCTGTCCGCCTCCTCCACCGTATTGTATCGCTCTTTTCAATTTATTTTGCTCCTAGGGTTTTAAAATCTCACCAAATCGATTTAGAGATTTTTTGGTGCAGCCGAAGTTATTACCGGAGATAAAGCAACCGCCATCGCCGTCGTGTCTAGTGCTATTCCCACGGTAATATATTTCATCTCACTCCTCAGCTCTTATCTAATTTTTCGCTTGATGTTCTTCTTTGGTTTTCGCTTGATGTTCTTCTTCGCTTCGATTTCATGATTTGGGTTTAACTCTTCATCTGCCTCTTTTCACTTATTGTTGTTTGTTTACTCCATTCATCTATCTCTGCGAATCTAGAAACCGTGTTTTGTAAAACTTGTGTTTTTGATACATATTTTCTAAAACCTATTAGTGATTCAAAGTTTTTAGTATATATGAATATTATCTAAAACCAGTGTTTTTGATACATATATTGATCTTCTCTGGTTGCTTGAAACTTCTTATTGGTGTTTTTTACACATCTTGTGTTAACTCATATCTTGCATCCACATGATATTAACTTTTCATTTTTCTTATTCCATGCAAGAAGTGGTGTTAAAGTCCTAACTCGTACTCACTATCTGGATAAGGTACTTCTCCATTGGAATCTTTCATTCATTAGTTTCCTAGCTGAGTGTATTACAAAGGTTATGCATTGGATTCTGCCTCTACCACCTTATGAATGGGGCTATGATTTTCCCTTCCTTTTCCCTCACCTCATCTTTCGCCTCGAGAGTAGACATCCTCCTTTCGATGTCACTTAGTTGAACTCCAACATTGCTAACATTGGTGTCCACGGTGGCGACTTTGGTCGACAATTGTTGAATTGTCCTTAGGATCTCACTTGTCTTCCCGATGTTCTTTGATTCACGACTTCTCTCTTTCCTTATATTTTTCCTTCTCTATTTCCTTCCGTATTTTCTTCTCTCTTTTCTTCTCTATTTTCTTCTGCTTCCTAATCACATCTAGCGAGATATTCATATCTACTTCCTCCAATTCTTTTCCACTTTCCTCCTCCACAATTTTCATGTCCTTCTTCTTTCCCTTCTTTTTTCTCGTTCTTCTTTTCCTTCCACTTCTCAACAACATCCGTTTCTACATCCATCTTCGTATTCTTCTTCTCCTTCTTATTCTTCTCCACACGTGAACTATCACCACTATCTGTCTTTCACTTCTTCCCTTTAGGCTTTTCAACAAAGTCATCCTCACTTTGCTCCACGATGTCATTCCCACTATTTTTTTTCTTAACATCAGCCTCTGATTCCCATGCTGTCTCATCCAAGCATCCATCGAGAATATCGCTGATCAGGTTATGCAGCTTGGGATCGATATTTGGGGTCAAGGCTTCGTCTTCCTAAAATGGATAAATCTCCTCTGGAGGCTTCACCACCAATATATGTCTCACCCGAACCTACAACAAATGATAAACCATGTCATACCAAAAGTCTACAAATGGAATGACCATAATATTTGTGCGATATTGTTACAACAAATCCAACAAGTCTACCACCACGTGGCATAAAACTGAAAGGTCTACCTTAAGTCTACCACCACGTGCCATGAAACAAATCCAACAAGTCTACCACCACGTGCCATGAAACAAATCCAACAAGTCTACCACCACGTGCCCTAAAACAAATCCAACAAGTCTACCACCACTGCCCAAAAAAAGATCCAACAAGTCTACCACCACACAACAAAAGAAGTATACCATAATCACAACGATTCTCATAATAAGTCTACCAAAAAGTTGTGTGGTCTATGTCACAAGTGTCATCTATATCGATGGAATCACAGTTGAGGACGGTTATTTCACCATACTCGTGAAGTGAGAACCTAAGCGGACGACCTCCAATGAGTGACCACATCTCATATTGCTGGTTAATCGCCAATTGGTTAGTCACAAAATGATGAACGGTCTTCGCAATCCAGATATACGACTTCAGTGCAAGTTTCAGCAGAACGCCAACCTGAAAATTGTTCATGATGTCAAAGTAAACATCATCACCAATTGCATCCATCATCATCCCAAATTCAACTAGTTTACAGTTATTGTGGAAACTCTTCTTCTGTAAATGAGATTTCCCTAGCGGATACAGTGTGGATGGGCAATCCTTCTTCCCGCTAGAAGAGGTCATCTCTGCACAAATGTAAGACATATTAGTAAGTCTACCATAATGTAAACCAAATCTACCATGATAAAAAAAAAATCCATAAACTAGATCATCATGTATAAACAAATATGCCAACACTAATAATTAGTTAACAAATACAGAACAAATCTACCATCAACTAATTAACAAATACAAAAAAAAACTACACAACAAATCTACTATCATGCACAGACAAATCTACCATCATGCACAAACAAATCTACCATCACAAACAAATTTAACAAATAAATCTAATTAAGAAACATATCTAATAAACAAATCTACCATAATTGATTTACAAAGTGTACCATCATGCACAAACAAATCTACCATAATTGATTTACAAAGTGTACCATCATGCACAAACAAATCTACCATCATGCACAAACAAATCTACTATAACGTACAAACAAATCTACTATTATTGATTTACAAAGTGTACCATCATACACAAACAAATATTCCATCATGCACAAACAAATCTACCATAACGTAAAAACAAATCTACCATCATTGATTTACAAAGTTCAAATATGTGACAAACAAACAAGTCTACCATCAAATAAAATTACATTTATTACAATAAATCTACCATAAATGATTATAAATCTACCATAACCACCAAATCCCTTTTCGTTTTAAAAATAAATCTATCAGCAAAGAATTAGGAAATTTAAGATTCCTCACCGGAATAATTCTTCAGTCACACCGGAATGACGTTTATTAAAACCGGAACCACATATTAATCACGAGCACTGCAAAAAAAAATGAGGGTTAGGTTTTTTAACTAAAACTGTCTAAATAGTTTTATCCCCGCCGCACCACCACCGCGACTCCACCATTCTTCCCTGAAACGGCAGCAGATGACTCGCCTCGCCTCGCCTCGTCGTGGGGAGTGAAAAATCCTAGAAACTTCGCCAAACAAAGGGGGAAAAGCAAAACGAAGGCAGAGGATGAAGAGACCTACCGTATCGTTGTCGGAATCGCCTCTCTCACTGCCGGAATCGGCTCAGAATCGACTGTCACTCCAAAAGTCGTCGATTTCGCCTAAAATTCGAGAGAAGAGGTTTTTTTTTTCAACACGATTTTATATATTTTTTCTATTATCTTATTTCATTAACAATTAGTTTTTTCCAAAAAATAAAATAAATTATATTAAAATAATGGTATTTTCGTAATATAATAGAACATATAGATGGTTTTGAATTTATATTAAAGAAGATATTTTTGAAAATGAAATTTGTTTTGTAGGTTATTACATGAAATGTCATTTTAAATAACAAACAATAATTGAAATATGAAAGGATATAATTATCTTTTATAATTAGTGATAAAAATATGGAAAATATTTATTTTGCACTAAAGATGTTATCGACTATATATTTTTAAATAATAATCAATTTATATATATTTAAAGAACAAAAATCTATTCGAAATCTTGATATATCCTTTACTATAGTTTATTATATTTTATTTGAATTTATATTAAAATAAAAGTTGAAAAATATTTTACTAATTTTATAAAAGATAAACACAAAAATTGATTTTTTTAAAGAGTTCGTGAACTAACCACAAAACTAGAGTCATTAAACGGTGCATAATAGAGTTATGTTTTCAAGATTATAGGTTTTACGGGTTAACCCGAATAATATTNCCTAAGCAAATCACTACACAAATAAGTATATAGATAAACCGTCATTAACCTTGGCGGTTTTGTATATAGATAACCATAAAATTGAAAATTGATATAATTTAAGTGATTCGTACACATCATCAAAGCTAGACGAATAAGAATACAACACATAAGCCATCGATTTTAAAAAGGGTATAAACATCATTCCGCAGCCGAAACTCGCTGTGAACGCGACACCTAAGCAAATCACTACACAAATAAGTATATAGATTGTACGGTTAATTTGAGTAATTCTCCATATCTATAAAACGTCTTTAATAGCATATACAGTATAGTAATTTTAGTGCATCGAGTAAAAAGTATCATTTAAAGAAGAGTACGAAGTGGAGCTAGAGAGAAAGTAGGCTACTAGGCATATCATGTTTAGTAGTGCAGGCTCCTCGGCTCCGACCCAATGGTCCGTCTCTTTGTCTTTATGGCGCAGGCTTCTCTATGTCACGTGCATTCTTTTCTCTCCTCACAGTTCTTTCTTTAGGGCCGCTCAAAAACCTGCCAAATTGGACATATTGAAAGCGCTCTCTAGATCTTTTCTTTCTTTCAATATATCACGAATTGATAGATACAGTATAACTATAGTATTATTTTTTTTTTGAAAAAAATAACTATAGTATTATTAACAGTTTAGTTATTGCTTGATCATTGAAGCATAAATTTTCCTTAAGGACCGAAACGATTTTATGATTCTCAAAAACATATATATTCAATATATAGATTCTTGGATATATGCAGATTTTGGTTCTTCACGTTGAAAACAGAAAAAATATTACTAGCTTTCCAAAGAAACTATATGATTTATGGAAATAAATTTGATATCTACTTTAATCCTTCTGAATTAGATTTCTCTAAAACATAAAATCTAAGATAGAGTAATCTGAACTAATTAGAACGTTATCCATATCCGATGGTATCAGTGATAAGAGTCTAGTTTGTAAAGCATAGAAGGACTTGGATATTGCATGATTATTGTATTTTGCATGATTTTTCGTCTTCAAATAATTGATGTTTTAAATCACTTGGCACGAATTGGTGAATATTAACACTTTCCATATCATATGGCAAGTGTAACACTTTGGCCGTCACCGTCCGTGGGTCTCCCACAACATATCTCGGCCTGTGAGCCCTGTAACGTCCGCGTCCCGCAAAGTTACGACGGGCTGATTTGTTTTTGGATAAGAAATGCCTGGAAAGATCGGGGAAGGCTTAGTCGAGGCCGAGAAACAGGCCGAATAACTTAGCGGGGGGAAAATGGGATAAAGTAGTCGAACTAATTAGCTGGACGAGCTGAATTAGATGAGCTACTAGCTGAATTAGTTGAGCTAAACTAGCTGGATTAGCTGACGGGAAGCTCAGTCCAGCTGTGGCAAGTGTTCAACAGTTGGGTCAAGCTGGCCAAGTTGTACGCTAGCTGATCGGCTAAGATGTTAGATGGTCGGCTAAGACGTTAGTTGGGTGAAGGCAGATGGGTAGTTGCTCGGCTAAAAGTGTGCTCACACGCACCAAGCATGCGAGACGGTTGGGTGGTTATTAAGCCGAAGGGTTGCACCTATTCGGCTAATCATCGCATCCGTTCGACCAAAAAGGGTGGCTTTTGGTTAAAGACACCTATCCAAATCCTTTATAAGGATGATGGTTGATAAAGAGAAGGACCACCACAAATCTACACAAAAAGGGATCTTGCCGAGAGACTAAGGCAATATCTAGAGAAGAGAGATATTTAGCCGAGAGTCCAAGGCGATATCAAAAGAAAAGTTAGCCGAGAAAGAGAAAGGCTAGTTCGATCGTGAAGATCAAACAAAGGGGAATCAGAACGCGTGAATAAGGATTGCGGCGGTCAAGTGCCTCAATCCAAATGCGTGGCTAAGGTGAGTGCATTATCGGCGGCATAAGTGTTCGGATCTAGACTATCGGTTCACCGAGAAAGTCTCAAGATCGATCTAGATGCACGCTTGGTCTATCTTAATCGCTCTACTTGGTTTATTATTCATAATCGCTTACCGGCCATGGTCAGATAATCCTGGCCGGATATTCATAATAACCTTACACGGGCTTGGAAGTTAGCTGGATGGAAATGAGCGCGGGTTAAGACGAGTGGCTTAGGAATCGGAAATGAATCCGCCAAGACTCGGCCAAACTTGAAGCGGTTAAGTTCTGATTCGGCTAAACTAACCACGCCCAAGGTCCAAGGGGAACTCTCGACTAAAGAGGGAGAATCTCGCCTAAGGCATAAACCACCGGAAGAGAGAGATTCACAGAAGAATCGAGAAACGACTCTTACCGCGATTCGAGGGAGGATTGTGGGGAAGTTTTGGTTTACGGGGAAGGATCACACAGCTAAGATAAACCAAGGCCCGTGAGTGATTGGTGAAATGGGGGAAACATATCACGGCACAGAACTGGCAAATCAGGACGGATAGGTTAGTGGCGAGCGATTGGGCTATGGCGCACAAGCCGAAATTGGATAAGCGCATATAGCCGATCATGTTCGGAAATAAAAAGGGGAACTCGGCGGCCCAGCCGAGGGAAGAGACTGGTCACGGCAAATGGTGCATAAGCCAGGAATGGATATGCGCGGATTTTCGAGCCGAATTAAAGGATTCTCTAACGGTTACTTAGCCATGTGGGGATGGTTGGTTGAATGGCTAAGAACCGAAGGGAAGAGTCTTATTCACGAATTGGAAATAGAGATCGAATGGGATTCAGCAAAGGAAACGGTCAAGGTAGATACGCGGACTGATCGGATCAAACTAACATGCAGATCAAGGAGCAACCGAGACGTGGATATGGCTGCGGTAAGTACACTACTTTAGTATAAATGGATAGTGACTTACGTATTACTAGACGATTAAAGTCTAGGGAAGTAATTGCATTAGAATGCAAGACTTGGACCGAGTTAAAGATAATCGATAAGCCGAACGGAAGTCAAGGGGACTGTCCGAAGGTAAAGATTGTCGGACCGGGGAAGTGCTTGTTTGGAATTAGGTCAAGGGAAAAGAAAGGTTTAAAATAGAATGAATTCCGCTGCGTATTATTATAAGGGTTAAACGGATCTAGGCTTAAAACGGCTAAGGGAAGTCGTAAGAAAGATCCAAAAGAAATTGCCTTTAAAAGGTGAATAGTTTAGAAATGGATAAAAACCAGGAGGCTCGGCCAGGTAATGGCCTGAACTGGGAATGCGTCGTCTGCGGCCTTGAAAGGCCGGGACGGGGTGTTTCAAGCCCCATCCTCGTCTGACGGCCGGAGCGCTACTCTGAGAGCTTCAAAAAACTTGTTTACAATCCCTGCAAATCACCACGAGATTTTTCCCCATATTTTTTCTTTACTAAGACGGTATCAGAAATCACTTCACAATAAGTCACCCATTCTTAAATTGCTCAAGCACGCTTAACTCTGGAGTTCTCTCTAGATAGGTGACTGAAAAGATAAGTGCATTTTGGTAATATAGGTAACCAAATCAATTCTTATAAACCTCTCCACACGCACCACCATATAGCAGAAATCTGTATGTTACAATCACGCCTACTCACAGAGCACAACGTCCTCGTTGCGCACAAAGACCGTCACCCTAGATAGTGTGAGCCCACATGACTCTACACTCGTTTGGGTTCGGCTCTAATAACACTTGTAACGCCTTGACCGCCACTGATATAAGACTCGGTGGTGAGACTTATATGGTTGGATAGATGGATGGAATCACAAGTTGGCAGTCTGATATATCATGGTTTTTACCCCGTTTAAGCCATGATATAAGTCCGTTTTATAGAGTCTTTCTACTATTTCGTAGTGTTTTAGAGTCTTTTACAGGTTTTAGCACGTTTGGAGCATAATTGGAGATATTGAAGCTTTCTGGAGCATTTTGGAGCAAAGCAGACGTTCGTGTAGCTGAGTACCCGATTTGAAGCATCAGTGTCGATCGATACTGCCTAGTATCGGTCGATACTCACAGAGGCAGACACGACCCGCGACTTTTCCAAGAGTTGAAGAATTGCAAAATTGCCCAGAAGACTTTAATATTTACAAGAAGCCCCAAAACGTGATTTAAGTTATTTATTAGGATTTTACAGCCACTTTAATGGCTATGCTTTGATTACACTTTATTTTACTTTTGGTTTTGTGAGAGAGCTTTTGAAGGGAGACAAGTCTGAAACTCTGTTCGTCTGAGAGAAGATTTTGAACCCTCTTGTTACTCTTTCTGATTTATTTGATGATTTATTCAAACATGTTTATTGCTTCAATTTCCATGTCTGAGTAGATCTCTTGTTAGGTTCAGGGTTCTGAATGCTAGGTTGATTAGTTATTAGGATTCACCATCTGAATTAGTTCTTCACCATATGTTGTTTGCAAAGCTAATTCTAGATTGATCACCTAGAACTTAGATCTTAGGATAATTGATTAGGCGCGGAAGTGCGATTAATTACCTGATAAAATCTAAGGTGAGCAAATTAACTATTCGCAAAGGAATTTGGTTTAGTTGTTTTGTGAACAAATCAAACCTGGTTTAAAAAGCTGATTTAGACTTTACGATTCGCAAAGGAATTTGGAATTCTTAGGATTTAGATAGTTTTCGCAACGGAAGTTGGTTAATTATACCTTAGTGATTTGAGTTCAAGAACCGCGCTAAATCTTAATCCTGCTAGTTAGTTTATCTGCATTCATTGATTCCCTGAGAAATACCCTGAACCTATCTTTCTCCAATCGAATTTACAACTGTTTTAATTTACGTTCTGTTTTTGATATCATTGATCGCTTAGCTTTATTCTCATCTATATAATCTATTGTGTGTCTCTATGAGTCCTTGTGTTCGACCCCTACTTTACTGCAACTATTGCTTAGTACTTTTAGGGTATTAATTTGAGCATATCAAATTTGGCGCCGTTGCCGGGGACTCAATTCGCCATTAGATTTTAGTCTGAGAATTTCGACTAAGCTCGTCTTTATCGGTCGATACTCGCCGTTCTCCTTTTGTTGATATCGATCGACACCAGTTGGTATCGGTCGATACTCATCAAGTTTTTTGTTACTTACGCTTTTGACTCTTGTTTTCAGGTGTATGCCTAATCGTGAAACCAGAAAGAGCAAGAGCACTCAGCTAGTTGATCTGTCACTTGAGCAGCTAGCACTTTTGGAACGCACAAACAAAAGAGCAAAGAAGCCAGCAAAGATGAACAACAATTAAGTGGAGTTAGTTCAAGATGCAGCTGGTGCTTAGAGAGACTAAGAGGGTCGGTTGTGCAATGAGAGAGGACAACGTCTGGATGGAGAGAAGAACATCATTCCACCTACTCCTGTTGTCGCTGAGAATGTCGCTGGGAACGCGAACGCAGTGAATGCTGGGAATGCTGTGGTTAATTATGGTAGAACGATTGGTGAGTGCAACAGACCTGACCAGTTTTACGCAAATCGATCCACGATCCGTCCCCCTGCTTTTTCGAGGAATGACTTTGAGCTGAAACCTGCATACTACACTCTTGTGGGACAGCACCCTTTTCATGGTCTTTCCAGCGAACATCCCATGGATCATATTGAGAGGTTCGAGGATTTGGTCACTAGCATCAAAAGCAATGGAGTGTCCTACAATTACCTTTTCTGCAAGCTTTTCCCGTACTCTCTTGGTGGAGAAGCGACTTACTGACTGAAGCAGTTACCTCCTGGATCACTGACCACTTGGGAAGAGACTATGACTGCTTTCCTGACCAACTTTTATGACGATGCAAGATCCGAGGATCTGAGGAACAAAATCTTCCAGTTTTCTCAAGGACCTACTGAGGCGTTCAAGGCTGCTTGGACGAGGTTCAAATCATATCAGAGAGATTGTCCACATCACGGATACTCTGATGTTCAGCTGATGGGTTTCTTTTTCAGAGGACTTGATTGGAGGTATCAGATGACTTTGGATGCTTCGAGCAATGGAAACTTCAACACCAGGTATCCTGATGAAGCCTATGTACTAATTGAGAACTTGGCGTCTAGCAATAGCACCAAGAATGCTGATTTTGAGCGGAAGAAGCTAGCTGGTAACATGGATGGCTCACATATTGCTGATTTTCAAGCTAAGTTGGATTATATGCACAGTCTTCTAATGAGCAGGACACCAAAAGCTGTTCACTTTGATGAAGATGTCGAGGTATTTAACGAGGATGAAGTAGAGGATGTTAACTACATTGGTGGTTCTGGTTTTCAGGGCCAGAGGAATCAATTCAACAACAACCGAAACTTCAACAACAACTCTCAGCAAGGAGGTTCGAACCAGTTTGGTCAGAGATCACCTCAGAACAGTGGGTATACGAGGAACTATGGAAACTCATCTTATCAACCATTACCTACTAAGCTTCCAGATAGCAAGATCGAGTCTATGTTCGAACAACTGATTCAAGGACAGCAGCAACTCACAGTGAATCTCAACGGAAAGATAGATGCTGTGTACAAGGATCTGAGTGGAAGGATCGACGCGCTCGATACTCATCAGAAGATGTTGGAAACGCAAGTAGCTCATACTGCAGCAACTGTCAAGGGAAAGACGACTCAGGCACAGAAGGAGTACGTCAATGCAATCAACTTACAAAGTGCAGAAAACGTCGAAACCTCTGTCGAAGGTGATTCCGAACCTGATTTGTCAGTATCGATCGACACCAATGTTGATATCGATCAATACCAATCTGAAGAATCGACACATGAACCTTGTGTCGATCGACACCAACCTTGTATCGATTGACACCCCTCGGATGTTGAACCAGAGATCGTGAAGAAACCAGAGATGATCAAGAAACGTGTTTACAAGCCTAAGGTACCATACCCTCGATTACCCAGACACCTCAGAGACTCAATTTCTCTAAAGCAGTTGCGTGGCTTTGAGAAGATGGTACGAAGAATTCCACACACACAGACTTTTGAAGAAGCTCTTGAGTACCGTCCTCTTTACAGTCACTTCCGAGATTGCAGAGAAACTGAGGACGAGATCAAGGCACTCTTCATCAAGGTCAGAAGTACACCAGCTCCACTGAAGAAGCTGACTAAGAGGGAAGATCCCGGGAAATTTTCAGTTCCATGCTCTATCTCCGGAGTTAAATTCAAAGAATCTCTGGTTGATTCATGGTCTAGCGTTAATGTTATGTCGAAGGTACTCGCAGAGAAGCTGCAAATCGATGACATAAGACCTACTCAGATGCCTCTCACTTTCGCGAACTCTTCCACATCAGTTCCATACGGTACAATCCCTGATTTGATGGTTAAGGTAGGAGACAGTCTGGTTCCTACCGATTTTCAGGTTGTGGAGATGCATGCAAGGTCTAGCACACCTTTGATTCTCGGAAGACCATTCATGGCTACTGCTGGAGCAGTTATGGATACGCCCAGTAAAAGCATCTCGTTCTCGTACATTGACGAACAGGTCTCCTACGAAGCCATCCCCTCTAGAAGACCTCCCACACATATATCTTGCATCCCCGTTGGTGCAGGAGAAACAATGATGGTTGATCTTTTGGAAGAGTCTAATGATGAGCCAATTGTCATAGAAGTTCTGGATCGTCCTCCTATCGTCTCCAAGAAAGCCATCAAAAAGACTAAGGCAAAGAAGGAGGTGAAGAACAGAAGAGTCGAGAGCGCTACACAGGTCACATTAATCCCTCAGAAGTGCGATGGAGATTCGATCGAATACAAGGTGAAATGCAAAGGGGCCTCAAAACCATTTTCTAAGGCTAGAATTCTCCTTACTCCGGAGCTGAAGGAGAAAGGACAAGAGGTTGTGGAGAACATGTTGCGCAGAACTCTGAACCTGGAGATGTAAAGTTGTGGAGCCTGTTTTGCTGCAAGCTCTCATTCTTATCCGGACTGATCATCCGTAAAGTCAAGCTCGTGACGTAAAATAAGCGCTGAGTGGGAGGCAACCCACTGGTAAGTCTGTACATATGAGTCTTTTATTTTTTCTAGTTTTTGTTTTGTGTTTCGTTGTGTCACGTGAATCAGATTCGGAGGCCCCATATCGATCGATACCACTTGGTATCGGTCGATGCCCGTCGTTAAACATGCACATTCTGGGCCGATCTACATAAGGCGAGCAACTCATTACACTCAGTATCGATCGACACCACCATGCGCAGGTAAGTTTCCTTATAAACCCTACGGTTTTTCCTTTCTTCTCCCACCGCCTCCATCGCTCGATACAAATACCGAACTCCCTCTCTCCAAATCAAAAATCTTCGTTTTTCAACGGATTTGAGTGATTTTTGTGTCTATCCTGCTCGGATTTTCGTTCTCTATCTCATTCTCTCACTCAATCTCACGATCTACAAGGTATAAATCACGAATCTTTATCTTTTCAATCCGTGAACCAAGGTTTGAATTTCGATTTTTAGGCTCTTAGAACTTGTTTTACTAGATGATTATCACTTGATTTGTGTGTTCTAGGCATAGTCGAACCCTGTCTTACACTCGATTTCACTTGGTTTGCGCTTTTGGAATATTTGGTTTCGTGTTCTTGGTTGTGATGCTCGATACCTGTGTGAGTATCGATCATCGGTCGATGCTCACTGTTTTATTTGGCCGAGATTGCTGTATTTGAGAGAGATGTTGGATTTATGCTGTGTTTTGTTTGCTGACAATGCAGATGGCACCTAGGAAGAAGGCACGCACTGATACCGCATCCAGCTCTAACCCACCACTGAAGGAATACCAGTTGGGTGCTCGGGTCGAATTCTTTCACAATGGGGTTTGGACGCCAGGATCGGTTATAGCCTGTCTCACCCAGCATCGTTACAAGGTTCAGACCGCCAACTCTACCGACTTCACAATGGCTTTCGGCACCAACTTACGCGACGCACCATCCGAGGCTCCTACATCTTCATCACATGTGCCTCCTCACGCAACTGTTCGTTTTCCATGGCCTAAGATCAGTGAGAAAGCTAGGATACGTTTGAGGGATGATTACGAGGGGTCGGATAAGGAGATTAGGGAGAGTAAGACTTGCACACGTAGGCCTATTTCCGAGGAGTGGGACGATTACGATTCGATCTTCTATAATGCTTGGCAGGAGGTTGATGTGCGCCCCACTCGGTTTATTGATACGCACACTATGCGTCATCTTGGTTTTGACAGTGAGCTTGATGGACTGATCCACAAGATCGGATTGGAGACGATGCCTGCGCGGCAATATGACATGTACCCTGACTTGGTTCGCCAGTTCCTTGCTTCTGTCTGCGTCTACTACACTGGTGAACCTCCAGTGACTGCACAGCAGGGTGTTCTAACTTTTCTGATTCGCGGTGTGC
This sequence comes from Eutrema yunnanense, assembly GCA_002933935.1. Classification (NCBI taxonomy): domain Eukaryota; kingdom Viridiplantae; phylum Streptophyta; class Magnoliopsida; order Brassicales; family Brassicaceae; genus Eutrema; species Eutrema yunnanense. Next base: position 102,610 of record PKML01043629.1, read on the forward strand.
AATATAGGATATCTTTTCAGGAGCTCTGCGACATATATGGGTTTCACCGTGACTTCTCGAAGTACGAGCTTCCTCGCAAGTTCATGGATATTGAGGCATTCTGGTCTCACTTTGGGCATGGGGTCTATGACAGTAAGACCACTACACAGATGGATGTGCGCCATCCCGTCCTGCGCTGCCTTGTGAGAATCCTGAGCAACTCTTTGTTGTGTAAGATGGAGCCAAACAAGATGAGAGTTGCTGAGCTGGTTGTTCTCTCTATTGGGATTAGAGATCTCATTTCTGATGAAGCATATGAGTGGCCTGAGTTGGAACTCGCGGTTAACCTGGGTGCTGTATTCGCACATCACTTGGAGTCGCTGAAGGTTAAGCCTTTCACAGGACGTGGCAAGGCTTCTCGGACTGCAGGTCGTAAGAAGACAGAAACGGTGGGCAGTCTTCTCACTCCCATTTTCTTGCACCTGGGAATCAGCACCACCAGTTGTTAGATCGTGACCTCCCGCGAGCTTATGGACGAGGCGCACTTGGAGCACATGCGTTGGCTGAAGCCTCACAGGCGTTGGGATTTTAGCACTTTTGTTGGGGACTTTCTGGTTCAGCTCTCCAACACTGATCTGACCGACATAGGCGGTGACCCTGCTTAGCTGTTGTTCGCACCCTCTGATGATGACATGGAGCCTGCACCGGTCACTAGACGTCGAGGCTCCGCTACTAGAGCACAACAACCTGCAAAAGACCCTGCTGGGGGTCAACCGCAACACGAGCCATCCCCTACTGCGCTTTCTCTTCCTCCACCACCTGAGATGGAGATGGATGCTTTTCAGCGATACGTCGTCACGAGTTTGCAGACGATCTGGACCGCTATCTCTCGCTGCCGCTGCATGACTGACACAGACGCTGGTCCTTCGTCTCGCCATCCTGTTTCACCACGTTCGCCGCGCACGCCCACTGACGTTGGACCATCTGGCACTGCTGGCGATGACTTTGACGCCACTGAGGAGGATTAGTCCTCCTTGTATCTGATTTTTCACGTTTGTTTTTCTTTTCTTTTCCCTTTTCTTTGTATTTTCGTTTGAACTTTTTGTGTCTTTTATGTTTTTGAACCTGTGGATTTGTGCTTCTATGATATTTTGTTGCACCTAACTTGCGTTTGAGTGGTCTAACTGTGCTTACATTTAACACCTGGATCGTTTGACACATTTGTGGAGCTATATCTGACCTTAGACGTCAAACACGAAATCGCCTGAGTGTCGATCGATACCCCATTGGTATCGGTCGACACCCTACGCGGGTGAACACTTCATCATGTCGACTTAAGCCTGGTATCGATCGATACCAGGCCGTGTGTCGGTCGATACTCGATGTTCCAGCACGGCAACTTCTTGATTTTTCACAATCCACTTGGTTCATTTGATTTTCTTTCACCAACTCTAGGCTAGATAACACTGGGGACAATGTTGTTCAAGTCTGGGGGAGGTAGTCGCTGACTTTGTTTTTGTTTTTCTTAGAGTCAGTCGTTTTTGAGTCATTCGTTGTTTTATTGAGTCAAAACTTTGTTGGAGACTGTGATCTTTTTCTTGAATCTATTGATCTGACCTTGCTTCTAAGTGACCACTGTTACAGAATCAGTTCTAGATCGACTAATGAAAAATCCAAAGGCTGACCAGTTAAGTAGAAGACACTCATGTTTCCAGCAAAGTTCTTTAAAGCCTGAGCCAAATTTTTTCACTTCATCAATATGGTTAGTATCCATAGAGCTTGATTCATGATTCGTATCTGACAAAGGAACCCACATGTATAAAGAATGGTATTTCTCTCCCTGTTACAAGTTAATAAATAAGATGCATTAAAAGATGAAATTATTTTCTTTTGAGTGGAGGGTTAGGAAAATTTCCAGCGATCCCATTATTTTACTTCAGAGGAAATGATCACACAGAGGATTGGAAGCGAGGCTAGGATTTTCCTATTATGCCATTATTCGCCTACGCCTTTGATACGTTGAGAGGGAAGAACCGGGGATTCAGTGGCTAACACCATCAATACTCGCGTCTCATACCTTGATGTGTATATGCAAAGCTAAAAAAAAAGTAGAAGAGAACATAATAAGAAATAAGTATGGGGGAGAGAAATAATACCGGAAAGTGGGAAAAAGGATGGTTCCTTGTCAAGATATTGTATGGGAAAGAATTTAGAAGGTTCTTGGCACTAATCACAGCGATGAAACTGGCGAGGATTGCTTGATTGAATGATGTTGTAAAATAATGTGTGTAGTCTGGAAAGCTGCGAATGTCTACGGAGAAGTACATGGTGGTTAGATCAAAAATTGGTTAGGTGACATTTGGGCGCTTGGGAAAAGGGTCATTGCAACGTTTCAAGAACATGTGAGTCTTTATGTTTTCAAACCTCTTTCTCTGGTTTAGTCTTCTGTTTGCTTGAGGACAAGCAAATGCTAAGTCTGACAAATGCTAAGTCTGGGGGAGTTGATATATCATGATTTTTACCCCGTTTAAGCCATGATATAAGTCCGTTTTATAGAGTCTTTCTACTATTTCATAGTGTTTTAGAGTCTTTTACAGGTTTTAGCATGTTTGGAGCATAATTGGAGATATTGGAGCTTTCTGGAGCATTTTGGAGCAAAGCAGACGTTCGTGTAGCTGAGTACCCGATTTGAAACGTCAGTGTCGATCGATACTGCCTAGTATCGGTCGATACTCACCGAGGCAGACACGACCCGCGACTTTTCCAAGAATTGAAGAATTGCAAAATTGCCCAGAAGACTTTAATATTTACAAGAAGCCCCAAAACGTGATTTAGGTTATTTAATAGGATTTTGCAGCCACTTTAATGGCTATGCTTTGATTACGCTTTATTTTACTTTTGGTTTTGTGAGAAAGCTTTTGAAGGGAGACAAGTCTGAAACTCTGTTCGTCCGAGAGAAGATTCCGAACCCTCTTGTTACTCTTTCTGATTTATTTGATGATTTATTCAAACATGTTTATTGCTTCAATTCCCATGTCTGAGTAGATCTCTTGTTAGGTTCAGGGTTCTCAATAAGGTTTTCTCTGAATGTTAGGTTGATTAGTTATTAGGATTCACCATCTGAATTAGTTCTTCACCATATGTTGTTTGCAAAGCTAATTCTAGATTGATCACCTAGAACTTAGATCTTAGGATAATTGATTAGGCGCGGAAGTGCGATTAATTACCTGATAAAATCTAAGGTGAGCAAAATAACTATTCGCAAAGGAATTTGGTTTAGTTGTTTTGTGAACAAATCAAACCTGATTT
>PKML01043629.1:113023-126513 GCA_002933935.1 Eutrema yunnanense
CTTAAGCAGAAACTTATTTATATTATATATAAGTATATATATATATATATAAGTATATATATATATATATATATTAGTTTTTATCTTATATATGGGTGTGTTAAAATTTGGGGTCATGGTCGGCCCTGGGTAGTGTGCTTCTATTAATCTTCTTAATATTTCGTAAAACAAAAGGTTTCTCTCAGTCCAATATGAAAGTAACTAATCTCAGAACCTACAACATAGCTATTGTGAATTCCATAGAAGCCAAGTGTGTCCGTCCTCAACCAACCTAACAAAACAACATACCTACACGCACAACGACATTAACACAAACAAGTAGACTATAAGCTTATAGATACATATGTGAAAGTTTCAACATGTTAAGATCACGGGGTTTTGCTCAACTGCTTCCTTACTTTCTACTAGATCCTGTAATATAAAAGTTTTAACCTTTTTTGTTCTTACAAAATTTGTAGTGGAACAATTGGAGAGAAGAAGAAACGAGGGAGAATTCCAAATCATGTGGCGATTATATTGGACGGAAACAGACGTTGGGCGAAGAAACGAGGACTCGGAGTATCGGAAGGTCACGAAGCCGGAGCGAGAAGAGTCGTGGAGCATACTAGGAACTGGTTCGCTATGGGGATTAACACTGTCTCACTCTTTGCTTTCTCTACTGAAAATTGGGGAAGACCCGAGGTGATTATAAAAAACATGAGGTGGATCATTTTTCCATACGAGTTAACTTATATTTCCGTCGTTTTGATCGGTTTATTTTCTCTTCTTGATCAGGATGAAGTTAACTTCTTGATGGCCATGTTTGAGAAAAGCTTCAAGTCTGAGATGCCTTACTACCAAAGGTACCCAAACATGTCGTTTTGACCCTTTTCTCAAGCGTTGTATACATGTTAAATTTTTTGTTCTTTTTTAGCTATAAAATCAAGATCTCGGTTATTGGGAAAAGGACGAATATCCCCGAGTCGCTTCTAGGTTTGATACGAGAGGTAGAAGAAGCCACAAAGAGCTACAAAGAGAAGCATCTCATTATGGCAATAGACTATAGTGGAAGGTTTGATATCTTACAAGCTTGCAAAAGTCTCGCTGAGAAGGCGAAAAACGGTCTGATCCAAGTGGACGACATCGACGAAAGACTGATGGACAAAGAGTTGATGACAAGCTGTAGTGATTTCCCAAACCCTGACTTATTGATCAGAACGAGTGGAGAGCAAAGGATCAGTAACTTCTTCCTATGGCAATCAGCTTACACCGAGCTCTACTTTCCTAATGTTCTATGGCCTGACTTCGGCGAGGCTGACTATCTCAAGGCCTTGACTTGGTATCAGCAGAGGCAGAGGCGATTCGGTCGAAGAGTTTAAACTTTCTGAATTTCATGTCTTCAAGAAGAGAGCGACCCTAGGCTTAGCAAGATTCTCACAAATAAAAATTGTTCCATGACTGAATATGTGTGCGTTTGTTTTTACGTTTATTAGTTCAAAATGCTACGTTAGTTTTTATTGTTTTCTGTTTGAACATCATTTAGAAACTGAAAATTTCAAGGTTTGTAACTTTTAAATGTTATTTTATAATTAAAACCGTGTTAACTAATGTAGGTGGATGTATATATTTTTTTTTTCTGTTGCTATTGTGGAGGTAAAAATCCCGATCCAATAAAATAGGGTCAGTAAACAATGGTAAAAGGCCAACGGAAGTGAAAGACAATGTCAAGGTGGAAAGGTGAACGGAAAGACACATCAGAGTCGATTGTGGTCAAAGGGAAATAAATGCTAAAACGTCAGTCAACCCGCAATGACCCAAGACTCGTTCAAACCGGTGATTAAAGACGCTTGAACGTAACTCTTTGTAAAGAAACAACAACTATTTTAGGGTTTTGGCTCTGATACCCATGTCAAAAATACGAGTGGAAAACTCTTTCTTGTGTATTAACATTAACAATGTACACATATATATAACTATTCATATTGGATCTATACAACATAACCTAACCCATATCTCAACAATGTATCATCTGATGACCACAAAAAAAAGAAGTGAAGATGGCATCTAAATGAAAGCATATATGAATAAGCGCCCACGTGAACAATATTAGATTAAATGAAAGTAGGCAAACAAACGTGACTGCTCTTCAGCTTTTTGTACAGTAGCTAACGAAGCAACATGTTATGTGGTTGTCCTTATATGGCATGTGCAACTAGGCCTGTCAAAATGATCAAAAGCCCACATGCCTCGCCCCGATTGACCCACCGCGGGGCGGGTGCGGGTAGAAAATTCTCCAACCGCAAATTAGCGGATCTAGCGGGGTGGGATTTGTCAAAATCCAGGGCGGGTGCAGGTTATGTATTTTGAATCTGCGGGGCCCGCGGCTACCCGCATATATTAATAATTTAAAAAACCTTAATCAAAATCTAATTTTCTCTCCCTCTCGCCGCCGTCGCCACTCTCCTCTCTCTCTCTCCCTCTCAGATTCTCTCCCTCTCTCTCTCAAGCTCGCCTCCCTCTCTCTCTCTCTCTCCCGCGCTCGCCTCCCTCTCTCAGTCTCACGCTCGCCGTCTCTCTCTCGTCTTCCTCTCTCACGCTCGCCTCCTCCTTCTATCATGCTCGCCGTCTCTCTCTCTTAGACTTTTGCCTCTCTCTCTTTCTCTCTTAGAATTTCGCCGACCTCTCCACTCGGATCTCGCCTCTCGGATCTCCCCTTTCGGATCTCACCGTTCTCACTCTCATCGCCCTTTTTTACCCTTTTTGAGAGAAAAAAGAGATTTTTGTTTTGTTGTTGGTAATGTTGCGGGTTACCCGCCAGACCCGCTTGACTAATGCGAAGCGGGTGCGGTTTACGATATGGGGATTCGCGGGTCTAGCGGTTTAAAAAAAAATAAACCCGAACCCACGGCGGGTCGGGTCAGGCGAGGCGGATCCGACCCGCTTGACAGGCTATGTGCAACAAATAAGCAGACCTTGATGTTGTTTTTAATTAAAAAACTAGACTCTAACTGATGTGACCGCACCGGAATTTGTTTTTGTTTTTGTTTATGAAATTTTGTTATATAATTTATGTTTATTTTTGTGTTTAGATATAATTTATTTTTGTCGATTTAATTTTTGTAATATGAGACACATATTTATTTTGTGTTTAGATATAATTTGTTTTTGTAGATTTAATTTTTGTAATATGAGACACATATTTATTTTGTGTTTAGATCTAATTTTTTTTTGTAAATTTAATTTCCGTAATATGAGACACATATTTATTTGGTGTTTAGATATAATTTATTTTTGTAGATTTAATTTTCGTAATATGAGACACATATTTATTTTGTGTTTAGATATAATTTGTTAACAGTTTTATTTTTGGTATAGAATATATTATATAGTTTTCTAAAATTTTCATCCTCAATGAGGGCATGCTAAATTTTTTTATTTTTTAATTTATTTTTGTTTTTATGTTTTCTATTTTCTTATGGAAAAATATATTTTTGGTATGACATGTATGATTCAAAATTAGTGATTTTAGCTACCCAGATTTTCTTACCCGTTTTTTATATATATTGTCAGTTCTATATTTTATTTTAAATATATTTTTAATACCTAAATTATCCATTCATATGTTTTATACAATAAAAAACAATGTATAAAAAATATATTGCCACGCACACAACATCTGTTAAATATATTTCAGTTCTATATGTTTTAATAGGTGTTGTGTGCGGAGCAATATATTTGTTATACATTGTTTTTTGGGTATAAAAACGTTATGTAAACCAAACACTAACGAAAATAGTTTAATTTTAATTTTAATAAAAAATTTCATGATTATGTGATTTTTGTAATTTTAAATGATAGCAATGTTTGTTATCTAGCAAAAATATAAACTGTTATACAAACTATATGATATTGCAATATGGTGTATATTACTATAATAAGAATATAAGTTAGTTAAGTATATATCGATGTAATCGTAATTGTAAACTTTGTTTTATGTGAATCTAGATTACTACACAACCATTTTTTTGTGAATGTTAAAATGAGTTAATCTATCATTTTAATATGCCTCGAACTATCACACTATCTTGTATATTTTGACAAATCAACCCGCAAACGACAACAAATTATAAAAATATAATACTAACCCATCCGTTCATATTACCATACAATATAAATATTTAGTAATTTCAAATATTTGAAATTTTGGCCTAATTGATTATAATAAAAATATACAATAAAATATTTTGTTTATCATCTGCATTATTATGAGAATATTATTTAAATTCGAATATCTAAACTATTTATTATTTTTTGTAAAAATACAATAAAAACTGATTTTTTTGTATTTTTGATAAGTAATCTAACCTATATTTAAGGAAATCCAAACTAATTTGAATTAATATTTAAATTTTCGAAATTAAATATAAATATAAAATAAAATACATTTTTATTAATATTTCATTAAATTGACTTGTTTGGCAACATGAATAATAGTTATCCAATATAAGAATAGACTAATTTGAAAGTGTCACTGTTTGGTTACAAAATGTATACCCTTTTTAATAGTATAGATAATAGTTCCACAATAATTACCCAAACAAATCAAAAGGAATCTTCAAAGTTATTATAATTATGAGGGTGAAAATTTCGGCCCGGTAAAATAGGCCCAGTAAACAATGGTAAAAGACACATGGAAGTGAAAAACAATGTCGAGGTGGAAAGCCGAATTTAAAGGCACCTCGGAGTTGATTGCGGTCAAAAGGGATTAAATGCTAAAACGTAAGTCAACTCCGCAATGACCTAAGACTCGTTCAAACCGGTGATTAAAGATGCCTGAACATAACGATCGAATATTCTTCATTAAAGACTATTCATGGCGAATCAAGCGTAGTAAATGACAACGTTAAAAACGGACTCAGACTATAAAATCAAGGGCAAGGGCAAACGACACATACAATGATAATGGATCAAATCAATTACCCAAATGATCATGCCATTGTAGCATTTAAGGATCAATCCAATGAGATATAAGAATAACACACTAGGAATACAAGATACTACTTAAGCTAAGCTAATCAAGATTGAGTTTATCTAACAGATCCTAATGAAATTTAAACTCAAACAAACGAGATGAAAAGCATAAAACAAAGCAACTAAGGGATTAACACATTTCGAATTCAAACAAGGCGGGAAAGATAAACTAGAAAGCTTAAAACGATTAAACAAAGATAAATCAAACGAATCTTTGGGTAAGGTTATTGACTTGGAAAATTCTAAACTAATCCATGATGTCAAACAATGCTAATCCTTAGGCCTAAATCACTAATCAAGACTCATCCACTTCCATGACACTAATTACTTTGTTAATTACCTAATTGAATATAATTTTTCATTTGCAATTAAGCAATCAACAAGCATTAAAATCAAGATCAATTAGCCAATAAATTCTTTAGACATCTATTTCCATAGGCTAATCAAGTAAATAACTCAATAAGTTCTTTGGGGAATTTCATCAAACACCTTACATGCAAGAAATTTCCTAAGCTCTAAATCAAAGTTAATCTAGCATTAAAACCACCTAATGAGTAAGGATTTCATAAAAACTAAGCCCTAAACATCATGAATCAACATAAAACTACCCTAATCTACCATACCCAAAGATCATTAAAGGACTACTCACTAATCCTATTGAAACCAACAAAATCATGGAGATAGTGTCAAGTTTCATGATTAGTGATTAAAGAAAGATAGAATTAAGAAGAGAAATCAAAATATTTCATTAAATCTCCAAATCTCTCATACAAAATGTGATAAGAACCCCAAAGGGGAAAGTTTTTGAAAAAGAAAAAAGATCCCTTTAAAATTAGGTTTAAAACATATTTATAGGAAAAAAGGTGAACCGGGTCAAATCGGGACAAACTGGGTTGACCCAGTGGATCTTTAGGTCGGAGATGGTCCATATCGGTGTCCTCATCCTGCTACAAGCATCCTGTTGTATCTCTTTGTAGTCTGTCTGCGCGCCAGAAAGACATGTACTCACTATATTTTCTGTATCTCTTGAACTGATGCTCGGAATGACTTGAAACAAGCGTGAAATGAAAGCTGACTTAATTATCTATGACTTCCATCAAGATTTCCAAAGCTAAATCCAAATGTAAAACCTTCATCTGGCACGATATTTCAGTCACTTTGTATGGCCTATACATTTTTCTTCTACACTATTCATCTAAAAACATGTCCTTCATCATTTTCCACGCTCCATGCATTTCCAAAGATCAAAAAACCTAAAAAAGAACATAAAAGACTATGCAAATGCATGATATGAATGAAAAAAATGCAACCTAAAGCTCTAGAATGCAAGACAATGCAAAAGTGAAGCCAAAATGCATATATACAACTCCTAAATGATGTAAAGTCAGATCAAAACTAATGAAAACATGAGTTAGAAACGTGTAAAAACCATGAATATCAACTCCCCCGGACTTGCATTTTGCTTGTCAAGAAAGAACAAGCCGAGGAAGAGGTTTGAAGGCGTGAGTTCAAATCCGAGGATATCAACAAAAGAATTCAAATCAATGCCCTTATAAGTAGTTATGAGATGCACAAACCACCTCTACTTAAAAATATTTAGCCATATTTGTCGCTACACGAATTGAGTCTAAGGCTTAGTATTCACGACCATTCATATCCTCCAACTCTTTAACACTTAAATAGGTGCAAAGGTGAATCATGCAATGTACAAATCATGAAAGCTCATTTGGTTTAGGGAAGAAGGTTTTGAGATAAAAGTGATCCCAATCATGTGGTTACTCCATAGCAAGGGGATCTCTCATGAAGAATTGAATTTTGGCAAAATACTAAGAGTTAAAAACAATAAGTGCATACAAGGATTAGACTTCCATCTACCCATTGCACCTTATGAATTCAAATCCTATATCTAACATGATGTGACGAGAATTGACTTTACAAGTTTTATCCTTAAGCAAAGCTGCAAGTGCACATCAAACGCAATAGTATTTAAGGGATCGAATCCACAGAGAGTTGAGTGTCGTAGATTTCTATTGATTTCAAAGTTGTGTCTATACTTTATCTATTTTTGTAGGGTTTATGTGTGTCACGATTTTGTAGCTAGGAATTTAAACTAAACTAAGCGAGAAAAATAAAGAAAGCAAGTAAGCAAAGCGAATATTTAAAACGAGGTTGTAAACTAATAAACAAAGCGTTGGGCAATCGGAAACTCTCTAGGGATCACGGTCCGATATCGTAAGAAATTTGTTAAGGTTTTTAAAGCGACTTTTGTCGTCTTTTGGCTCTTAAACTTGGAACACGATAGTGTGTGTAGCCTACTCTCGTACATCCTACACACCTATAATTTATATACTCGACCTATAGCTTTCGTCTCCGGCCGCGCAAAAAATTATGATGACACAAACAAGTTCGTTAACGCTCATAATCCCTCTACAAGTATACTTTCGAAATCTTGTAGCGGTTTTGCTCGTCTACCCTAGATCAAGCATATGGATCCAACACTTTCGTGGTTCTAAAAATACCTAAGTTCAGTTGCAAAGATGATCAGTCAAGCAAACACACATTAATGAAAATGATAGAACGAAGAACCCTAATCGATATCCTAACCTAAAAACCTAACGATAAATCGAACCGTGAGAGCCCCTTGAGAACCCTATACCTAACAAGAGAACTACTCAGCCATAGCTGAGCTAAACATCATATTAATTAAAAGAAAAACAGTGAGAGAAAGAGATGAAGAAAGGCTTCTCTATTGAAGAACACGAGTCGAGAATCCTTGCTCCAAATCGACGAACACAAGTAAAAAGCGGCTAAAAAATATGTCTCTGTCTAAAGCTTGAAAGAGATATGTTTAAGAGACCTAAAAACATGTATATATGGTCTTCACTTCTTTGGGGACGTTTAGGGTTTGGAGTTGAAAAGACGGAATTGGCCTCGGGAATAAAACAGACTTGATTCGATCGCATAGGGGCTGGCCGCGGGTGCGTGGTCTCTGACTGCGGCAAAACGCCTTATGGCCGCGGGCGGAGCTCCTCTAACCGTGGCGGCTCTGCTTTACGGCAGCTTCGTCTGCCTTCAGTTCTTCACAAATATATGAATATCTAACCATTGGAATGTCTCCAACCCAATTGCATTTGAAAGCTGTTTGTGTCTTCTTTATTGTGTCCAAATTTGGGGATGATTATACGGTGAGAAGATCTTCTTTGATTGCAAGACTTCTGAAGGTCCAAGTTTATCCAAAACGTGCTTTTGCTCCAAAATGCACTCTTTTATTCCGAGTTACATGAAATGTTTTTTAAAACTCTAAAACATGGAAATCACTTGAAAACAATAGAAAACAAAGTTAAAACACCTGCAAAAAATATTAAAGTGATCCATAAAAATGGTCAAACACCGGTGTTATCAACTCTCCTAGACTTAGATCTTTGTTTGTCCTCAAACAAAACATAAATCTAACCTCGGAAAGAATTTTTCAAAAACATAGGAACTAACAAAAATCTCAGCGACCGTCCTTCTAAACCATAACCAACGTAATGCATCAATCGGGACTTAATCTAGAAAATTCTCACCAAAGTACTGCAACGCTAATCCACGGTATCCATCATGCAAAAGTCTAAACACTTAAACTCTAACTTTCAGTCAACTAGCTCTTACCATTCATTAAGAGTTTCGTGATTCTCATCAAAAAGTACAAACCAATTAAGACAATCGAGGCATTAAGGGCTTTTAGAGGCGAGGTTAAAAATGTTTAGGGTTACCGTATTTCCGCCGAAGGATGCTAGATATTATGAAAAACAGCAAAAAAGGATGGAGCTGTTGAGATCCACAGTTTCGAGTCACTTCCTACTCGCATAAGTGTTGTTGCGAACTTCTCCTTCTTCGGAACTTTTCTGCCATTCCCCCATACTTTGAATGGTATCTTACTCCTCGCATACGAAACATGGTTGCATTGGTATAAAAAATATCGACTATCTCAGACTCTTTAGGATTTTATTTATTTTCCTTTTGATTAATTTTTTTTTGAAAGGGGAAATGCCTTTAGAACGGGAGTCTCGGGGAGGACGAAAATTACCAAAAATGAGGGATTTCCAAGGAAACATTTAAGCTTGAATTAACCGAATTCATCTCGTTTTTGTCTTCTCGAGTGACTGAAAATTGTGTCGATCCTCCCTCTCCGTCTTTTTTGCACATATCTGCACATAAGACAACAAGAGAAGAATGCACGAGGTTCGAAAATGATGGTTAAGGTTTAGGGTATGGTACCAGCTAAAGATGAATTGTCCATCTAGGACAACAAAGAGTGGTAAAAAGGAAAATATGTCATAGATGTCTGATTCGTTGTCCAGCCTAAAACATATGATGAGAAAATTAAATTCTGGTTAACTTCAAATAGAGTGAGCTACTATATCATGTCAGAAATAATCTCTATGGGTCGAAATTCTCTAGGGATGTCGCATTGCAAGCACTCTAGCTACCGCCTAGTCTATTACTAAACAACAAAAGAGCTGGCACGAGGAGATAGCGTAGAAGCACACATGTCGAAATCATCATATATTTTGTTTCAATGTTCCTGAAAAATACTTAATAAAAATCGAAAAAGATTACACGAAAATTTTAAAATTAAAACGAAAAATAAGATAGAAAGGTTCAAACCAAAGAAGATAAATTAGTAATGGATAAATATCCTTCCCTAGACTTAAATCACACTGTCCTCAGTAAGAAAAAGTTGGTGAAAGAATGAAAAAGACATAAAAATAAAAAAAGCAAATAAAGAAAAAGTTCGAAAAAAAAATAAAATAAAAAGGAGAAAAAGATTGATGGAAACGTGGTTGTGATGTGCGAGGCTGGTCGTGAGTGATGAAGCGCGAGGCTAAACGTCACATGGCCCATCCGACTCGGAGTCAGAAATGTTACCATCGAACTGGTGGTTCTCCTCAAGAAAACGTATCACACGCTCGTATTGCCTCTCTTGTTGCTTTAGTTTCTTCTCTATGGTCGCGTATGCTGGTATGTGTGTGTGTGTGGAGCTTGCGGGAGCGGACGTTGCACGTGCTGGTGCTAGTAGGATTTGTTGAGAACGCTCTACAGCTTCATCTCGCTTGGCCTTAGCCACTAAGAATTGGCCGATAGGGTATGGTAGATGAGGGACAGTCAGTACATAGTCAGTTGCCTCGGGTCGCCATTGAGGAGCTGCTCCATCTCGGAGTCTAGGGACAAAATCATAAGGTAAGAATACAAAGTAGGACTCACCGATGTTTGGGCAATACTTGTAGCCAAATCTGTCCGGATCGAGCGATGCGCGAGAGATAGTATGCTCTCAGGAAAACTATATGAGATCGAACCAAGTACCATGAACTGGAGTCTCGGTCGAGAAATCGAAGTTAACGGCTTGTAGGATTACCGTGATGATGCTCCCGAAAACAGTGGTAGGGTCCTCGGATCTCGTGGCGGGCGCTTCGTGTTTCACCTTTACCAAATTCTTCGCAATGATGCAAGCGAAGAAAGCATAGCATGGATTAACAGTGAATGGCAATTGAAGACTAACAAGCTCGGCCTTGCGGACACTCGCCGCATTTTCTCTCGAAAAGATGGTGTGCGCCAAGAGCTTGTGTACAAAGCGGACAACGGGATGCATGAGTAAGAAATCCGTAAATCTTATGTTGTTGTAAATGCCTTGTCCCATTACGCGCCACAAATCCTTATCGGGATCCTCCTCGGGGTTAATCTCATATAGACATTGAAGCTTTAAAGCTTCACAAAGTTCTGGAACGGTTAGTGAATAAGAGTATCCACGTATAGTGAAAGTGAGTGTACCGTCCCTCGCTCTCGAAATAGACGTTGGTTAGTGAAAGTGGGGTTTTACCCTTTATATCTATGCCGCAAGTGCACAGCACACGAATTAGTATTTAGGGATCGAATCCACAGGGATAGACGTTGTCGATTTCTAACGAGTTCTAACTTATGTTTAGACGTAAAATATATTTTGGGTTTTGTTACAGTCGTATCTATGGAATCTAAACTAAATGATATGCTCAAATTAATACCCTATTTAGATACTAAAGCAGTTGTTATAGTATAGCTAGGGGTCGAACACAAGGACTCACATAAACACACAATAGATTTTATAGAAGAGAATTAAGCTAAACCAATAGATGTAATTGAAAGCAAAACGTAAATTAAAAGAGTTGTAATTCGATGGAGGAAAATATAGGCCCATGGTATTTCTCAGGAAATCAATGAATGCAGACAAACTAACTAACATGATTCAGATTTAGCGCGGCTCTTTGAACTCAAATCACTAAAGTATAGCTAACCAACTCTCGTTGCGAAAGCTATCTAAATCTAAACTTCAGAATCCCAAATCTCTTTGCAAATTCCTAAGAATAAATCAGCTTTAATATCGAGTTTGATATGTTCACAAATCAATTAAACCAAATCTCTTTACACTACAAGAAAACATGGGTATTTCCGACGGCCAAATCCGTCGGAAATCCATCGGAAAAGGCCGTTTCCGACGGATTTCCGACGGATTTAAGCTGTCGGTTATAGTTTGTCGGAAATGTGACTTCCGTCGGAAGCGATCACTGAGTTTTGGGCGTCGAAATGTGACTTCCGTCGAAATTGCTGGAAAAGATCACTGAGTTTTTTTCTTCTTTGTTTCCTTTTTGTTTTGTGAAATTTAATATTATTAAAACACTTTTTTCTTTGGCGTGCCAATTTTATATCTTTGATTATTCTCTGTATAGTTCTCTGATGTCAAATGATCTTAAGAGGTTGACTCGTGTGTAAGCTTCAAAAGACTTGTGTCCAAAGTGGATATGTTCACTTGGACAGTTAGTCATCTATTTTAACCATAAACCCATATATAAAGCTCAATATAAAATAAGTTTCTAAATTTTCACCTGTTTATTATTAAATCATTAGAATTGATATTTCGTTTAATTTTTTTCTTAAGTTGTTTGTTTGAATCTGATTGTGATAATTTTGTTTTTCCTCTAAAATTGTTATTTTTGATTTTGTACCTAAATATGAAAATCCTTCACGGTTGTATAATTCACCAAGTATATTATAGGAGATTGTAATTTTTCTTATGCTGGTAGGTAAACTACAATTTGGGTATACATAAAACCATAGTCTTGGATGTGTTCGAATCCTATTCTTCGATATATTTTAATTTAAGTACATGGTTAATTGTAAAACTATAATTGACCAGTTTGAGCACCCCATAATATTTTAATCACTAAATTTTCCTGCTCGATTGGTCATGTGATCTTTTCCACACATTAACTCAGTGATTTTGGGCGTCGGAAATCCGTCGGAATTTTCCGATGGATTTCCGACAACGTACTTTCCGACGGATTTTCCGACGGACCTTTGGTCGGAAATGCCGTCGGAAGTCCGTCGGTTGGCCTTCGGGTATTTCCGACGGTATTCTGAAGGATATATTACCGACAGCATTTCCGACGGACAAGTGATCAGATGAATTTGTCGGAAGTCCGTCGGATATCAGTCGGAAATATGTTCCGACGTAACTATTTTCGACGGAGTTACGACGGATAATTGATCGGAAGTTGTCTCGGATGTCCGTCGGTTCTTCGTCGGAAATAGGTTCCGACGGATTTACGACGGTAACTGATTCCGACGGTTTTCTGACGGAATTGCGACGTATTTGAATTTTGAATTTTATTTTGAATTTTATTTAATTATTTATTTTTTTGAAATTTATAAATTAAAATTTATAAATTAGAAATATAAATTAAAATAGAAATAATAAATATTTAAATTCATTAAACAAAATTAAAAAATTCATTACACATTATAAAAATTGTTTAAAAAAAAAGCGTTAAAAGAAAATATTTAAGCGGTTGGAGAGTCCCCGAAGTCGTCGTCGGGATTATTATCCCGAAACATATGCGGGAAACATTTTTGCATCATCTTCTCCAACGAGGAGAGCTTCTTGTTGGTAGACACTTGCTCCTTTTGTAGCTCTTCGACCTACTGGTCACGGTCTTTCACCGTTTGGGTGAGCTTCTCGATTTCTACCCGGTACTCCGAAGGATAACGAGGAAGCGAGGAAGAAGATTCCTGGGTCGGAAGGGTGCCTAACCCAGCGAATCGACCTTTCACTTGCCGGGTTTGCTGCGAATAATTATAACCGTTAATAATTAAATAACGAAAATAAAAAGAAAACGAAATGAAATTAAAACTTACCTCAAGTACAATCTGGTTTATCTCTTCCCGGGATAAAGAGTTCGAGGACGTCGATCCGTCAATAGTGAGCTGCGAACTTCACGGTCCAGCTTCGTCTTCTTGCTCTTCTCGACAACATCCCGCATCCCCAAATCTTGTATCTGACCGGTTTTCTTGTTGGTGTGTCTCTGCTCGATGAGTTTAAGATAATCGGGTTCGGAACCAGATTCTTTCGCCTGGGAAAATTTGTTAAGTTAAATAAATATAAAAAACAGAATTAGTAATAAAAAATT
>PKML01043629.1:139290-151481 GCA_002933935.1 Eutrema yunnanense
GAATAGTGGTATCACGGGAAATTTTCCTAACCTCGCTATCAACCTTTGTGTGATCATTCCCTCTTAAGTAGAATAATGGAATCGCTGGAAATTTTCCTAGCCCTCTACTCAGAAGAAAATCATTTCATCTTTTATGCTCTTATTTATCAACTTTTAACAGGGGAGAGAGATACCATTACTTTAAACATATGGATTCCTTTATCAGATATGAATGATGAATCAAGCTCTGTAAAAACTAACCACATCGATGAAGTGCAAAAATTTGGCTCAGGCTTCAAAAGAATTCTGCTGGAGACATGGATGTTTTCTAGTCAACTAGTCAGTCCTTGGATTTTTCATTAGTTGATCTAGAGTTGATCCTGCAACACTGGTCACTCAAAAACAAAATCAAAACAACAATTCAAGCACATGATCATCATCTCCAACAAGTTTTGACTCAATAAAACGTTTTTGACTTGATAAAACAACTGACTCTAAGAAAAACAAACACAATGTCAGCAGACACCTCCCTTAGACTTGAACAACACTGTCCCCAGTGTTATCTAGCCTAAGGTTGGTGAAAGAAAACAAAAGAATATAATAGAATTAAGAGAAACAAGAAGTTACCGTGCTGGAACATCTGGTGTCGACCGACACACGGCCTGGTATCGATCGATACCAGGCTTAAATCGACATGATGAACCGTCTTATTCGCGATTGGTGTCGACCGATACCAATGTGGTATCGATCGATACTCAGCGATTTCGAGTTTTGCTCCTTGTTTATCCTGACATAAACACAGAACGAAAAATAAAAAGAAAAATGACTCAAAAGCAGACTCACCAGTGGGTTGCCTCCCACCAAGCGCTCGTTTAAAGTCAGTAGCTTGACTTTGGCTCAGGTGATCAGTCAGGAGAAGATTGAGAGCTTACTCCCATGCAAGTTCCACAGCTAGATACTTGCAGACTCAGAGTTCTGCTCAACATGCTCTCCATAAATTCCTTTCCTTTCTCTTTCAGCTCCGAAGTAAGAAGAACTCTAGCCTTAGAGAATGGTTTCGAAGCTCCTTTGCATTTCACCTTATATTCGATCGAATCTCCATCGCACTTCTGAGGGATCAAAGTGACATGAGGATTCTCGACTCTCTTGCTCCTCACCTTCTTCTTTGTTGCCTTAGCCTTCTTGACAACTTTCTTGGGGATACTAGGCGGTTCAACCAAAATGTCTATGACAGTTGGCTCGTCTGGAGGCTCTTCCAAAAGATCAACTGCTAATGTCTCTCCTGTGACAACTGTGAAGCAAGAGACATGTGTGGGAGCTCCTCTAGAGGGAATGACATCATAGTAGACCTCTCCGTCAATGTAAGAGAAAGAGATTCTCTTATTAGGCGTGTCTATGATCGCGCCAGCAGTAGCCATAAACGGTCGTCCCAGGAGCAAAGACACCTCAGATCCTTCGCTCATCTCCACAACCTGAAAATTAGTGGGTACCAAACAATCTCCTACTTTAACAAGCAAACCATGGATAATACCGTATGGAGGTGAGGTGGAGGAGTTCGCAAATGTGAGAAGCATCGTAGGTGATCTTATATCAGCCCTTAATCGTTCAGCGATGTCCCGTGAAATGACATTGACGCTAGACCCTGAGTCAACGAGAGACTCGTTGAATTCAACTCCAGAGATGGAGCATGGAACTGTGAATTTCCCTTGGTCTTCCCTCTGGGTCAACTGCCTCGGCGGTAGTGACTTGCGTCTTGCCTCGATAAAGAGTACTTCGATCTCTTCCAGAGTTTCTCTGCAATCTTTGAAGTGACTTAGCATAGGCCAACCCTCTAGAGCTTCTTCAAAAGTGAACGAGTGGGGTATCCTTCGTACCCTCTTCTCAAAGCCAAGCAGCTGCTTTGGAGTGATGGGGGCTCGGAGATGTTGAGGAATAGGATTCAGCTTCTTGGGCTTGTGAAGCCTGTCAACACTCATACGCGGCTCCTTTGCAGTATCTGGGAGGGTATCGATCGATACAGGGATTGTGTCGATCGATGCTTGCTCCTTCGAGACGTCCTTAACAGATTCTTGGATGGGTGTTGATTGATACAAGATGGTATCGGTCGACATAGAGGTGATTTCCAAAATCTCTTCTTCATATATATCATCAACAAGAGGGAGCTTCACAACCAACTTATCCAGCATAGTTTTGCATCTGGCGTCCTCCCATTCCTTCTTTGTCATCTTACGAGGCATAGAATAAGGTATTCTGGGTTTGTACACCCTCTCCTTGACAATCTCTGGTTCCTGCGCCTCAGTATCGACCGACACAGAAGTAGTATCGATCGTTACACGTGATTTTGGATCCATCCGAGCAGGTGTCTGGACTGGTATCGATCGACACTGGCTGGTATCGGTCGATACCATGGCGATTCCTGAATCCTCATCGAAATTTCCTGCACTTAGGGTGATTGCATTGACGTGTGCTCTTGGATTTTCAGCTCTCCCTGGAATTAAACCTTCCTGTCTTATCACAGCCTCTGAAGTCTGAGCTACTTGAGTTTCCAGCATCTTCTGATGAGTACCAAGAGAATCGATCCTTCCACTCAGATCTTTGTACATAGCATCCATCTTACCATTGAAGGTCACTGTTATCTGCTGCTATCCTTGAACCAACTGTTCAAGCATAGACTCAATCTTGCTCTCTGGGGTTTTAGCAGGTACATGCTCATAAGAAGAATTCCCATAGTTCCTGGTGTAACCACTGTTCTGAGGAGATTTCTGGTTGAATTGATTCGACCCAAAACCACTCGTATTAGCATTAGATCTGAATCCCCCTTGCTGGAAATTGTTGTTGAAGTTTCGGTTGTTGTTCAATTGGTTCCTCTGACCCTGAAAACCAGAACCACCAATGTAGTTAATATCCTTTACTTCACCCTCATTGAACACCTCAACATCTTCGGCAAAATGAACTGCCTTCGTTGTTTTGCCCATCATAAGATTGTGCATAGAATCCAGCTTGGCCTGAATTTCAGCAATCTGCCATCCATCCATGTTCCCATTCTGTCTCTTTCGCTCAAGGTCTGCATTTTTGGTGCTATTGCTAGACGCAAAATTCTCAATAAGCGCATAAGCATCATTTGGATACCTGGTATAGAAATTACCATTGCTCGAAGCATCCAAAGCCATCTGATACCTCCAATCAATCCCTCTGAAAAAGATACCCAGCAGCTGAATATCAGAGTACCCGTGATGTGGACAATCTCTCTGATACGATCTGAATCTCGTCCAAGCAGCCTTGAACGCCTCAGTAGGTCTTTGAGAAAACTGGGAGATCTTGTTCCTCAAATCCTCAGATCGTGCATCATCATAGAAGTTGGTCAGGAAAGCCTTCTTAGTCTCTTCCCAAGTAGCAAGTGATCCATGAGGTAACTGTTTCAGCCAGTAAGTCGCTTCTCCACCAAGAGAGTATGGAAAGAGCTTGCAGAAGAGGTAATCGTAGGACACTCCATTACTCTTGATGCTAGTGACCAAGTCCTCGAACCTCTCAATATGGTCCATGGGATGCTCATTGGAAAGACCATGAAAAAGGTGTTGTCCCACAAGAGTGTAGTATGCGGGTTTCAGCTCAAAGTCATTCCTCGGAAACGCGGGAAGACGAATCGCAGATCGATTGGGGTAAAACTGATCAGGCCTATTGTACTCACCAATCGTTCTACCACGATTAACCACATCATTCCCAGCGTTCGCGTTCGCAGCTGGTGCAACAATCTCACCAACAACATCAGGAGGGACAATGACGTTCCCAGCTTCATCAAGTCGCTGCCCGCTCTCATTGCACACTTGACCCTCTTGGTCTCTCAGAATTCCAGCTGCATCAGGTCTTAATACCACTGGGTTGTTCATCCCTGATGTTTGCTTTGCCTTTCTGTTTGTGCGTTCCACAAGTGCTAGCTGCTCCAATGACAGTTCAACTAGCTGAATGCTCTTGTTCCTTCTGGTTTCACGATTAGGCATACACCTGAAAACAAGAGTAAAGCATGTAAGTAACAAAAAAAAATGTGATGAGTATCGACCGATACCAAGTGGTGTCGATCGATATCAACAAAAGAAAACGACGAGTATCGACCGATACTAGGTAGTATCGATCGATACCGATGACCTTAGTCGAAATTCTCAACCTAAAATCTAATGGTGAATTGAGTTCCCGGCAACGGCGCCAAATTTGATATGCTCAAATTAATACCATATTTAGATACTAAAGCAGTTGTTATAGTATAGCTAGGGGTCGAACACAATGACTCACAGAAACACACAATAGATTTTATAGAAGAGAATTAAGCTAAACCAATAGATGTAATTGAAAGCAAAACGTAAATTAAAAGAGTTGTAATTCGATGGAGGAAAATATAGGCCCAAGATATTTCTCAGGAAATCAATGAATGCAGACAAACTAACTAACATGATTCAAATTTAGCGCGGTTCTTGAACTCAAATCACTAAAGTATAGCTAACAAACTCTCGTTGCGAAAGCTATCTAAATCTAAACTTCATAATCCCAAATCTCTTTGCAAATTCCTAAGAATAAATCAGCTTTAATATCGAGTTTGATATGTTCACAAATCAATTAAACCAAATCTTTTTGCGAATAATCAATTTGCTCACCCTAGGTTCTATCAGGTAATTAATCGCACTGTCGTGCCTAATCAATTATCCTAAGATCTATGTTCCAGATTCGCCAACCTAGAATTAGCTTTGAACACAACCTAAGGCGAAGAACTAATTCAGATGGTGAATCCTAATAAACTAATCAACCTAGCATTCAGAGAAAACCCTTATGAGAACCCTGAACCTAAAGTGGATCTACTCAGACATGGAGATTGAAAACAACATGATTGAATAGATCATCAAAGAAAACAATAGAAAACAGGAGTTCAGAGTTGTCTCTCCAAAAACCAAAGTAAAATCAAGCATAGCCAACAAAGTGGCTGTAAAATCCCTATAAATAACCTAATTCACGTTTTAGGGCTTCTTGTAAATATTAAAAACTTCTGGACCAAGTTGCAATTCTTCAACTCTTCATTAAAGTCGCGGGTCGTGTCTGCCTCGATGAGTGTTGATCGATACGAAGGAGGTATCGATTGATGCTTGACGTGAAATCGGGTACTCAGCAACACGAACTTCAGCTTTGCTCCAAAATGCTCCAGAAAGCTCCAATATCTCTAATTATGCTCCAAACGTGCTAAAACCTGTAAAAGACTCTAAAACACTACGAAATAGCAGAAAGACTCTATAAAACGGACTTATATCATGGCATAAAAGTGGTAAAAACCATGATATATCACTAAACTAAGAAGGGCAGTAGCTAACTAATTATTTTATCGAGGTTGTGAAGCAATTAAACGAAGCATTGGGCAATCGGAAATTTTCTAGGGTTTAAGGTCAATTTTTACAAGGAAATTTCTAGGATTTCTAAAGCGACTTTTGTCGACCTTGGGTTCTTGAACTTGGAACATGTACGCTGCGTGTATTCTACTCCCATAATCCTACACACATACTCACTTTAGTACTAGGACGGTAGCTATCGTCTCCGCCCGCGCAAGTAGTGAATGATACTCTCAAAGGTCGTTTACGCCCATAATTCCTCCGTAAGTATACTTTTGAAATCTTACGACGGATTAATTTGCTCGTCTACCCTAGGTCAAGGGTTTAGATACCACACTCTCGTGGCTCTAAAACACATAATATCAGTTGCTAAGACAGTTAGTAAAGCAACACATTAAAAACAAGGATAGAACGAAGAACCCTAATCGATATCCTAGACTAAAAACCTAATAGGAATCGAACCATGAGAGCCCCTTCAAACCCCTATGTCCAAGAAGAAAATTACTCAGCCATAACTGAGGTAATCATATTCAATAAATCAAATAAAAATATTAAGTAAAAAGGGATGAAGAAAGCTTCTCTATCGAAGAATACGAATCGAGAATCCTTTGCTCCAAACCAAAGAAAACAAGTGCACAAGAAACAAGAGCTTCTCTCTTACCTTCAAGCATAATAAGAATGTAACGTATCTATCTAAGAGGGATAAAATAAGTATTTATAGAGCTAATCTTCGTTTAGGATTTGGTGTGAAATGACGGTTTTGGCCTCGATGAAGAAACGAGTCGAATTGGTCGCGACATGCCCTGGCCGCGGGTGCGGGCCTTCTGTGAGTGGTGAAACCATGTTTGGCCGCGGGTGGAGACTCTCCAGGAGTGGCGGATTGGCAGTTGGCCGCGGCTCTAGCTCCTCCAGGCGCGGTGGGCTTTTCTTCGGGGTAGCTTCATCTGCCTTCAGTGCTACGGGTATATTTAAGGATCCAACCATTGGATTGCCTCCAATCCAATTTTATTTGAAAGCTGGTTGTCTCTACTTTGTTGTGTCCAAATTTGGGGATGATCAGACGGTAAAAAGATCTCCATTAGCTGTAAGACTTCTTGACGGTCCAAGTTTATCCAAAAACGTACTTTTGCTCCGAAATGCACTTTTTATTCCGAGTTACCTGAAACGTCTTTCAAATCTCTAAAATATGAAATTCACTTGAAAACCTTTAAAAACGGAGTTAAAACACCTGCAAAGAATATGAAAGTGATCCATAAAAATGGTCAAAAACCGGTGTCATCAACTCCCCCAGACTTAGATCTTTGTTTGTCCTCAAACAAGACAGAAATCTAAACTCGGAAAGAAGTTTTCGAAAATATAGGAACTAACAAAATTCTCAGTGACCGACCTTCTAAACCATAACCAACGTAATACATCAATCAGGCTTAGTCTAGAAAATTCACACCGAAGTACTGCAACGCTAATCCATGGTATCTGTCATGGGAAAGTCTAACCACATAGATCCTAACTTTCAGTCAACTAGCTCTAACATTCATTAAAGATTGCGTGATTCTTACCAAAAATATTAGACAAGACAATCGATGCTAGGCATTTAAGGGCAGTTTAGAGGTGAGGCTAAAAGTTTTTTGGGTTACCGTATTTTCTCTGGAGGATGCTAGATATTATGCAAAACAACAAGAGAGGATGGAGCTGTTGGTACCCACAGTTTTTAGTCACTCCTTGCTCGCATAAGTGTTGCTGCAAAACTCCTCCTTCGTCGGGAATCTTCTCCCTTTGACAGAACTTTTATGTCGTTCTCCCGGACTTAGATTTTTCTCCGGGTAATAATTCGAACGGCTTCTTACTCCTCACATATTGAAACATAGATGCCTTGGTAAAATTATAGACTACTCTAAGACTCTTAGACTTTTATTTCCTTTTCTTTCGTTTTTTTTTTAATTTTTTTAATTTATTTATTTTTTAGAAAGGGGAAACGCCTTTAAACGGGAGCCTTATAGAGTACAAAAAATTACCAGTTACAAATGATTTCCAAGGCAACTTTTTAGCTTGATTTGTAGATACCTCCACAACTGAATCCGTCTAGTCTCTCGTCTTCTCGAGTGACTGAAAAATTATGTCGTTCCTTCCTCTTCGGCGTTTTTGCACATATTTGCACATAAGTCAACAAAAGATTTGCATGAGGTTTGAAAAAATGTTAAGTTTCGGGTGGGATACCGACTAAAGATGAACCAGCCATCTAGGACAACAAAGAGTGGTAAAAATGAAAAAGATGTCCTAGATGTATGACTCATTGTTTCCACTAAAACAATTGATAAAAAAATTAAATATAGATTAAGTCCAAATAAAATGAGCTAGTATATCCTGTCAGAATGAATTTAAATGGCTCGAAATCCTCTAGGGATGTCGCATTGAAAGCACTCTAGCTACCGCCTAGTCTAGTACTAAACCACAAAAGAGCTAGCACGAGAAAATAGCGTAGAAGCACATTGGTCTAAATCATCATAGATTTTGTTCTAATGTTCCTGAAAAATACTTAATAAAAATACTACACGAGGTCTTAAAATTCCAGCGAGAATTAAAAAGATCCAAGGAAATGAAAAATAGATTAGTAATGGATAAACATCCTCCCCTATAATTATAAATCACAATGTCCTCAGTGTGAAAAAGTTGGTGAAAGGATGGTAAAATCATTAAAATAAAAAATAAGGTGAAAGAGATCGATTAAACCGTGGTGGTGAAGTGCATGGATAGGCGTCGGCTGAGCCATCTGTCTCGAAGTCGGGCGTGTTGCCATCAAACTGGTGGTGCGCTTTGAGGAAACGCATCATGCGCATGTATCGTCAATCTTGTCGTGCTATCTTCTTCTCCATGGCTGCGTATTCTGGTCCGTGTTCGTGAGACGAACTCGCAGATGGTGCACGGGCCTGTGATTGTTGAAGTAGTCGAGCACGCTCTGTTTTGGCATCTCGGTTGGCCTTGGCCACTAGGATCTGTCCAATCGTGTACGATAGGCGTGGGGTTGTAGGTATGTAGTCCATCTCCTCCGGTATCCATCTAGGTGTTGCTCTTTCTCGGAGTCGAGGGACAGAGTTAGAAGGTAAGAAGACAAAGTAGGACTCACCGACATTAGTGCAATATTTGTAACCAAATATGTCGGGGTCGAGTGAAGCGCGAGAGATCGTGCGGTCTCAGGAGAATTGCATCAAGTCGAACCAGCTTCCTTGGAGTGGAACCTTGTTCAAGAAATCGAAGTGCACGGCTTGTAGAATCGCCGTGATGATGCTTCCGAAGGCGGTAGTAGTGTCCTCGAGTTTTGTGGCGGGCACGTCGTGTTTCACCTTCACCAAGTTATTCGCGACGATACAAGCATAGCAAGCATAGCGCGGGTTATCGGTGAAAGGTAATTCAAGGATGACAAGCTCACCTTTGAGGACACTCCCCCACGTTCGCTCTCGAGAATATGGTGTGCGCTAAGAGCTTATGTATATAGCGGACAGCGGGATGCGTGAGTAGGGCAGCTTTGGACCGTCCATTGTCGTAGACGCCTTGTCCCATTACGCTCCATAGATCTTCATCGGGATTCTCCTCGGGGTGAATCTCATCGAGATATTGAAGATTCAAAGCTTCACAAAGTTCCGGGATCGTTAGAGCATAAGAATATCCGCGAATGGTAAAAGTAAGTGTACCGTTGTTCCCTCTCGCATTAGAGCGTCTCTTGTAGCACATGGTGACGGTCGATAATAATTCTTTGGTGAGATCTTCGTAGGTAGGGAGATTGAGCTCCATGAAAGGTCGAATGTTAAGTGCGTCGAGATACCAAATCACGTCTTCTCTAATCTTGAGCGTTTCGAGAGTCGAGTAATCTATGCGAGGTGTTGATTTGATAACCATCTAAATGAGCTTCTCAAAGAAATCGATATTTGGGTCCATAGGTTTCCCGACATATCATACCTTTGGTCTTCGTTCCGGAGGTGGTGTTGGTTCACGTGGAGGGGAAGGAGTTGGGTCACGTCGAGGAATCGGCACGCCAGTTCTAGTCGATCGTCGTCGACTTGCAAAAAACTCGCCAATATTTGTGTCGTCTTCCACGCTTGCGGTGTCTGATCCTCCTCGGTTCTCCTCGTGTTGAATTGAAAATGATCTCCGGGAAGTCTCTCCTACGTGTCTGCTCTTCTTAGAGCGCATCATGCGGGATCTCGGGTGGTCCATTTGTTCCTACAAAATAGAGAAACAACTCGGCAAAAGTGTAAATATGGTTGAAATTGAACGGTTTCAATGCACGAGGATACTAATCGAGTATCAAGAGACACATTCAATAAACAAACGAGAAACATTAAGAATAATTCAAATAAATCGAGATGATAATTATAAATTTCGGGTTTGTGATGTACTTGCATAAAAAAAGATTTCGAAGTATAGATTTTAAGTTCATCTTCATGCAATTTCAGTAGATTACCGTTTACTAATTATCAATATATCAAGACTTGTTCAAATTAATCAAAATTAATCTCACTACAAGAAAACACAGTTTTTGGGACCCCAAAAAGAGTCTATACTTGGCCGCTAAATACATTGGTCGCAAAACGGTCACAAATTTGCGACCACAGAGTGACTCTTACTATCAATCGTAATTTAGAGACTGATATGTGACTACCAATATCAGTCATAATTTAGAGACTAATATGTGACTCCCACTATCAGTCGTAATTTAGAGACTGATTTGTGACTACTAGTAAGAATAAAAGAAAAAGAAAAAAACAAAATTAAAATTCTGATTCAATATCCAAAAATTAAAATTCCAATTCAATATTCAAAATATCAAAACCAAAATATCCAAAAATATCAAAAAACAATTACAATTCAATATCCGAAAAATAATATCAAAATAACATAACAATCCACTAATCAAAAACCAAAATATCCAAAAACAATCCAACTATTAGATTAGGAAATCGATGGAGCATTCATGCTGAACCCCTAAAGTTTTGATAGTCTTCTTGTCTGCACATTACCCCTAAAGTTTTCCTCAACCTGCAGAGGCGATAAACACATGTATCAATTTAAGGAAAGATAAAATTGATCCATAAGAAATGGCAGTCTCTATGTTGTGACAAGATGTGAAAAACTTACAGTTAATGAAGGATACTTGTGGAGTATCTGAGACTTTCTCCTGAGAGAAGTTGTTCCCACAACGCTTCCAGCTGGAAGATCGGCTAACGAGGCTGCAGTCAAACATATGAACGCATCTCGAACTTGAGCAAGTGTCTAGAGAACTTGAGCATATGAACGCATCCTAATATTTTCAGTTACGTATTTGCTGTTATGATTTCTATTTAATTGGGGGGTTTCAGTTTTTCTGTCTTAACCAAGGACATAATGAGTCCATGGGGTTAATGGGTGCAGTTACGTTTTATTCCTATAAATCATGTAGTTTCTTTGAGTTTTCAATTATCAGAAAATAAAGTAATATTCAGCAAAAACCTTTCTTGTGTTCTCTGATCTTTCGGGCTCTGTTTTTTACTTACTTTGTTTTCTTCCAACATTGTGGTATCAGAGCAAAGGTCTCAGCCCTTTCATCCAAATTCAAAAAACATGGCTGGCAATGGATCGAATCAGCAAATTACGGTTCCATTTTTTAAAGGTGAAAAGTATCACCTTTGGAGTCTCAAGATGAAGACGATGTTCAGATCCCAAGAGATGTGGGATTTGGTGGAGAATGGATTTGAAGGTGCAAATCCTGCGGAACCTGATCAGCGATTACGAGACAATCGCAAGAAGGATGCAAAGACGCTGTTCTTTATTCAGACAGCCTTGGAGGACGATATTCTTTCTCGTATCTCAGCAGTAGGTACGGCTCACGAAGCCTAGGAGATTTTGAGGCTGGAGTACATGGGAGATAAGAAGGCGATCACTGTCAAGCTACAGACTCTTCGTCATCAATTTGAAACGCTTATGATGAAGGAGAAAGAAACGATGCAGGAGTACTTGGCGAGAGTGTCCGCTGTTGTCAATCAAATGAAGTCCTACGGTGAAGTCTTGACAAATGAAATTGTTGTGAGTAAAGTTCTCAGGAGCTTAACTCCAAAGTTTGAATATGTGGTACATGCAATTATGGAGGCAAACGATATGAGTTCATATTCGTTTGACACCATGATGAGCTCACTGTTAGGTCATGAGGATCGTCTTGGTAAGAAGACTGAAAAGACTGAAGAAAAAGCTTTCCAGATGAAGGGAGAGTCCTCTGGCCAGAAAAACACTAGTGGTGGTGGAGGACGAGGCAGATTTGGAGGTCGTGGAAGAGGCAGAGGAAGAAGTTATTATGATAACAACAGAGGTACAAACAAGAGCGATATTCAGTGTCATTATTGCAAGAAGTATGGCCATATGCAGGCCAACTGTTGGAAAAAACAGAAAGAAGAAAAGCACGCAAGTTTTGCTGAGCAAGAAGATGAGCAACCTCGACTTTTCATGGCATTTGAAAGTGAGGAAGCGTCCAAATCTGTGTGGTATTTGGACAGTGGTTGTTCTAATCACATGACAGGCACCAAATCGTCGTTCAAAGAGTTAGATGAATCGCACAAGCTTAAGGTGAAGCTTGGTAATGACAAAGAAGTTCGAGTAGAAGGGAGAGGAATCGTGGCTGTTCAGAATGGTCATGGTAATCCTCAACTCATTTATGATGTGTATTACATTCCCGATCTAGCACATAATTTGTTGAGTGTTGGTCAAATGGTGGAGAACAATTGTTCTGTCTTCTTTGATGGGAAGGAGTGTGTTATCAAGGATAAGAAATCTGGTCTTAAGTTGGCAGTGGTGAAGAAGACATCAAACAATCTATATCCATTG
>PKML01043629.1:183908-208365 GCA_002933935.1 Eutrema yunnanense
ATACTCATATATTGCATGTTTTAGCATGCATTTCATTTAGAGTTTTGTGTAATTCGCATGCATGATCATGATCTTGTCTTGCATTTAGGTCTCATTTATAGTAATAGGTGTTTGCATTAGGTCTTAGTGAGTTTTGCATACATTTGGAGTGTTTCTAGGTATCTTGGAGACAATTGATGATGTTTGGAGTTATGGAGCATAAGAGGAATGCAAAGCCCATCCGAGACGCCGGAAATATATAGCTAGACGAAGGCCCTCCGTTATGAATCAGCCTCAACGGTCTTCATAGGAGTTGTAGAGGAATGAATCATCTGTCTACAGGAGTTGGATTCAGGCCATTTGGACATTTGGTTAAGGAGTTATCGCGGAGTTACTGAAGGCGTCTCTGCCTGGCCGATGTAGAACGAATATGAGAGTGCATCGATGCGTGGCATCGGGCTTTGGACGACCGATGGGAAGCTCACAATCGACGACAAGAATGGCATCGGTGCGCCAGACACCGATGCACCCGACCGATGGAAGTTCTGCGAAATCTGAGAGTGCATCGGTGCATGGCATCGGGCTGTGGCCGACCGATGGGACCTGTTGAAGACACCCTCTCACCTTTAAATACCAAAAAAACCTAATTTTATGGATCATCTTGTTTTCTCTTCCAAAATACCTTCCTTTTAGAGGAGTTTGAGGATTTTTGTAAGAGAGTTACCTTTGATTTTAATGCAATTTATTGTTCTTTCATCTTAATCTTTCTTTCTTGCATTCTCCTAATCATGAATCTTAGCAAACTTAACATGAGTTTTGTTGGGATTAACATGACTAGTGAGTAGTCTCTTAGGGTCTTTGGGTGAGATAGATTAGGGTGATTTGGGGTTGATTCATGATGTTAAGGGTTTAGATTGTTTGATTTCCTTCCTTAATAAGTGTTCCTAAAGCTAGATTAGCCTTGATCAAGTTGATTTTAATCATAGGGAATTTCTCGCCCGAAAGGTGTTCGATGAAATTCTCCAATGAACTTTTTAAGGGATTTACACTCTTGGCCTATGGAAATAGTTGTCCAAGGTATTTATTGGTTGTTAGACCTTGTGTTTAATGCTTGATGATTGCTTAATTACAAATGGAAGTTTGTTCTTAATTAGGTAATTAGCAAGTGATTAATGCCATGGAAGTGGAGTAGTCTTGATTAGTGGTCTAAACCTAAGGATTAGCATTGGTTGAGTATATTGGCATAATGGATTAGTTCTAGATCACCCGAAATCAATTACCTCACCCTAAGATTCGCCTTTTCATATTGATTTACAACTTGTTTAATTGCTTTTGCTTTCTTCAATTTGGTTACTTAATCAAACATCCTTAATTAGCTTAACTCATTTAGTGTCTTGCATTCTTGGTGCTTGAAATCATTTCCCAATAGGTTTGATAACCTTTTATGCTCAATAGGCATTTACAGTAATTGATCTCTAGACTTGCAAAAGTCATCTATCAAAGACCCAGGAATATTCTTCGTTCCATGCTCCATCTCTGGAATTGAATTCAAAGAGTCTCTCGTTGACTCAGGGGCTAGCGTGAATGTCATGTCAAGGGCAATTGCAGAGAGATTGGGAGCTGATATTCGACCTCCCAAGTCAACCATCACACTCGCGAACAGTTCCACCTCGCTTCCATATGTAAAAAGAGAGTCAAACAAAGCGGCACATAAATTAGTTCGTAAAGATCCCTATAATAACATTTTTTTACTCTGGATGTGTTTATCCGCCTTCATAGTTAACTAAAATCATGTATCTCGACTTTGTTATATCTTTTTCTTTTTTTTTCATCTGAATTTTTTATTATTATATCATACAAAGAAATATACAAGGGTGGAATACGTTGTTTCTACATAAAGCCGGCGGAAACAACCAACAAGATAAAATCTAAAAAATCGGAAAGGATGATTTAACACAGAAAACTCTTCAAGCTCAAAACTACGAAACTCTGAAAAAGAAAACTCCAACGAACCTTCCCAAATAACCAGAAACAACGGAGCTGCAACACAAACCAGAGCCTCGAAAAGAACCAATTCAACAGCAACCACCAAAAGCTGGATGAACCGCAAATATCACTCAACCGAGCTCAACACAACAACCCCGACAGAAAAGAAGGCAGGACCAATCTAACCCAGAGAACCAAAAACCAAACCAAATTTGCCTCTGACAAAGCGCTGAAGAACTTGAGCCAACAAAAGCACAAGGAGAAGAACCTTGAACACCGACAAGGGATACGCCACTTAAGCCCAACAACTCAAAACGCGGACACTCGTAAACTCAGCCTCGGCCATCTACAGACAGAAAATTGACCACCTCCTCGCAAGAGAAGAACTGAAGATCCAACCCACTGCATCGCCTTGAAACCAACCCAATCCCCAGAATGAGAACAAAGGAAAGCTAGTAGATGCCTCCACAGTGAGAAACCATCTGAGAAACGCACCCAAACAATGAAACCTAAGCCAAAACAAACCACAACGGCCCCGAGAAGACAAAAAAGGAGAAGAAGAGCTAGGAGTGAATCCTGATAAACCCAAATCAGGGAAAAAAAAGAAAAGCAAGACTCAAATTCCGGCTGACACAGCCCCGCTACACCAGAAACCGTCGAACCAGAGCCTAACCTAACCATCTTAACCACTGAACAATCCGAAACCATCGATTAAACCTACCCTTCACAACAAAAGAGGTCAACACCAAGCAAAGCCTAAGGAAAAAATGATGGAAAGATATTACCTAACAAAGGCAACATCGATTCAGCCGAAGGCGGATACAAAACAACAGAGCTGTCATAAGATAGCGCTGCTCTTTGCAAATCCCACCGTCGGAAAACGGAAGAGACCCAAACCAAGACCCCACCATCGAAACATCGCTTTAACATCCGCCAAGGAAAAGCCATGAGTGACCCGAATCCATATAAAACTCAGAGCTAAACAACAACAGGAAACCACTCACGGCTCCAGCAAGAAAGGCCGGCAACCGGAGTGTTCAAGGCAAAGAACGGATAAGAAAACCCCTAAAGAGGCTAGACCTAATTTTATCGCCTCGAGAGGTAGTCGACTTTGCTTTCAGTCTCGACTTTGTTATGTCAAATTAATAAAATTTCTTTTCATCGAAAAAACAAAAAGTAAAACGTCATAAATAATAAGGCATGCTTGTTACTAAGGATGTTAATAAGGGTTTTTAAATCCAACCCAGCCCTGCTTATTTAAAGCTCAGTCTTAAATGAATCCTAACCCTTTTTAAGCCCTATAAAATTTGTAATATTGTTGTGAATAAAAGAGAGAGAAGAGAGAGAGGAAATTGTTATTGTCTTATTCCATGAACAAAGAGAGGTATATATAGGTTTACATAGACTTGGAGAGCAAGCTGAAGAATGAGAAATAAGGAAACAGAGAATATTCTAAACCTCCTAGAATATGGGCCTTATAATGGGCATCCATATATTTAATTTATAACACTTCCCCTTGGATGTATATTATAATGTAATAGTAGTAAAGCGCGTAAGATGCTGCCTCATTAAAAACCTTACTAGGAAAACCCAATGGGAAAAACCATAGTTAAGGGAAAAAGAGTGCAGCGCGCATTTACTTCCCCTCATGTGTACATCCGTCTAGATCTTTGAGACGGCGCAATCCAATAAGATGAGCCAACTTCCTGAAAGTAGCAGTTGGAAGCGCCTTGGTAAATAAGTCCGCCAAATTATAGCTTGAACGAATCTGTAGGACACGAACATCGCCATTCTTCTGCAAGTCATGTGTGAAGAAGAATTTTGGTAGAATGTGCTTTGTTCTATCACCTTTGATGTATCCTTCCTTAAGTTGAGCGATGCAAGCAGCATTGTCTTCATACATAATTGTTGGGGCTTCTTTCCCTTCAGATATACCACAATCTTCTCGTATATGTTGAAGGACAGATCTTAACCATACACACTCTCGACTAGCTTCGTGAATAGCTAAAATTTCAGCTTGGTTAGAAGAAGTAGCTGTGAGGGTTTGCTTCACAGAACGCCAGGAAATAGCGGTACCACCACATGTGAATACATATCCTGTCTGAGATCGAGCACTATGTGGATCAGATAAATATCCAGCATCTGCAAAACCAATCAAGTCTTCTTTGGATAGGTTAGAAAAGAATAAACCCATGTCTTTCGTTCCTTTGAGGTAACGAAATATATGTTTAATCCCATTCCAATGCCTTCGAGTTGGACATGAGCTAAACCTTGCCAATAAATTTACTGCAAATGATATGTCAGGTCTTGTATGACTAGCAAGGTACATCAATGCCCCTATTGCACTTAAGTATGGTACTTCAGGACCAAGTACTTCTTCATCGGCTTCTCGAGGACGAAAGGGATCCTTTAACACATCAAGTGATCTTACAATCATAGGGTTACTCAAGGGATGTGCATCATCCATATAAAAATTTTTAAGCACCTTTTCTGTGTATGTCGTTTGATGCACTAGGATTCCATCCTTTAGATGCTCAATTTGCAATCCCAAGCAAAATTTTGTTTTACCGAGATCTTTCATCTCGAATTCTTTCTTCAAATACTCTACTGTATGGGAAATCTCTGCATGAGTTCCAATGATATTTAAATCATCAACATACACTGCAATTATAACAAATCCTTGCTCAAATCTCTTTATAAAGATGCATGGACTGATAGGGTCATTCTTGTACCCTTCTTTTAACAAATATTCACTGAGGCGATTATACCACATACGCCCTGATTGTTTCAATCCATAAAGAGATCGATTTAACTTTATGCTGTATTGTTCTCGAGAACTAGGATTTGCTGCTTCTGGCAGTTTAAATCCTTCTGGAACTTTCATATAAATATCATTATCCAGAGGCCCATATAAGTAGGCTGTGACTACATCCATCAAACGTAAATCAAGTCCTTCTTTTATTGCCAAACTAATAAGGAACCTGAACGTTGTTGCATCCACCACAGGAGAGTATGTCTCTTCATAATCAATTCCAGGTCTTTGTGAGAACCCTTGTGCAACTAACCGTGCCTTGTATCTCACGATATCACCATTTTCATTCTTCTTTCGCACAAAGACCCATTTATGTCCCACTGGTTTAACACCTTTAGGTGTACGGACTACTGGTCCAAAAACTTCTCTCTTTGAAAGAGACTTTAATTCTGCGTCTATTGCCTCATTCCATTTTGGCCAATCATTTCTTTGTGTACACTCTGCAATAGACGTTGGTTCATGATCCTCATTTTCATTTATAACATCAAGCGCTACATTGCATGCAAAATTTTCATCGACGTCGATTTGCTTTCGGTTCCATTTCATTCCAGACATGACATAACTAATTGAGATCTCTTCATTCTCAGGTACCTGACTTTCTTTGTTTTTCATGTCTATGGTCTCTTTCAGAGATCCATCAATATTATTAGCATCCTCGGTTTCACCATTGCCAATTTCTGCTCCTTTTCTTTTCCGAGGATTCTTATCTTTGGAACCAATAGGTCTACCACGCTTTAAGCGTGCCTTAGACTCTCTAGCAGCTTGATTTTGTCCTTCTTGGACATCAATTCTAATCGGAGCATTTTCAGCTGGTATGTGTGACTTTGTCACCTTATTTGGGTCAGAGAATGAGTCTGGCAACTCATTTGCTAAGCTCTGTAAATGAATTATCTTTTGGACTTCTAAATCACATTCTCTAGTCCGAGGATCAAGATAAGACAATGATAATTCATTCCAGCGAATCACCTTTTCCAGCTTATTATTTTCTCCCCCTAATGTTGGAAAGACTGATTCATTAAAATGACAGTCTGCAAATCGAGCCTTAAATAAATCCCCCGTGGATGGCTCTAGAAACTTAATTATCGATGGAGAATCGAATCCAACATATATTCCCAACCTCCTTTGAGGTCCCATCTTAGATCGTTGTGGTGGAGCAATTGGAACATACACAGCACTTCCAAAAACTTTCAGATGGGAAATATTTGGTTCATGACCCAAAATTAATTGTGATGGGGAGAACTTATGATTACTCGTTGGCCTGATGCGAATTAATTCTGCCGCATGTAATATAGCATGTCCCCAAGCAGAGATTGGGAGTTTTGATTTCATAAGTAATGGTCTAGCAATCAACTGCAAACGCTTAATTAGCGATTCAGCTAAACCATTTTGTGTATGAACATGTGCTACCGGATGTTCAACACTTATCCCAATGGACATGCAATAATCATTAAAAGCCTGAGACGTGAATTCACCAGCATTATCAAGGCGAATTGCCTTTAGGGGAAAATCTGGAAAATGTGCTCGTAATCTAATCAATTGAGCAAGTAGCCTCGCAAACGCCAAGTTGCGGGTCGATAACAAGGATACATGTGACCATCTAGTCGATGCGTCAATTAGAACCATAAAATATCTAAAAGTTCCACACGGTGGGTGAATCGGCCCACAAATATCTCCTTGTATCCTTTCCAGAAAATTAATCGATTCAGAATTTATCTTTGCTGGTGAAGGCCGTATGATAAGCTTTCCTAAAGAACATGCAGCACATGAGAAGTCGTTAGGACGAATCTCATGGTTCTTTAACGAATGTCCACATGAATTCATTATTATCTTTCGCATCATTATCGAACCGGGATGGCCTAACCGGTCGTGCCAAACGCTTAAGTTTTCAGTAAATTTTTGGTTTACTGTGGCATTTGCCTCAATTGTACTAATCTTAGTATAGTACATTCCTGTGGAGAGTGCGGGTAGTCTTTCCACAATATTTTTAGAGCCTTGGGAAATACTAGTGATATGAAGATATTCATCACTTCCCTCGCTCATACTCTCAATATGATATCCATTTCTGCGGATATCTTTAAAACTCAAAAGATTTCTCTTAGACTTGGGAGAGTATAACGCATCATTGATTTCAAATTGCGTTCCCATAGGCAATAACATATATGCTCTTCCGGAGCCTTCAATTATCTTTGCACTACCCGATACAGTGCTCACACTAGCCTCTTTCATTACCAAATGAGAAAAATATCTTTTATCTTTCAGAATGGTGTGGCTAGTTGCACTGTCTGCCAAGCATAAATCTTCGCCATTCATTGTTCTTCAAATAAATAAAATAAGATGAATCATAATCATAATA
This sequence comes from Eutrema yunnanense, assembly GCA_002933935.1. Lineage (NCBI taxonomy): Eukaryota > Viridiplantae > Streptophyta > Magnoliopsida > Brassicales > Brassicaceae > Eutrema > Eutrema yunnanense. Next base: position 191,039 of record PKML01043629.1, read on the forward strand.
AAATAAATAAAATCAAATTCAACCATGCAACAAATTCATAGAATAAAAATCAAAAACCAAACAACAAAGTTTTGAATGAAAATAAAAACCATAACTAAAACAATAATGACCCTATAAATCACTTTTTCTCATCATGGGCAAGGAAATCAGTAACTTCCAGGTGGGTCGTATCACCATAATTAAAATCATCTTCGCCATCTTCGTACACCAAATTTGTTTCCACCTTCTTTCCATTTTGTTTCAATGATTGTTGATAGAGATCAACAAAATGCTTTGGTGTACGACACATACGAGCCCAATGGTCTTTTGCTCCACATCGGTGACATGTATTCTCATATGTTTCTTTCTCTTGCTTGTTACCATCTTTCTTTTCCCACTTCTGGTGAGAATATGATTTCTTGAAAGAAACTCGGCCTCGACCTCGACCAAATTCGTGTCCACGACCACGCCCACGACCACGACCACGACCACGTCTATAGCCACTTCCTCGGCCATTATTATTGGCGTAGTTTTGTCCTTTCCTATCATAGGATGTCACATTCGCTTCAGGGAATGGAGCTGAGCCAGTTGGACGTAGACCATGATTTTTCATCAAGAGCTCGTTATTTTGCTCAGCCACGAGGAGACAAGATATAAGCTGGGAATACTTCTGGAATCCCTTTTCACGGTATTGTGTCTGCAAGACAACATTGTTTGCGTGAAAAGTAGAGAATGTCTTCTCTAGCATTTCAGCATCCGTGACTTTCTCCCCACATAGTATCAATTTGGATGTAATCCGGAACATAGCTGAGTTGTATTCACTCACAGACTTAAAGTCTTGGAGTCTCAGATGAATCCACTCGTAACGAGCTTTAGGTAAGATCACAGTTTTCTGGTGATCATACCTTTCCTTCAGATTGTTCCAAAGAACTTCTGGATCTTTCACGGTCAGGTACTCGTTTTTAAGGCCCTCGTTGAGGTGACGACGAAGAAATATCATAGCCTTAGCTTTATTCTGATTTTCGGCTTTATTTCCTTCCGTGATTGTATCACCAAGCCCCTTTTTTTTTTTAAACAATCGTCATATATGCATCTCATGAATTATAAGAAAACTTTAGAATCTAAGTGATGAAGTATAATGATAAATTATTAAGCAGGACGCTAGTTCGATAAAAGGCAATTAAATAATAAGATTCTTATGATAAAATAATATGGTTTAATCACAATAGAAATCAACGATATAATAAAACCAATGCTTCTCTTAACATGATTCAATGTTTATTATAATAAATTCGATCGATGGGTAATGAAGCAACAAAAACCCTAATTGATTCAAATTACCAATTAAAACCGTTTTGCTTTGTATAACAAAATCTTGGGTATCTAATAACTCTTAATCAATATATAAGATATAAATCAAACAATCAATAATCAGTATTCTAGATAAGCATTGATAACCATCCTTTGATCTGAGGAGACATAGTCTACCATATGATCATGATCGTGGAGGCATAGCCTACCATGACGATCGATTTGGAAAAAGGCATCGCTTTATCATCCCGGAATAAACATAGACATAAATTATATCACACATCGATAATTATTCTAGATAAGTATCGTGAATCCATATTACAAATCATGAGTCGATAATAAACATGATTTGAAGTAGGATTAGATTTATAACCATCCTCGCTATAATAATGATCTGAGGAGGCATAGCCTACCATAACGATCAGTTCGAGGAAGGCATATCTTATCATCCCGGAATAATACATACACATAAACATAAATATAACCATAAATTAAATCTCACCTTTTTGGTGTAAGAACAGATCGAGAGACTATCGTGCTGATAACGTGTTGTGAATAAAAGAGAGAGAAGAGAGAGAGGAAATTGTTATTGTCTTATTCCATGAACAAAGAGAGGTATATATAGGTTTACATAGACTTGGAGAGCAAGCTGAAGAATGAGAAATAAGGAAACAGAAAATATTCTAAACCTCCTAGAATATGGGCCTTATAATGGGCATCCATATATTTAATTTATAACAAATATATAGTTAAACCCTTTTGAGATCTTTTTGAAGTTGAACATGCTGTTACATAAATGGGCCAAATTATTAATAGTAAAGCCCGATAATAACATAAATCGACCCACCCGATAAGACGACCCGGATCGTTTTGATATCCAGGCCAGAGTCGGAGCACTAAGAAGCTTTTAGCTTCTCTTCTGGCTTGAGAACAAAGAAAACCCCATTCTCCGATCCTTCTTAAAACGCACCTCAAGGAAGAAGAAAGAGAAGGAGAAGCAGAAAGAATCTAACAAAAATGAGTAGCATTGGTACTGGATACGATCTCTCTGTCACGACCTTCTCTCCCGATGGCCGTGTTTTCCAGATCGAGTACGCCGCAAAAGCTGTCGACAACAGTGGGTTAGTGTTACTTCTCTCGATTCTTCCTTCTGTTCTTTTGTTTAGATCGGATTTTGCTTTTGAGCTTTGATATTTCGCTATAGAAATCCATCCTCGTTTACGAAATTAGGGTTTTTAAGCTCGGCTTTCCCTTTTTTCTCTCTCTCTTTTGCAGAACTGTTGTTGGAATCAAGTGCAAGGACGGGATTGTAATGGTTTGATTCTCATCCTCACGCTTTAATTTTTATCCTACTTTGTCACTTTCTTCAGCGAGCGTAATAGTGGATTTGCTTAGACTTGGATCATACCTGGAACAATGATAGATGAGATTTCTTTGATTTAATCTCCAAATTCAGTTTAAATGGAGTATTTTTTTTCCTTTGATTTCTTGTGTCCATGTTTGTTATCAGATTCGTAGCTTTAATTTTACATAAACCCTTGGAAATATTGATAGTCCTCTCTATTTTTATGGCTGAAGATGACATATATGTTGATCCCTAAGTTCCATTAACGTTTATACCTTTTGAGAATCTTTTGTTACCTTTGGGTTTCTGAGTTTTAATCAGATTTGATAAAGGAATGGCCTTTACTAAGTGTTTATCTTTTGGTGGGTTTAGGGTGTGGAGAAACTTATTGCCTCAAAGATGATGCTACCGGGATCCAACCGGAGAATCCATTCTGTTCATCGTCATGCTGGCATGGTATGCACCTAACCCATAGGAAATTAGCTTCTATAAGAATATGTCATCGTTACTCCTGTTATCTCTGTCTATTGTCATGTCAGGCTGTTGCGGGGCTTGCAGCTGATGGGAGGCAAATCGTTGCGAGGGCTAAATCTGAAGCGAGGAGTTATGAGAGGTATTCGATGAAAGCGCCAGATTGATCTTATTAGCTTATGCTGTTAAAGTTGCTTCTTAGATTTAGTACTATGAAAGTACTGTTAAATTTAGGAACTCTTTTCTCTGCACTTTGTTAGATCGGATCTCTAAATATATATATATATGTTCTCTTTTCGTCCTGCATCTCTTTGCATAATTAAACTTTTCATGATTGTGCAACTAACTCTACTCTCACTTTTTATAATTTAGTGTTTATGGTGATGCTGTACCTGTGAAGGAACTTTCAGAGCGTGTTGCAAGTTACGTACATCTATGTACCCTGTATTGGTGGCTCAGGTTTGCGCAATATATCCACCTCTTTGATAATCGCCTAAAGAGTTTTGCTACTTGAATGGATTATAAGAAAATGATTTTAATTTTTGAAGGCCTTTTGGCTGTGGGGTCATTCTTGGAGGTTATGATAAAGATGGACCCCAATTGTACATGATTGAACCATCAGGCATATCATACGTAAGTCAAAATGTCTGCTCGTCGATATTTCATTTTGTATAGAGATGTGTCTTTACGTTTTTAAATTTTACGTCTATCGTTATATGGATTCTTTTCCTGTGCAGAGATATTTTGGTGCCGCTATTGGCAAAGGAAAACAAGCTGCTAAAACGTAAGTTACTGTGTAAATGTTTTTGGTATAATAGTGTAAATTTTATATACGTAAGCTACTATTGGTATAAACGTAAGCTACTGTGTAAATTTTATGTCTATCGTTATCATAGTTTGCTCTGTGGATATGTGTCGTTACTTAGGTATCCGTAGTACCACTAGGATTGATCAATTCAACTTGTCTAAAGCAGATTCTAACTAACTTCACAAGTAATCAGACAAATAAATAGAGAAAACATCAAGTATCAGTGTAGCTTTATGGTTGATGGGATTGATGATTCTGATTCATTGAATGAACGGACTAAGAACCTTACAACAAATGTTTCTAGATTGCATAGCTTTCGGCTGTCTTTGACCTGTGGAATTTTTTTCAACTAAAGGTGTTGTTTATGTATACAAGTGTTCTGATGGATCAAAACTTCTTGCAGGGAAATTGAGAAGTTGAAATTATCTGAGATGACATGCAAAGAAGGTGTCATTGAAGTGGCGAAAATGTGAGTTGTGCTTGCTTCTCACGTACTCGTTTTCAGTAGTAAACTCTTGCGGTTCTATTCTATATTAAGGGAGCTTAAAGACTGATGATTTGTATGCAACCATGTGCTTCTGAATCCTCCGAGGTTCATTTTATAATGCGACTTTTCATTTGCAGCATTTACAAGCTACACGATGAAGCCAAAGACAAGGCCTTTGAATTGGAGATGAGCTGGATATGTGAGGAGTCAAAACGAGAGCATCAGAAGGTAAAAAATCTTATAAATTCTGCTTATTGATTAGTTAAAGAAAAGTTCATAAACCATAAACTGGATTCATCGTAGGTCCCTGATGATCTTCTGGAAGAAGCAAAGACGGCAGCTAAAACTGCGCTCGAGGAGATGGATGCTGACTAGAACCGAGGAAGTTTGTTAAATTAGATCTGTCTAATGCATCGTTTGGTGTTTCTTTTTGTAAACTTTGAATGTTTCATGAACTTTCAGACTCTTTTTATCTTATTGCTATCAACAGTTGCTTCAATAACTCTCAAAGGGACAAATATTGCAGTTTCTCATGAACCTGTTTTTGAGATTTAAATTATCGAGGTTGAAAAATTTGAACCACAAATGTTACTCTGTTACGAATAATTTCAATGACAATTCTGTCAATAATAAATTTATATAGAAATGATATTTTAAATAAAATTTCATTTGTGTGTCCCTAAGATTTATAGTGGATAGTTAATCTATTATATAATTAGAATTTAACCCGCGCTGAATATTTTTTTAAAAAAAATGTTTTGAAATTTAAGAAAATTGCTTTAATCTGAATTTTACAATATAGTTAACTAATGATTATAGATAAAGTTGTCAATTTGTAATAATTTGTTTATTTCACTCGTTTTACAAAGAACTAAAATATTATTCGTGTTAACCCGAAAAAACTTATAATCTTAAAAACATAACCTAATATGCACCGTTAAATAATTCTAGTTTTTTGTGCTTAGTCTACGAACTCTTAAAAAAATAGTTTTTTGTGTAACTTTTTATAAAATTAGTAAAATATTTTCTAACTTTTGTTTTGATATATATTCAAATAATATATAATAAATTATAGTGAAAGATATAGCAAGATTTTGAATAGATTTTTTTTTTTGATTATATATGAATTGATTATTATTTTAAAATATATAATTACAAAAATAATTAAGAAATGAAATAATAAATAACATTTTTAATGCAAAATATATAATTTCCATATTCTAATCAATAATTTTAAAAAACTATTATATATTTTCCTATTTCAATTATTATTTGTTAATTGTAATGGTATTTCATGTAATAACTTACAAAACAAAGTTTATTTTTAAAAATGTCTTCTTAAATAATATTGTAGAGATACGAGAGTTTTGTCTCATTATAAGTTATCCACCTCATCGCTACAATCCTCTATTAATGGATTTCACATATGTAAAATTCTCCTCACAACATAATTTTCATCGGTCCAACTAAACCATCCAAAGACCACACACCTTAACCCAATCATAATTTACTCAAAACCACAAAAAAAAAAAAAATACAGCCCACTTGGCTCTTTTCCTCCTTTCTCGCCTTCATCATACACTGCAACCCTAAATCTCACCTCATTAACAAAAGCATAACGTCCGCTATTCTACAAAAGCATAACCTAATTATACCAGTTTAGCATTATCATATTTTAAATTTGAAAAAGTAAAAACAAAAGAATATGAAATATTAAGTTGCGCAATATGAACTAGCTACATGTCATGATTAGATGGTAATTATATTTAATAGTATACAACAATTTGTAAAAATTAGTTGTCAACCAAACTTATTCAAACATATGTGAACAACAACCATATTACATTTGACATAAGTTCATTTTTACAAAATTCATTTATGCAGGCGAAAATGATGACATTCAAAACAATGAGGCACTACTTTGGGGCTCTGATTTCAAAAGAAAGAATGTAAAAGAAGTTAACGACATACAATTTCAGACAAATATATGTATTTTATAAATAAAAAATGCTCAGACCTTAATACATTTATACCGTCATACATATTTGTTATTGGTTCTTACCATCAATCTAAAATATATGTACAGTAAGAAGTGAAATAAAAGAAATTGCGTACATATGAGAAAATTTGATACAAGCTGGAAAAAAAAAGCGGTTGACATATTATTGGAGGAAACAACCACAAACGCTTCAAACAGAGCTCTCGAAATCTTTCTTTTTATTTGACAAAGACGGGTTACAAACAATCTAAATACGCTAACTTTAGTTTTGAATTGAAAAACGGTTGTAATGTTGGATGTATTAATTGAAAAATGCATACCGAGATTTTAGATGACGAGTATCACTTGATAAAAGGATTTCGGCTCCTTTGATGAACTAAATTTGATTTTTTTTAAAAAAAAAAAGAGGAGAAAAATTACCTACAAAATGATGCAAAACAATAGAAGCTGCAAAAGTAACATTGAATGAGGCAGTGCCACAACCATACTGAGGAATATATACAAAGAAGTCACATATTTCATATTCCTTGACGATAATCATGTTCCCTATAACAAAAAACCCAAACTTTGCCATTTTGTAAATGATCGTCATAAATCTTGAAAGACTTATTACCCAATTTTTGTTAATGGAAGAGACTAATTACCATTGAAGCCAATATATAATAGACTATGAGAATCGTTCACATATTCTTGAAATAAGAAAAATGGAGAAGTTAAACAAAATATTGCAATAACTTCACTCCAAATTCTGGTATCCTAGGAATTGTCTTTGAAACCATTCAGGTTCCTATTAATCTACTCCAAGTTTTGGTGTCCTAGGAATTGTCACAGATGAAATGGACTAAAGATCAAGAAGAGAGATCGCTTTACTAACTTCACAAAATTGCTAAAACTCTAAGCTTTTGTGAAAATTTGAATGATTTTTACCTCATCACCCAGAAAAAATGATGTGTTTCTTTTGAAAGGATGTTCGTTGATCGCAACAACTCCATCTACAATCTCAACGCCGCATATATCGCAATTTTTCCCCTACTATAAATCCAAAACAACACGCATATTTCTAATTTTGAACACACGAATCCGACATTGATAAGATCAATAAAGTTCCAAATTCAGAAATCAGACCTTGAGGTAGGTACCAGCATCGATGAGAGAGTAAAAAATACCGACAACATAATTGAGAAGCGGAACCATGGCTAACGAAGGTGTTGAAGTCACGGCGGCCGACGAGGATCAGCTATGGGAGTGGGATTTGTTGGATTTTTAGAAGCGAGAGAGGATATGTTCTTCGGAATGGGGAACAAGGAAAAAATCACATATCTTTTGTGAGCGATCTTTCACGAAGAAAATATATACTTGGGCCAAAATATCTATTAGCATAAAGACCCAAACATTAGAAAACATTTCATATTAGAAGACGTAACTAAAAACAACCTAAAAGCCATATTTAATATATAAAAAAAAAATAGAAAATCGATCATATTTGTGTAATTGCTTTTACCAATTTGATAAAATAATTATTATTTTTTAATTTTTTATCTGATTAAAAAAAAAGAAAATCAATATTTTTGAAGAACAAAAATAGTAAATATAATTCAAATAAAAATATGAGAATTAATTCATCAAAGTTTTTAAAATAGATATGCGAGTAGTTTAACTAATAAAAAGTAAACATAATTCAAATAGCAATATGAAAAACTAAATATTTGGAAACATATCACAAAATTTAATTGAAAACTAAATAATAGAAAAAAGTTAGAGAATCAAAATAAATAAATAATTGTTACTGTATTAGGTTTCTCTAATTGTGTGTGATTTCATATTGGAGTTTTCAATATTATTTTATTTAATTTCATTGGTGATTTAATATTGTTAAATATTAAATTATAAAGTCTGATATATGCAGAGTTTAATCTAGTATATATTAAAAAAAAATCTCAAAACATTTATGAACAAAAGGAATATTAATATATATGTATACTCGGCCCAATACCAAAATCGCAAATCCATCCACCGCTTACTCCTTCGTCTTCCAGAAAAGCCTCTCTTTTTTGTTTTTTATTTCTGCTGTGCCCTAAGTTTTTGCTCCGATCGAGTTTTACTCTACTTCGACTTCGATTTTAGTCCGTCACAAGCTTAATCTTCGAATCGGTGTTGTGTTCTTCTTCTTCTGATCATTATGGCTTCAGGTCTCGTCGCTGTTTACTTTTTCTTTTATCATCTTACTGTGAACCGTTTAGGGTTCGGAGTTTTCCCAAATCGGACTTTCTTACTCGCCATGAATCTTTAGGTTTGTTTTCGTTAACGATGGGTTATTGATTTTTTTTTTTCTTCCGAATTTTGGTAGATGCTGATATGGAGGACTATGGGTTCGAGTATTCTGATGAGGAACAGGAGGAACAAGACGTTGACATTGAGAACCAGTACTATAACTCCAAAGGTTCTTCTTTGCATTCCCAGAAAAGTTCTTTTGCGATTCATAATCTTTGACTCATTGTGTTTTTTTTTCTCTTTTCTTTCTTAAAGGTATGGTTGAGACTGAGCCTGAAAGTGCACTTTCTGGGTTTGCTGAGGTTGTTAAGATGGAACCAGACAAGGCTGAGTGGTAAGATCCCAGAGAATTTCTCTTGTCATAAGATTGTTGTAGCTCTAGAGAATACTAGATTTATGTTTTGCCTACACTTTTAGGTGGGTTTTGAATGTAACCATAGTGGAAGAGATAGAGAGATCATTACATTGTTATATAACTTGTTGAGTGTCTAATAAAGATGTGTTGAACTTGTGCTATGTGTGCATTCAAATTTGACCCTCTCCTCTAGTTATGATCTTGAGCATACCTATGAGATTTTCCTGGTTTATGCCATTTGTCCTGTAGGCTGTTTTTCTTTTCACGCAAAACATCAGTATTCCTAAGATTCAATGACTCTATTATTTGTCTAACCGTAATATGTGTGTTTGTTAATAGTTTTACCATTCCTTGGCTTATTTATTTGTTAGGGGTTTCAAAGCTCTTAAGCAGACAGTGAAGATTTACTATCGTCTAGGTAAATACAAAGAGATGATGGATGCATATAGGGAGATGCTTACTTACATCAAGTCAGCAGTGACCCGGAATTACAGCGAGAAATGTATAAACAACATTATGGATTTCGTCTCTGGATCTGCTAGCCAGAACACTGGCCTGCTGCAAGAGTTTTATCAGACCACCTTGAAAGCCCTTGAAGAGGCGAAGAATGAGGTCTGGCAACATTTTTTTGTTTTTGTAAATGCTACTACCATTTCTTCTTCTCAATGGTTTGGAGATGTGACATATTTTCTTCTTTTGCAGAGACTCTGGTTCAAGACGAATCTGAAACTCTGCAACATCTGGTTTGACATAGGTGAATACAGACGAATGAGCAAGGTATACCTTGGTTTAATCAACTCTTTCATTGAAGCTGATTATGCTTAGAGATTTTAGTATGTACAATAACAACAGTATTTACTGTTGGCCAGATCTTGAAGGAACTCCATAAATCTTGTCAAAAGGAAGATGGAACGGATGATCAGAAGAAAGGAAGTCAGCTGCTTGAGGTTTATGCAATTGAAATTCAGATCTACACTGAAACAAAGGACAACAAAAAGCTTAAGGTTAGGATCATCTTCTGTATGCTTTTTACCTCGAAGTATTTTTGAGATTCTGCAATTTTATTGTTGCATACTTTCTTCTGGCTTTTATGACTGATGCAACCAACACTTTTGAATGGATGCAGCAACTATACCAGAAAGCACTTGCCATCAAATCTGCTATACCTCATCCTAGGATCATGGGTATAATCCGCGAGTGTGGTGGAAAAATGCACATGGCAGAACGTCAGTGGGCAGAAGCAGCCACAGACTTCTTTGAGGCTTTTAAAAATTATGATGAAGCTGGCAACCAAAGGCGTATTCAGTGCCTAAAGTATGTTTCCTATTATATTCTCATCTCTTTACCCTTTCCTATCTGATCTCCTCTTGGCCATTTGATTGGTTTAAATGTAAACAAACAAGATATTATAGATGAATAAGGCAAAGCAGTATCTTGCTTTTTGTATCGTGGTTTGTCCAAGCATCTTAGAGTTATTGAATTTTGTTATTCTTGTTTGGCTTTGCAAAGGTATCTTGTTCTTGCGAATATGCTGATGGAATCAGAGGTGAACCCATTTGACGGCCAAGAGGCAAAACCGTAAGTAACATTTCCCTAAATATTAGTATGGTAAACCCATTTTGGCTCTTTACTTCATGATTAGCTTTTTCTGCAGGTACAAAAACGACCCTGAGATCTTGGCAATGACAAATCTGATTGCAGCATATCAACGAAACGAAATTATAGAGTTTGAGAGAATACTGAAGGTAATAAGCGAAGTATTATTGGGGTTTTTTTCCACATATTTCTGAATAATGTTATTCATGAAATGGTTTTTGGAATGTAGAGTAACCGAAGGACGATAATGGACGATCCATTCATCAGAAACTACATGGAAGATCTGCTGAAGAAGGTGAGAACACAAGTGCTGCTAAAGCTGATAAAGCCGTACACAAAGATCGGGATTCCGTTCATATCGAAGGAACTGAACGTGCCAGAAAAGGATGTGACGGAGTTGCTGGTGTCCCTGATACTCGACAGTCGAATCGATGGGCACATTGATGAAATGAACCGTTACTTGCTGAGAGGTGACAGTGCCAATGGAAGGAAGTTGCATAAGGCGGTTGATAAATGGAACACCCAGCTCAAGTCTCTCTCTCTTAGTATCACCAACCGAGTCTGTTAATTTTCCCCCAGCCTCTCTTTCGGATAGTGATCGGTTTACTTTTTCGTGTTTCTGGTATTTTGTGGAGTATTTGTTTCTTCACTTAGCTGGATTTGATGGAGCTAATGTGAGAGTTACCTTTTACTCCTAAAGGTTTGGCTCCTACTCTCTTTTATTCCTAAATTTTATTGCTCTACAGAGTCTCTATCTACATAAAGTGGATTTTTACAAGCTTTGGTTATAATTAGGGTTGGGCATTCGGTTAATTAGTTTGGTTCGGTTCGGGTTTTTCGATTTTTAGATTTTATGGTTTTAAAATTTTAGGTCCCATCCGGGATTAAATTTTATTTCGGTTCGGTTCGGTTTTTGAGTTTTTTGCTTTTTACAATTAATAACTAAACTAAAATCACTTTAGGATAATTTTGATTATTTTATATAATATGAGTATTTTTAGATAAAATGAAAAGTTTAACTATTGTGAGAAAAATATTTATCCAATAAAAATGAACAAAGAAAGAAGAAAAAATATTGTCCAAATTACAAAGAAGCAGATGAGTCGAAGTATCAAAGACTCAAATCTGCTACTAAGTCCAAAACCCTATATGGTATTATATGAGTTTGGTTTTAATTCGGTTACTTAATCGGTTAATTCGATATTCGGTTAATAAACTGAATCGAACCGAAAACCGAATAAATTTAGAAATATATCCATTTGGGTCATTCGGGTTACCCGAACCAAATAACGTTATTCGGTTTGGTTCGGTTCGGTTTGATTTGGTTCGGTAAATATGCCCAACCCTAGTTATAAGGATAGATCTAGAGTTTAAGCAGCTTTGAAAACGTTTAAAGCAAGGGATGATAAATCGGTAGTTTTGGAATAAGTGTGATAATTGTCAAAAATTACAACTCTTATTGGGAAAATTGTCTAAAAAAATTATTTGGCAATTTAAAACATAAAGTAACTATGGCATAGACAATTTAAATTTAAATCATCAAAGACTGTTGACTTTAAATTCCAAATTTCTGTTGACTGAGTCAATTAGATCCGACGTTAAGTCGATAAATAGAATGGATAAACGGAGTTAAAAAATCATTGTAAATCATGATTAAATAAAACGATGTTATTTTTTTTTTAAAACCCCAAATCACGAAAATCTCCAATGTATCTGTTTGTAGTGTTAAGAGCAACTCCAACAACACCATATTCCTTTATATTATAAGGGGTTTTCAAATCCAACAACACCTTATTCCTTTATATTATAAGGTTTTGAATAGTGAAACCTCAAATTTAAGGGGTCACTATTCAAAACCTTAAAACTATTGTATATTTTCAAATTTAGTCCCTAAAATTATAACTATCACAAATAATTATACTATATTTAGTTTAAGATAGTTTAAATACCTTAAAATAATATTCACAAGTTATTAATATTGAAGATATATTACATAACATTAAAAAAACAAATTTTACACAACATGAATACATTAACAAAAATTAAAGCAAACTTAACAAAAATTAAAGCAAATCCAATACAAATTACAAGAACACAAATCAAAGCAAATTAAAGACAAATTACATGAAGACAAACTAAAGCAAATTAAAAACAAATTACATGAAGACAAATTAAAGCAAATTACACAAACACATAGATATTACATATATTACAAGTCGGACCAAAATACTAGTATTCCGGTAAATCCGATCCCGAACCTCCAAGACAATTAAAATATTGTCCATAAGGGTTTTGAGCAACTGGAGGTTGTTGTTGTTGTTCTTGACGTCTTTTTTGTATGATTCTTGCTTTTTCAGCTCGAATAAACTCACGTGCATCATTATCATCGAGAGAATTTAAATTTGTTAGCAATATCTTATCTTCATGTTCTCGTTCTTTTAGGGCTAACTTTCTAGATTGATTTTGCATACGTAATTGCTGCAACTCATAGTTCTTATCCCTACTTGATGCATTTTCTTTTAAGAAATCTAGGATTTGTGCACTTTAAGAAATCAAGGATTTGTCCAACTGCTTGGGCAGGACAATTTGCAGGTCGTAGCGGAGCACCCACAATCATTCTTGAAGCAGTTGCGGATTATGATCTATGGATATGGCATGCCTATTTTGGCATGCCAGGAAGCAACAACGACATTAACGTCTTGAACTCATCTAACTTATTTTCAAGACTTGCTCAAGGTACCGCTCCTCCTGCTAATTACATTATTCAAGGAAAGGAGTATAATATGGGCTATTATTTAGCTGATGGCATTTACCCAAAATGGTCAACTATTGTTCAAACTATAAGTGATCCCCAAGGTCCAAAGAAACAATTGTTTGCAGCAAGACAAGAAGCATGTCGAAAAGACGTTGAACGTGCGTTTGGAGTCCTACAATCTAAGTTCGCTATCGTAGCAGGATCAGCACGTTTTTGGAAGAAAGAAGACTTGCATTATATAATGACAGCGTGCATTATAATGCATAACATGATAATCGAAGATGAACGTGATATCAACGCACCGATTAGAGATGCAAGATCAGCACCAGAGATAACTGTTGAATTGGCGGTAAATGAAAATGCTCGATTTCAGCCATTTTTAGCTCGTAATAAAAAAATAAAAAATAAGGAGGATCATTTTTCACTTCGAAATGCATTGATCGATCATATATGGGATCATTATGGAAATAATGCTCAAGTAATTTGGTATTTTATATATAACTTTATTATTTGAGTTTATGTGTGTATTTTATTATTATATATGTAATTTATATTATCATGTAATTTTTATCATGTAATATTGTGTGTTGTGTTTGTGTAATATTTTAAAGTGTGTTTCATATTTATTTTAAGAAGTTTTATCTTTATTATTAGTTTTTATTAATGTTGAGGATCATTATGCAAATTACAAATATTTTTAAAGATAGATTTAAGGTTTGATTGTTGGAGCAATCTCCCCTTAAAACTTTATTTTAAAGTTTTGCTCCCCTTAAAATTAAAGGGTTGTTGGAGTTGTTAAGAAGAAAGGAGACGACATCATTTTATTTAATCGTGATTTAACGGCTTTTTACTCCCGTTTATCGACTTAACGTCGTATCTAATTTGGTTCAGTCAACAATAGTTTACTCTTTCAACTTCTCTTTGCTTTAATTTAGGTTTTATCCAAATAAAAACTTCTACATACGGATTGAAAAGGCCGTTCGTGACGGTTTCTTCTTCTTCTCCGGAAGAATCTTCGCTGATCTCCATTGTTGTTGTTAAGCATCAAACCTTATCAAGATGTCATCTGCGATTGGTTTGGTGATGAGTTTTTCAATCCTATGGTGCTTTCTATTCCGATCTGTTCATACCCTCATTATGATGGTGGTGGTTGCAATCGGGATTACACCGATAGTGTTGTCTAATTCACACCTTTACTCGCAAATCGGTAATGGTGAATCAATTAGGGGTGATTACTTTTGGTTTTGTTTATTCTTTTTTTTCATGTCGGTCTGTAACCGTTATATCTCTATGATTATAGTGTTTCATTCCGGTGAGTATTTTCTTTGCCGGCGAATTTTTCGGTTATCAACCGGTGGTTGTTTTCCTACCCTATGGTGTAGAGATGTCACTTGGATTTTTGATCCTGGAATTATTGGTGTAGTCACTCTACTCGAAGGAATAGAACTTTCTTGGGATCGAATTAGAAGAAATACAAAGTCAAATCTTTTTAAAGTGACTCGGATACGGAAGTTTTGGTACCAGAATGTCGATATTTCAGAACTGTTGTCGAAAACATTGGGTTTTGTCATGCGGTGTGCAATTTGGAGGTTTTGTCATGCGGTGTGCAATTTGGAGGTTCAGCCAAAGGTGCTACCCACGCACACGATTCGCATCAGAGAAAGATCGAATATAGAAGGAAAAAATGGATTTATTAATCCGTTAGCGAGTAAGGCTTATCTACGGAAAGCATCATCAAACTCACTTCTTTTGATGTATCTTTTTCGTTATATGACGCATATATCTGCTTATGTAATAATTTGCTTTTCGAATGTTCTGTATACTGACTTTGTAATTCTAATTTGATATCAATGAAATTGTTTGCCGTAAAAAACAAAAAAATAATAGTTTATGTTTTGAATGGTCAAAATTTAAAAATTCATATGTTTTTTTTGACAATTTTCCCCTCATATTATCTGCATATTACGTATTTGTGATGCTGAACGAAAAACTTTCTTTATTCAGGGTTGGATATGGGCTAAGCCGGTGGCTCTAATTGACATGCAAATTCGCAGATCTAGAGGTATGATAATGACAAAATATTTAGACTATAATACAATATCATGTGATAAATTCATGACAAAGTATTCATACAAATAATATTTTTTATACAAAAAAAAATTGGACATAAAAATATAATATATATATTTAGAATTCACTAATTGGATATGGATACCTTCAAATCAAGGATATCTTATCTCTTTTTTCACCCCTAGTTTAAACCAAGATAAGTTAAATATGTCACCACTAAACTAATAAAGTGGGTTTCATTTAGTATGTTTTGGATAATGCACTATATGTTATAAATAATTAATACCATTTTAGAACTAGATTTGTAATCTTAATATAAATTAGTAAACATATATATATAATTATTTTCGTATTAATTTTTTTTATCTATATGTATGTAAATTAAAATATTAATAAATAAAAAATTGTAAATACTGCGAGCTTTAGAAGCTCTAGTGCCCGTAGATAGATTTTCCAATTTTGTTTAGAGTAAATTTAGTTGATATTAACAGCTGGCTAAAAAATTAGTTATATACAATAATAATTTCAAAATTAGAAAACTAACAAAGACAAACAATTGTATACCAAAATTATCCTTATTATTTAGATTAATTATAAAAATGCCATTGATCAGAGTTAGCTTTACCGATATCAGTTTGTCGGCGATACTGTTCATCTAAAGTCGACAATCACTGTTTATCATCAATATTAACATATAACTATTTATTTAACCTACTAAATATTATAATTATCACGATAAATTTATGTTTATTAGGTTAACCTAGTTATCATATAATACAAAATATGAAAAATCAAATTAAAATCGGGAATTAATATTTTTTTTATTTATGTGTATATCCGTTTAATAAAAAGTATTAGTATTTCTCTTACATAGTTGGGTAATTATAAGAGTATTATCATTATCTATCCTCCATTAATAACAAAATTAGTTTTTAGGAAAAGTTAATTGCAAAATTAGGTAAGTAGTAGAGAAATAAAATTACACCATAAATATCATTTTCTTTCCAAATAATTACAACAATGTCATTGCGTGAAAATTGTTTAAAACTGTGTTAGCAATTAATAAAGCCGATGACACTATTCATCAACCAGCTCGTCGATATTGTTCATCCCGCCGACACTGTTCATTTACTACAATAATATATGGTACTTGTTAATGTGCTATCCGACACTGTTCATTTACTACAGTAATATATGGTACTTGTTAATGTGCTATCCGACACTTGTTATCGTGCTAACAATAATAACAAGTATAAGATATTATTGTTAGCACGTTATAAATATCATATATTATTGTTAATACGTTAATATACTATTGATACGCTCAAATTAATACCCTAACATATACTAAAGCGGTAATCGTAGTATAGCTAGGGGTCGAACCACAAAAGACTCAGAGAAATGCGCAATAGATTATATAGATAAGAATTAAGCTAAGCCAAACAGATGTAATTGAAAGCAGTGCAGAAATTAAAAGAGTTGTATTCAATTGAGAAAATATAGGCTCAGGGTTTTTCTCAGGAAATCAATGAATGCAGATAAACTAACTAACATGATTCAGATTTAGCGCAGTTCTTGAACTCAAATCACTAAAGTATAATTAACCAACTGTCGTTGCAAGAATTATCTAAATCTAAATCCTAGGAATTCCAAATCTCTTTGCGAATCCTAAAGTCTAAATCAGCTTTAATATCAGGTTTGATATGTTCACAAATTAATTAAACCAAATCTCTTTGCGAATAATCAATTTGCTCACCTAGGTTCTATCAGGTAATTAATCGCACTGTCGTGCCTAATCAATTATCCTAAGATCTAAGTTCCATATTCGTCAACCTAGAATTAGCTTTGAACACAACCTAAGGTGAAGAACTAATTCAGAT